>KL647298.1:1987623-2306316 GCA_000727475.1 Sarcocystis neurona
GGGAGAGAGGCAGCCACTACGGCCTCCTTGTCTATACACGTATATATATATATATGTCAACACACTAAATATATGTATAAGTACATATGAACACACACACACACACATACACACACACGTACACACATACGGGTACACGTAGTTAGCTGCGTCTCGAGATATGACCGCCTGTGTGCCTCACACGCATAGCACGACGCTGCGCGCATGTTCGTCCCCTTGTCGTAGGCGAGGGTTACGTAGAAGAAGTGTTTGTTTGCCTTCCCTTCGGCGACATTTTTTTATTGTTCTCGTAGTGGTCTCACCAAGCGTCTTCTCTCTACATAGATCTCGGCCGCGGAGGAGATGAAGCAGCTGCGCTGCTTGACGTTCCTGCGCCGCTCCCGTTGGGGGGTCCGCAGCAGCCTTTTCTCTTCTGCGCCGCCGCGTGTGTGTCTCGCACATCAAGGCAAATGTAGTTCTTCTTCGCTGACCGCTGCTGGATTTTAATGTGACGCGCAAGAGGGTGTACCTACGCAGAGAGTCCTTTTTCTAGGGTTGTCCACATGTACATACGCCTGTGCGTGCCAACGCGTATACATCTCTTTCCGTCTATGTTCAGACGTACTCACGTGTATATTTGTGTACGTATGTATGTGGCGCGGGGGAGGGGGATGTATGCATACATATATGTATACATGTGTATGTGTGTATGTATGTGGCGCGGTGGCGGTCGCACAGAAGAAGAATATGTTGCGAGTGACTTCTTGTCTTTAGCGGCAGATGGTAGAGAAGTGGCTTTGCATGCGATAGTTGCGCCTTCCCGCAGGTTGAGGAATGCAGCCTGCTGCTGCTGGCGGCGCAGCAGCTGCAGCCTACGTCTCCTGCTGCTGACGACGGCGCTGTGTATGACTCGACGGCTACGGCAGCATCAGGCCGGTTCGGCAGCAAAGCGCTACTGCGCTCCTCGGACGGGTGAGTTCCCCATCATCCAACCCAACAAGCCGCCTCTCGTCCAGGACAGTTACAGTTTGCGGCTGAGAATTGCTGCTGCCGCTGCTGTTGCTGACACTAGCTGCTGTGGCTGATACTTGCTGCTGTTGCTGACACTTGCTCCTGCTGCCGCCAGTTGCCGCAGCTGTTGCTGACAGTCGCTGCTGCTGCTGCTGACAGCTGCTGCTGACAGCTGCTCATGCTGTTGCTGACATTTGCTGCTGTTGCTGGCATTTGCTGCTGCTGGTTGCTGCTGCTGTGGGGGGGGGGGACAGGCCGAGGCCGTTGCTGCAGCTGCGCGCACATGGCGCAGTTTCAGGGCGTCGAGTGCCGCTCGTGGTGCGCGTCTGCCGGGAACCACTTGCCGCCGCAGCTGCTGCGCTGCTGCTTCCGCTGCGGGGAAGCGGCTGCCGTTGTCCCTGCGCTGTCCAGGCGGTGTCGCTGGTGCGGAGCTGCGGTGGAGTGGGCAGTGGAGGCCTGTTGCTGCTGCTGTAAAGCGCGCGGTGGCTGCTGTTGTAACGGCGCTGCTGCTGCAGCTTCTCGCCGTCGCTGCTGCGCGGTGTTGCGCCCGTGGTCGTTGTCCACGTGGGACGCTCCACTGGCTGGGCAACCTGCTGCTGCTGCTGCTGCACTGCTACTCCTGGCCTTGCTCACCCGGTTTGACTGTTGACACGAGGCAATGCTGCTGCTGCTGCTGCGACTGTGCCGGCTCACGGGGGCTGCTGCCTACGTTCTGTGACTCTCATGCAGCGGCGCACTACTGCTCTGTCTTCCGCGGCCTAATATCTTACTCTACAGATATACGTAGAGAGAGAATTTATATGTCGCTGCGTATAATCTATCTGTAGACGCACGCCTCTGCGTCTTCCATACCTGTGTGTACCAAGTAACAACCTGATTTGAAAGAATACCTTCACAAACGTCTCACCTTCGTAAACAAATCTACGCAGCGGCAACTCTAAATACTGCGCCTTGCTGGCCTGCCAGGGCGGCTTCAACTGCAGCTGCTCCGCGCAGGACTTCTCTTGGGGGGCGTCTTGCCTTCCTGCAGATGCCCCCAGCAGTCCTTCCATGCCTCCTTGTGTTACTACTTCTGTTGACAGACTCGCCGTGGTCTTTTGCAGGTCGCTACCGCCGTAAACACCTGCAGGGTGGGTTTGCTCACCGTCTCGTCTCGCCGTTCGACCGCGATTGTGTCTCCTGTCTCGTTTCGTCCCCCCTCCATTTCTGTCTGTCTCTTCCCGTGGCCGAACACTTGGCCCCCTGTGTCTCTCGCTCTGCAGGGCTCTTCTCCAGTCTGCGTGTTTTGTTGGTGCTGTGCTGCGCGCTGCGATGCAGCTCGTCGCTGCTTGCTGCTGCTGCTCCAGACGGTGTGGGGTCTGCGGGGGGGGGCCGCAGGCGGCGCCAGTTCCCCCAACGGGCCGCTGCCGACGACGCCTTCGGCGAGTGTGTCGCGGTCGAAATTCGGACGATGGCTTTCTCGTCGGTTGCCGGCGTTCTTCGCAGTGTTGATCAGGTGCGCGCGGGCACCGTCTCCCCTAGACGAAACACAGTGTCACAGCGATTAAAGAGACGTCGACAGAAAGCACGTAAAAGTGGCTTCTACCGCGACGGAGGAACTCGCTTTCCTCGCCGGGTGGTGCAGCTTCTCTGAGAAAAGGCCTCTCCTTGGAACGCCCCCGGGACTGCGGCGCGCCCACGGGCTCTGTGTTTCTCCATCCCACTTTTCTGTGCCAACTCTTCCCTATTCGTACCTCCCCTCCAACCGGCTCCTCTCCGTGTTGCGTCTCTCCTGCTGCTTCTCCTCTGCACGTCTCCTGCGCCGCCATTTGTCCTCCCCGAAGGTCGAGTCGCTGCTCGTCTATCTGTGGTTCTACACACCGGTGCGCCGGCGTGTGGCCGGAGGTCTACGAGGATATAGAGTTGAGTCCATTTACGAGTGGCCGTGCGCCAGCGTTGCAGATTTGGTCAGCAGCGCGACTTCTAGCCACCCACCTGCGCGTCACGAACGTGACTTCGTTGGGGCAACGATCACGAAGAGTCCTATTCCTTTGCATGCGTGCGAGTCTGCGAATCTGCCTAGACCGAGCACGACGAAGACACACACGTAGATCCTTCCGTTTCGACAGGACGAAGAAGTCCGCCGAACGTGAGACACACGCGAGTAGATATCTCCTTCTCAACAGGACGAAGAAATCCGCTCGCGGTTGACCCTGACCCCCATGAGTATCTACACAGAGAAGGCCAAAAACACAGGCGTACGCACGTGTGTGTACCGCGGTATAATTCATGCGCGCGTCCCTACGTATATTTATAGACATGTGCGCTCGTCGTCGTGGGGAGGGGGAAAAGGTACAGCAGTGGAAGATGGAGGCTCCTGTGCCCGTCGTGTACGTTGCATGTGGACAAGAGACAAGTGGTCAAAGTTGTGCTGGACTGTATATATCTATTTGCTTCTCTCTGCGTAGGTGTGTGTGTGTGTGTGTATCGACCGACGTGCAGCTGCATGCGTCCGTGCATCTGTTTTCTATCTCTATATTTCTATCCGTGTCTCTCTCTCTATATATATGTACGTCTACCTCTATATGTACCTGTATCAGTAAGTGGATCTATACACGTATATATGTATATATGTATGCATGCGTGTGTCAAGGACATGCACACGTATACATGTGCTTTCATGTATATGTGTGTTTTTACATATTCGCGTGCGCATGCGGGAGCGACGTGCAAGGGTACGCGGGCATGTCTGGAGGCGTCTTCGTTATTGCGAGAGGTCGAGCCGCCGCGTGTCTGCAGGCCTATGCGACGCGTGACCGCTTGCCGATGTCTGTGCGTGTCTTTCATACGCTTGCAACCCGTGGCCACGTGTGCTGCTCCATCTTCCTCGAGGCCGCCCTGCGGCTCATGTGGAGGCGGGTGTATACCTAGTACGGGGAGGCGGAGCTGGCGCCGAGTGACGCGATCTGCATGTATGATAAGAGGCCGCCCCGTAGCTAGCTGCAGCCACACACGTCATGTATGGCTGTGTGTGGACACCGCGCCTAGCTATGGCGGGTATATTTTCCCTACTCATATATATATATATATAGCTGCGTCGTGGGGACGGACCCTTGCATATTAGATCCGTATAGATAGATTGTAGCCACGTCTTTACGAGGCGCGCAGCCGCAGCAGTGCCTTATTCACGTACACGCACATGTATGGAGTGACCTTGTGTGTGTGTAAGTATAGCTGCAGGTAGCCCTACACATATATATACACAAAAGTGTATGTGTATACGTGTATATGTAGCGCCAGTCGTGAAGACGTGTTGACCTCGCACTGTCTGGTAAACGTATACATATGTATATAGCAACTTTATTCTTCCATATATAGCTGCAGGTATACCTGACGTATACGTGTATATGTATATATGCAGCGGCAGCCACGAAAGCGTCTTGACCTCGTGCGGCTTTCTGGTGGGCGGTGAGCCCCCCTGTTGTCGATCTTCGCGCGACGCAGAGTTCGATTTTTTGCCGCCTGCCCACTTCCTGCGTCGCCCCCGCGTCTCCCCAACAGCACAGAGGCCGGCCTGTGTGTGTGGTGGCCATACACACACCTACGCATGTGTGTGGATACGTACGCACGTCCGTCTATCTATGGGGATGTATATGCGAGTAGACATTGCTCGAAGCAATTTGTGTAGGTGTGGCTTGCAGCAGACGCGAGACTCGCGGCAGCCGTCGAAGTTGTCTGGGCGGCCTCGTACGTGGTAACACCTGCTGTGCTGCGCGACCGGGCACCGCCGGACTGCGACACGGTGTACAGACACCACACCGCCATCAGCAGTTTGCAAGAAGAAGCGAAGACATTTGCTCGTTCCTTTTCCCAACGTACACTTGTGTGTCCCTATGTATATCTGGGAAGTCGCGTGTGTGCAAAGTGCGTATCTATTGCTGTATGTATACACACATATATATACGTATACATGCACTTGTTTATACATATATATATACATGTATGTATGCCGACGGATAAATCTGCATACGTATCCATCTACATTTGTCAGTGTATTTGTGTATCCGCATGTATCTTCGTGTGCGCGTGTGTGTGTGTGTGTGTGTGGGCAGTATCTCTTGCGTAGGTCTGTTGTATGTATGGTTCTGTACATACATATATACGTATCCATACACCTATATATATACCTAGATATGTATGTCATGTATGTGTACGTACAGATAGATTTGTGTACATATACATTTACATTCATATATATATTTGAGGAAGCGATGGCCCGTGGGTTAAGGACGTCCAAGTCGCTTTCCTACCGGTGAGACGCACAGGCATACACAGAGAGTATAAGATGTGTACTGCGTTATATGTACTTGTGCGTAGACTCACCGCTTGCACGTATATGTCAATACGTAGACATGCGTAGATATAGAGGAACCACCCCTCTGCGTTCCCCGTCGATCTGGTGGGCGTGCAGGCGGATGTTTGTATGTGTATATGTGTGTATTTGTGGGGTCGGAGTGCTGCTGCTGCAGGAAAAGTTCACCCGTGCTTTGTTCCGCGCGACACGCGGCAATGCCTACACTTACCTTCAACCTGCGGACAGCGGGCAGCTGCCTGTGGAACACGCGGTGGGGAACGACAAAAGCGCCACCAGCAGCAGCAGCAGACGCAGCAGCAGCAGATGCAGCAGCAGCAAACGCAGCAGCAGCAGACGCAACAGCGGCAAGCGCAATAGCAGCTACAAGAGCAGCAGGAACAAGTGCAGCAGCAGCAAGCGCACGGCAGCGACAGCGACTGTCTGAACCACGGCAGCGGACTAGCGAGAGTCGCGGCAGGGTGGCACGTGCCGCACAAGCAGCAGCAGCCGCAGCAACGTCGGCGCAGCGACGTGGCCCTGCCAAGAACGCTACTGCAGGTGGTAGCCGCCGCAGCAGCCCACGACCTTCAAGAGGACACCGGCACAGTAGCAGCAGAAGAGGAAGCAGCAGCAGGAGCGTCGTCGTCTATAATAGAGGCAGCACGAGTCTTCCCAGCAGCAGGACCATTGACGTCTATAGCAGCGACACGACTCCTCCCAGCAGCACGGCTCCTCCCAGCACCAACAGCACCATCACGATGGCAGCGTCACCGTATGCCACCAGCAGCTGCGTCCACGGCACCTTTCTTGCATCGAAACGTAGAGGAAAAGAAGACAGTGGAAGTCACAGCAGCCACCACCTCTACTTGCAGCGTGCGCTTCCCTGTCCCGACGTCGGTGACGCACGTGGCAAGTATATGTTACGCGTCGTAGAAGAGACGCAAGAAACGGACTACTACTAGCTAGACACGTCTGCTGCTTCCTACGCGTGTGTATGTGTCTCTCTGTCTTTCACTGCGTGTCGTTCTCCCCAGGTGAACTTCTGACCTGTCTCGCAGCTGCTGCCTGTCTTTTTTTCCGTTTGTCGGTGTACTTGTGTGTCTCTCGCCCTGTTCCTGTGTCGCCAGGGGGTCCACTGACGTGTATTGACCCAGGCAAGGATCTTCTCTTGCCCGTTGCTAGGAAGACTGGTTGCAGATCTACGCAGACATGCACGTACCTGTGCAGAAGTCGCTAAAGTAACACTTCTCCCCTCGTTGAATCTCCTAGGGGATACACACGAGCGACTACCTTGGTCTTCTGACCTGGATATTCATGCGTACGTATGTATGTATGTGTGGATGTGCGTGTATCTCTCTCATCCATATATATTCTGTTGTATATATATATGTATATGTGTATGTGTGTATCTCTCTCATCGGTCTTGTTACATATATATATATATGACTCTGCCTGTCGTCGGTCTTTCGTTGTACATATATATGTATATATGTATCTGTCTATCTCTCATCGATCTTCTGTTGTACGTACATATATATATATATATATATGTATGTGTACGTGTGTAGCTTTCTCTCTCATCGGTCTTTGTATATATGTGTATGAATCTGTGTGTCACCGGTCTTCTGTTGTACATACAATTACATATATATACGCATATATATATATATATGTATCCCTCTCTCTCTCTCGTCGGTCTTCTCTTGTATATACGTGTGTGTGTCTATGTCTCTAATCGGTCTCACGTTGTATGTACATATATATATATGTATATATATATGTGTGTGTATGTGTGTATCTCTGTCTCGGTTTCCGTCTATCTCTGTTGAATCTCCCTAGGGATACATACACGTGCGACTACCTTGGTCTTCTGATCTGTATATTCATGTGTACGTATGTGTGTATGTGTATGTGTACGTGTATGTGTGTATCCCTCTCTCTCTTCCATCTACTGTTGCATATATATATGTGTATGTATGTGCTTTCCTCTCTTTATGTATATTTCTCCGTTTTTGTTTTTCGCTCCTGTGTGACTTTGAGAGGGCATGCACGAGCTGTGTCTATGTGTGTGTGTCTGCAGAGCACCCTCGAAGGCAAGTCTTTATTCGTGACGTACTACCAGGGCGGACGGTCACCGTCTTCTGCTGCTTATGAGAAGGTGATGCGGCTCTGCGCCGCCTTTGGCGTGCACTGCTACAACTGGCCTTCAACGTACGAGGAGGCATGTCGGCGGCTCGCCGATCTCGAAGTGCAGCTGGCGGACAAGGCGCACGCGCTGCGCGGCTACGAGCAGTACTTTCTCTCCGAAATTGCCGTCCTGCTGGAGCCGGTGAGTACGGAGGAGGAAGACGAGGAGGAAGAGGAGGACGAGTACTACTCCGAAGCAGCAGGAGCAGCAGCAGCGGGCCGGGCGGGTGGCGACGGGCGGTTGCTGGCCGCCGTCTCTGAGGAACGAGAAGCCGCAGCCGCGCGCTCGCCCATGCCTACCGCAGCAAACGCAGCAGCCGAGGGGGGGGGGTTCTTGTGGCGCGGCTGGTGGCCCGGGCGACAGCAACCCGGCAGCCGCCAGATGGGACGAGGAGGAGAAGGAGGAGCAGCGGCAGCGACAGGCGCGGGCCGTCTTGGTGCGTCCAGCAGCACGTGGAAGAAAAGGAAAAGGCCTAAAAGGCGACCGCTCATTGAAGAGTGGCGACTGTTCTGCGTCAAGGAAAAGGCAATCTACGTCGCGCTCAACATGTTCGAAGACAGCGGCGCGACGCTGCGAGCGGAGTGCTGGTTTCCCACCTACCAGGAGGCGAAGCTACGCTTTCTCATCGCTGAGCAAAGCAGCCGCAGCGTACGCGTTTCCACCGTTCTTCTGCACCTGCGTGAGGTCGCGCAGTGCGAGGCAGCGCTGCAGGCACATGCAGACGCATGCACCTCACTTCCTACAGATATAAGTTTTACAGAGAGACACGTGGTACCTGACCTCTGCATGTAGACGCCTCTCTTTAGCGGTAATAGTAACCACGTACCTGAACTTCCGCCTATACGCGTGAACCCAGGTCTGGGGAGAAGAAATGGGGACGTTGCTGTAGGGGGGCATATCTATTAAATGTATATATCTGTGTCTGTGTATGTAAAGACAAGATGTAGAGAGATACGTTGCGGTCTCCGCGTGTGGGGCGGGGGACGTGGTGTTCGGACGTTGATAGACGAGAAGCACAGGACCTGCGTTTTTTCGAGACGACGACTTCTCTGCAGCGAGACAGCAGCAGCAGTTGCAGCAGTGTAGGGACATCGCACACGAAGATGGCACACGGCTGCTGTGTTCTGCAGACACGAAGAATGCTGCCGTCGGATGTGGTGTGGGGCTCTCTCTGCTTAGCGCCCGTCAAGTCACGAACGTTACAGAGGGTAGCTGACCAAATATCGAGGAAGTATGCGCTGCATTTTGTTGAAGGCGACAAGAAGGAAAACCACGTTGCTGGCGCTGCGTGCGCGTGTCGCTGTTGAAGCTCGTGCTGCGACACAAGCGCACACGTGCAAAAGGTGACCCACTGCAGGGGGAGTGACTCACGCAGCTGCCTGGTGAAGTTCTGCGGGTCTGCAAGCCGCTGCTGCAGCCACAGCTCTTCCTACTGCTGCTGCTGCAGCAACAGCTGCTGGTCCTGCCGCTGTTACTGCAGCGACAGCTGCTGCGCCTGCTGCTGCTACTGCAGCGACAGCTACTGCTTCTGCTGCTGGTGCCGCCACTACTACTGCTCCTGGTGCGATTACTGCCGCGACAGCTGCTGCACCTGCTGCTGCTGCTGCCGCTCGTTTGTGGGGTCTCGAGGGAGTGCTGCTGCGGCACGTATAAAGACCGGGGCCGCTGTCTCGCTGCTTTCTGTCTGACGTAGACTCTGCGCGGTGTAGATTTGCTGTGTGATCGAAGTCGCGATGGCTGGTGGCTGTGCGACGCGTGCTGTCGAAGAAGAACAGGCGTGCCGGAATCAGTGTTTTTGTGTGTGGGGTGACGCAGCATGCCACAGCGTTTCTGCTGCTGCAGCAGCCGCCATGGGGAGGCAGCTGGAGCAGCGGCGGCGGGGAGGAGGAGCGGGGCTCCGTGGATCTCCGAAGCAGCAGCGCATGCAGCTACTTCTTCGGGGCAGCAGCGCCGCAGGTGGCGCCCACGTTTTTCCGGCTGCCGCCTTTTCTGCTGCCGTTCCAGCAGCTGGTCGACACCTATGGCATTCCCCGACACCGCGAGCTTAACCCGGCCGTCTTTGCATGCGTCTTCTTCCCCTTTTTGTTCGGCGTGATGTACGGGGACGTCGGCCACGGCGCGGCGCTCCTCGCTGCTGCTGGGGCGCTCTTCTCTCTCAATACGAAGACCAGCAGCAAAACGGTCTGGGCGTGGAAGCAGAAGCACGGGGACTCGCTCCGCCCCCTCATATCTGCCAGGTCGTCCCCGCACTCCATTACAGCAGAGAAAACGAAGGAGCTTATGAGCCTTCTGAACAGACGAATCTACAATCCTTGCTTGTCTATTCTACGAAGAAAATCATAGGACTCACTGCACCCCTATAATCCCGACCAACTCTTTCCAGCCCCACCCGCTTCTCTCTGGCAACCTACACATGTACCTCCACTTGAAGAGCGTTTACCCACAGATATATACATATATATATATACACATATGTATATACTTTCGCATATTCGTCTATGATACAAACAACGTATAGATAGATACGTACATATACCTACGGGTCGACGTATTCGTATATAATACGAACAGTATGTATATACACGTACATATCTGCATCGGTCGACACACATACAAAGAGCGCGTGCACGTGTACATATATACATATGCACATTTCCACGTGTACGTATGTGGAATGTGTCTGCTGGGTCGTGCGTTGTGTAGTTGTATCAAATTCTTTGGGGGGTTTATATCGACGACCTAGTCATGGACGCGTAGCGGGGTGTGCGCTGCTGACTGCTGCCTGCTGCTGGTTTATGAGGGACGTGCGCCTTCTCTTTGTCTACATCTGCCTGCGGCCCCAGACGAAGCCCGCTCTCTGTGGAAGGGCTGCTGCGAAGGAGCTCAGACGTGTTCTTCTCCTCCCTGCATCTTTTCTCGGGGAAGGGGTGGAGGGCAGGAGTCGTCGTCTGCGTGGCGACGACGGCTGCCGAACCTACACAGGCGCTCCGGCTCGCTTTCTTTTCTTTGGGGGAATAGACACTCTCGTTCCGAATTTATCTACAAGTTCAACGAGTGGTTTTTCTGCGTCCTCTTACATATATACGAATTTATAGATGTACAGGTGTGTGTGTGTGTGTGTGCATTCGTCTGACTGCCACGTGGCTGCTGCTGCTGCTCGTCTCTGCTCTAGACACTCCTGCGCTGCGGCTGCCGCGCTGCTGGAGCAGCTGCTGTTCTCTTACACTGGAACCCCGGTGCTGGACTGATGCGCTGCAGCTGCTGCTGTGTTATAAGGAGAACGACTTCTCTCCTGAACAGCTGTCTGCGCGTTTTTGTTGGGGACCCTCACGGCCGCAGCCTCTTCTGCGGCTCCTCTGCCGTTTTGCAGCTTCTCTGTCGCTGCTAGCCTGACTCCACACGTCTTGCTGCTGCAGCGTTCACGCTGCTTTCTCCTCCCCTGAGCGGTGCGCCGCTGTGGCATGCTGCTGTCCTCTGGGCAAATCGTAGGCGTATCCTCAAGGTTTTCCTTCTTCGCACGTGCGTGACCAGAAATATGGAGTGGGCGTGTATTACCTCGTCAGTCAACTGCGTTTGCTGCTATACGATCCTCTGCTGCCCTGCGTGCGCGGCCCAGCGCTTTGCTTCGTGTGGAAGACGCTGTGCTTCCTCGGCTGCTTCCGCTCTTCCTGCGCCAAATTTTGCTGCAGTTCGTCCTGCGTGTGGTGGCGCCGATACTGCCGCTGTTGCTGCTGCTGCCCCTTGTCACGCTGGTGTTGCCATTGCGTGCGACTGTGGTGTGGTGCTGCTGCTGCTGCTATCGCTGCTGCTGTTGTCCCTACTGCTGCTGCTGCTGTCGCTGCTGCTGGTTCTGCCATCGCTGCTGCTGCTGCTTTTGCAGGCACATGCTGTTCCTGATGGGCTTCTTCGCGACGTATGCGGGTTTCATCTACAATGAGGTGCTCTCGTTGGGCGTGGACTTCTTCGGTTCTCGTTGGCGGGCCGAGCCGGGGAGTGGAGCTGCGGCTTCTGCTGCCGAGCCGGCAGCCGCGAGCGTCGGGAGAGCTGCAGCGCTCGGAGAAGAGATGCTGCCCACAGGCAGACGACTCCAAGAGGCAGGCAATGAAGGAGGAACGTTTCACTTTGCTGCGCGGGGAGATAAACTGCTGCCGGCGTCGCAGGGATTCCCCTACCCCTTCGGCTTTGATCCCGTGTGGAAAGGTGCTACCAACGAGCTGGCCGTCTTCAACTCCTTCAAAATGAAATTCGCAGTTATCGTACGTCTTCCACTTTCGCGTCTTCGCATCCCTTCCTTTGTTCAGGGCAGAACATTCTTTTGCCCTTGGCACATACGTATCTATATACACATACGATGAATATATAAAGCAATGCTGACACACGTCTCTGTCTCTAAGTATGAAGCGTACAAAGTCTCGCTACATCATACGACATCTATACGTGTGCTCGCTCCTGAACAGATGTGGGGCCCTCCTCCAAGTATATATGCGTGTCTCATACCCTCCTGTACGCGAGCATACAGCCGCAGATTCCCCCCCGGACGTGTACTTGTCCCTGCAGGCAACACGCCTTATGTGTATATTATTTGCGTGTAGACGCATCCATACCCATATACGTGTGTATATGTATTTGTGTGGTTGCCTCTTCGTTTGTCTCTTGTTTCATGTATTTATGTTGACTTGTATGCTGTGCGGCTGCGATCAGGTCGGCTTTACGCAGATGCTGCTGGGTCTGGTGCTGCATGCGCTGAACACCGTCGCCGCAAAGGACTGGGTGACGTTCTTCTGGGGAGCAGTGCCGCAGCTGCTGCTCTTTGTCTCTTTGATCGGCTATGTCGTCTTTCTTATCATTTTTAAATGGGTGACCCCTGCAGCAGCGTACAAGAAGCCTTCGCTTATCAACGTTCTCATCGACATGCATATGCAGCCGTCGCTGTTTGCAGAGCTGCCCCCCGAGCTCCTCATGTTCGACTGTCAGCCGGTCGTCCAGAGAGTAAGCCGACGGCCGCAACGCCAGCAGAAGCAGCAGCGGCACGTGCAACAGAAGTAGGAAGACGGCAAAATGTCACTTGTGGGACGTTTTAGCTGCTTGCTGGTCTTTGACGCACTTGCGGCGGCGTGTTGTCCCGGCCCGCAGCGGCTTTCGTCCCGATGACTTGTGCGCGTGTCCTGCTGCAGGGACTGCTGCTGCTGCTGACCGCCTTGTTGCTCCTGCGGCTGCCGGACGAGGCTTGTTTTACGGTGTAAAAAACGTTGCCTGTTGCGTGTGGTCGTGGGCCACTTGACTGGTATTCTTTTTCTGTGTTGCGGTGGTCGTGAGGCTGCTGCTGGTGCTGTTTCTGCTGTCGCTGCCGGTGCTGCTGCTGGTGACGCCATTGCCGATCCTCGTGTCTCGCTGCTGCTGCCGACCGACTTGCCGGTGATTTGCGTGCTGCTGCTGCTGACGCTGGCGAAGCCGCCGATTCTAGATGTCCCTGCTGCTGCTGCCGCCTGTCTGCAGGTGTTGCGCGTCGTCGCATATGCCTCGGTGCCTTGTCTTTTGTTGGGGAAGCCGCTGTGGCTGTACTTCAAGCAGCGGCGCAAGAGCGCAGCCGAGTTCCTACAGCCTCGAGAAGGGCAACTGCTGCTGCGAAGTTTGAGCAGCAGCAGCAGCAGCAGCAGCCCGAGCGACCGCGCCGTGCTGCCGCAGCGGGGGAGGACCGGAGAAAGTGGGCAACAGAACGACGGGGCCAACTTCACGCCTGGTTTCGGCGGGGCTGGGGCTGCTGGACGCGGCAGGTGGCAGACAGAAGGACGGGAAGCAGACGCGCCGCCTTTCTTTGATGAAGAAGCAGCAATGTTCTCAAGCCGACACAGCCTGGAGAGCAGCAGCACGGCGCCAGCAGCAGCATATCCGTCTTGGCTGGCGTCGGGCGGGGGACCTGCTGCAGGGGGCGGTGCAGGAGGAAAGGGCCGAAGACAGGGAGGAGGCGCAGGAGCGGTGGCCGGAGGCAACAGCAACAGCAGCCGAGTCAAGAAGCGCAGCACACGCCAGCTGCTGCTCTTTGACGAAGACGCAGCTCGACAGGACTGGACTGGAGTCTCCGAAGAAGTCTGTGAGGTGCAGGAACCGCACGAGGATGGGAAAAAGCCGCACGAGCAGCTAGGCGAGGTTTTCATACACCAGATGATAGAGACGATCGAATTTGTTCTTGGAACCGTCTCGAACACAGCGAGTTATCTAAGGCTCTGGGCGCTCTCCCTTGCTCACCAGCAGCTCGCAACGGTCTTCTTCGAGAATACTGTCGGCTGTGCCTTCACGCCTGGCCTCGGGGAACTGCAGATGGTGGTTCGGGTGAGGAAAACACGTCCCCGTGCCTACTACGCATGCACGTGTACTGGCAATATCTACGTATATATACTCACAAGCACCGCATCGGTGTGCACTCGTGTGACTTCACACGCATGCTTAGATACGTGGATTTGTGTGTGCAGGCGTACGTACACACGAATTTGCGTGCGGCAGCTACTGCACGTGAATATCGACTCTCCCTTCTTTCCGTCCTGCGTCTAGAGAGAGCTACGCGTGGATGTGTTCATAGGTGTCCACTACGGCTGCTGAGAGAAAAAGGTGTCCTGAAAAGCAGGGACATCACCGCGTTTTGATGTGCAGCAGCTGTCACGACTCTGAGAAGTCGCGGCGGTGTATGTACACCTCGCGTCGACCGCGGCGCAGAGTAGTGAACCAGCCGGTAGAGGAAGTCCAGAGCAAGCAGATGCAACGAAATCTCGATCGGGTCCGTTTAAAAAAGTTGCAGGCAGGGGGTAGAAGTCGTTTTACGGGGAAGGACTGTTGAGAGTGCGTGGCAAGACGGGGATGCGCAGTGTACGTACACTCCAAAAGCGGACGTCTTGGAACAAGCGTGCAGCCAACTTCGCAACGGATGCGAGAATGTTGCACACGCCGTGTACGTTTTCTAATTTCTAGAAATGTCTATTCATATATGTATATATATGCATGCACACGTGCGTACCTCAGTACATGAATGTGTGTACGTGTATATAGATGGACGCAGGAGGAGACGCACAGGAGACGCGCAGTTGCCTGTGAATGTGTCGTTTTCCACGCTTACACGGTCCGTCAAGAAGTGGATGGAAGTGCGGGGTATTTTGTGGTCGGTACACTCGTCTTTCCCGTCACACAGAAGTTTTATGGGCCTACACAAAGACAGGACGAGAGATTGACAGCAGCAACAGAAGGCAAATTCGCTTCGACGACTGAGGAAGTCCAGTCTCATCACGTACGAGGTGACTTGCCCGAACACGTCCACATACGTCTGCGAAGACGTATCTATGTAAACGCATGTATACGCATACATCCGTAGAAGGAATCGGTATATCTATGTATAAATATACATACATGTGTGTATATATAGGTGTAGCTATACATACGAGTAAAAAAAATATATATATATACATATGCATACACGTGTATACACGCGTACTTACGCAGTTGGAGACTGTATACATATGTATATATATATATATATATGGGTAGCTTTGCGTGCGAGTACGTGTATATATATGTGTGGGGGTACGTACGTGTGGGTACGTCGGTGAGCGTCTTTAGTGTGCGCATGTGTAGGTGTAAATTATTTGCATGCATGCGTCGAGTGGGCGTGGGCGCGGCAGGAGATTCGCGTGATTCTCTGCGTCTGTTTTTACGAGCGCAGCTGCTTCTGCTTTTCCCGGTCTTCGCCCTTATCACCCTCTTCGTCATGCTCTGCATGGACGGGCTCGAGTGCTTCCTCCACGCGCTGCGTCTGCAGTGGTAGGTGCCAATTTTCTCCTTTTTCCTTCTGTGGTCTTTCGGCTCTGCCACGGGTCGTCTTCCTTTTCTCCTGTCCTCGTCGTCCGCTTCTTCTTGCGTCTGCTGTTGCTGTTCGGGTGATGCCTTCTCCAGCTGGTCTCCTGGCCCTCCTTCTGCTTCTCCCTCTCTTTCTCTTCTTGTTTTGTCCTGCTGCTGCTGTTGCTGCTGCACTCGTGTTCTTCCTCTTTCTCTGCCTCTCTCTTGTTCTGGCACCGGCGCACCCCTGGGCCGCTGCTGCTGTTGCAGCTGCTGCTTTTGTGAGAAGGCGTCCTGTGGAAGTGCTGTTGCTCGTCGGAACTCGTCTTTTGCTGCTGCTGCTGCTGCGGGCTTGCCTCTGCTTCTTCTGTGAGGAAGAAGTGCGCTGCCGAAGTGCTGTTGCTCCTATGAGCTCGTCTTTTGCTGCTGCAGCAGAAAAAGCTGCAGCTGCTGCTGCTCTGTTTCCTGTCACCGTGGGCGGTCCCGTGGTCTTCCCTTTGTGTGTCAGACCAAGCCCCTGCTACACAGTCATATGTCTACCTGTCCTTCAGTTTCCCTCTCTTTCTGTTTCTCTGTATGTGAGGTACAACTCTTCTTTTGAGTCGCCGGAGCTTCCCAGTGCTCTGAGCAGGACGTTGCTGGCTCGTTCGTTTCTTGTAGTACCGCCACACTGTTTCCCCGGTTTTCTCTTCTTCTGAAAACTTTGCAGCTGCTCCTTCTATGCGCGCGACTGATGTACAAGGTCTATGACGGGTTTACTTTGTAAATGATTCTGCCGTGGTGCGTTTGGTGGGACACGCCGCGGCAGGTGTTTCTGCTGCTCGCGCTGCTGGTTCTGGAGGACCACAGCGGCGCCGCCCCTTGTTTTCTGCGCCTTCGCTCCGAGTCGTATGCGCTGCTGCCGAAGTTTATGCTGCTGTGCTGCGACTGGTACTTTCCTGCTGCTACGCTGTTGGAGTTGCGGTCGCGGCTGCCGCTGGCCAGTCTGCTGCTGTTCGCTGCGAGTGCGTCTGCTGCTGTGCTGCTGCTCTTTCCGCTGCTGCTGCGTTGCCGACATGGCTGCTGCTCTGCCGCTGATTCGCCTGACCGCGACGTTCCCTGGCCTCTTCCCCTCAAAGGGCTGCGCTTCTCCTGCCGCTGCTGCTGCTGCCGCTGGTACCGCTGCTGGTGGTACCGCTGCTGGTGCTCCAGCCGCTGCCGCTGCTGCCGCTGCGTCTTTTTTTCTTCTCGCGTCCGGTGCTGCTGCAAGTACTGTTTCCTGCAGATGGGCGGCATGGATCTGCTGGGTCTGCGCGTTGCTGCAGGGTGGAATTTCAGAGCAAATTTTACAAAGCAGATGGGTACCCCTTCGAGCCTCTCAGCTTCTCCCGTATTTTACGCGAAAGCAAACTCCAGAGCAGCAGCAGCACCAGCAACAGCGGCACTTCTTCCAAGTAGTGAAGATGAGTCTTTCAAAGGGACTTGCTCACATGGCACACAGAGGAGAGGAATAAGACACTGCGTTCAAGTAACGACAAAAAAATGATGCAACAAAAGTGGCACACGACTTGGGCTTCAGGCTTCAGATGATTTGCTGCGTTTCCTCGTGAACGCCGTCCCTCATGCGTTGTCCTATATAGCGCTGCATGTAAACGCGTGCGCGTGGCTGTCGTAACGTACGCGTAAGGATACTTCACACGAATATACACATATAGACATTATCCTCTCTATATAAACATAAGCCGTATATGTATCCGTACCTGCATATACACCTCTGTACATTTCCCTCTCCCCTTATCTTTTTCTCTTTCTCTGTCCCTTTGTATACATATATTTATCTGTACGTGCATCCGTACACCACCTCGACATTCAGCCGTGCAAATCTATTTTTACAGCGGTGCGCGGACGTGCATTTTTTTGTGAAAGCTGCTTCTTGGTTAACCGGTCGGCCGCTTCGTAAGGCGGTGGGCGGGCAAATGGGTGCCTCAGCAACAAGACGTACAGAAATATGGCGCTACCGTATGGAGGCGCGCGCGTCGTCGACGTATTTCCCTCTCTTTCTCTGCGCCTACGTGTATCTATAGCGCGACAGATAATTGAGTTCTTTGTCCACGTCGGCGTCACATGGGGCTGGGGGCAACTTAATGTATTATAAGTATATGGTAGTTTATGGCGCATGTGTCAGGTCCTAAGGTGTAGCTGTGCGTGGAGGCTTGCCTAGTGCTTCAACTGGACGCGGGTCGCCGCGTCAGCACGCCTACGTCTACGTATGTGTCGATACGTGTGTTTGGGTAAATAAATATCTCTTTACATGGAAAAATATATTCACGCAGCAGATTATACGTACGTCTTCTATATGTACGTATTTGGGCGCGTATACTTACTTCTCTCCACACAATAGTGCTACACTTGGTGTCCCTCTGTGTGTGTGTACGTATATATGTACATATATACATATATATACATATACATACATATATATATATATATGTGTATACATACACACATCCAGGTGCGGTTATTTATTTATATGTATGTAGCTGGCTGGGGATACACGCGTAACGCATGCTCAGGCGCCCAAGGGGTGGCCCAGCGGACACTGCTGGACCCTCAGGATTCTCTGGACCCCGTTGTCTGGCTACCGTTTTATATCTCTTTATATTTTACCATGACTTACACCTACATAGGTTTGCAGTGGAGGACGGCAACAGTCTGCACGGGCCGTGTGGCCACATGCACGTGGAAAAAAGACACCGTGGAATTCTTTATCCACTGGCTGCCGGATAATAAACGGCAAATTTGCGCAGAGCATGTCCACATATGTACACGAATACTCACACGTATACGTGTGCGAAACTGGTGCATATGCATGTACACGAGTTCTCACACATACGCATGTGCTGGACTTGTACTTATACATGTACACGGGTATTCACACATAAGCATGTGCTGGACTTGTGGACATAAACACACGAGTACTCACTCTTGTACATCGGCAGGACTTGTGTACACACGTTGTACGCGCGAATCATCACATACACACAAGTATATATACATGTCGGTAAAAAGGTCTTTTTCGAGAAAACGCTGGTAGATGACTTCACGTACGGCTAGTTCCAAGCATGGAGAGTCCAACGTGTGCGTGCGTCTCAGTGGGTGGGTGGGTGGGTGTGATACACATTTCTTTTCTTCTTCGTGTAGTCGTGTCAACTTCTGCAGAGTGCACAACACGGCTACTCGACGGAAAAACACTTGTGAAGTTTCACACGCCTGCGTGTCGTCAGCAAGCTGCACTCAGAGAAAGAGACGCGGGGCTAGGGGGAAAGAGGGGAATGATTGAACGATATATATGCGGCATGTACGCGTGCAAACATATGTATACACTCGCACATCAGGGTAAAGATGCCTCCACGCCACCAGATATACACGTACACACACACACACACTCTTACACACACACACACACACGCTAGCTCCGTCACACGTATGTATATATAGACGCCTCAGACACAAGGCGCTAGCGACGATGGAGCGAGACTCCCAAGCGAGAACTGAAAGTATATGGGAGCTACCTTCACTGCGGTGTCAACTTCGACGAAGACTGAGGCTCAGACTCGCTAAAAAAATTCCATCAAATTTTGCGTCCTCAACAGGAAGACGATCCGCATATACACGTGTGTGCTGATTTGCTGAAGAAGACACATCTATACGTATGTGTGTATATTTGTCAACGTCTGCATGCGTGCATGCGTGCGCATATTTGTACGTGTACGTGTATCTGCCCTGCTAGCGCCGACATCTTCAGGGTAAGCGTGCCACCTGTCATTCGGAAGACGTTTACATTTCATAGAACGAGCAGTAGATATCCATATACACATATATAATTTAACGTTAATTGCACATAATTTGCTGTAAGTAAGGACGGAAGAGCAATAACCGGCACATCGTTGTTGTAGAGCTTCTCTTCCTATCTTTACTGCAGCAGCATAGTTTTGTTCTTGATATTATGCTTTCTGGTGTCCGACGCCTGAGGGGCCGACTCAAAGAGGCCTTTGGAAAATTGTAACATATTGATAGCCGACTCAAAGAGGCCTTTGGAAAAATGTAACACATTGATAGCCGACTCAAAGAGGCCTTTGGAAAATTGTACCATATTGATAGTTCTTTCTGCGAACAATGGAAGCTTGGAGGAAGATGCCCGTGGTGTTCTGCGTGCCTGGCGCGGGTCTGGGTACGCACGTGTGCAAATAACTTGAATATGGGTTTTTCCTGCGACCGCGGGCCTGGCGAGGCGCCTTTGTGCAAGCAGCTCCAAATTGACTAGCTCTTCCCACAGCTTCGACGATGCCCGGCAGAAGGCGGCTGCGACGTAGACAAGTGCATCCCTCCGTACGTGTTTCTGTGTGCCTTTGTAGACACGAACGTCGAACACGCACTGCTTCCGTGACACCGCGCTACACGGATATGTTCTCCGTCCACACCGAGGACCGCGTAGAGCACCAGTTTGGTTAAATATCGACGCCTTTTTGCCGGAAAACAGCAGGCACAGACGCAGTTGTCGCACACGAACACACCACGCAGAAGGGAAATGGGGTCACTGTGCTGAGAAGCAAGCCATGTCAGTTACATCAGTATATGTACTAAAAGTTCTCAATCATCGGACTACGAGCTGTTCAACTGATAAATCCTGAATGGGTAACCACTCCTGTCTGCAGTGTGGTAGGTGCTGCCAGCAGCCAAGAGACAATTGGCAAAGGTATGTGTCAACTTAAGAGTCATCAGTAGCCAGAAGTATGTCGAGAACGCACCTTCAATATCGAAACCTCTGCGCGCGTGGGCATATCTATATATATATATAAATACGTGTGTATACGCTTGTGCAGATGTCGATGAATGTGTAGAAGCGTGTGCATCTCTGCACGTAGTGCCCGGCTCGTAATAGGTTAATGTGGGGCAAGTGCAGCAGGACTCTTCCACCTGCCAACTCCTGTTTGTATCTCATGGCCTTCTCATTTGCAGTACAGTGCCTCGAGTTTATTCCTCTCACATCTGCGTATATCTCGTTCAGTCGCCTGTGCTGCTGTTGGTGCAGCCTTACAAGAACAACATACGCATACACATACATATGTATCTATATACGCCCACGTACAGAGAAATGTGGAATCTGCATACTGACGTGGAACGTCCATATGGGTGGAATCCAGACGCAAGCTGCGCACACTAGCTACAGTCAATCGCCGGAGGCTCTGATGCTGTAGACGCGAAAACGCTGCAATGAAAGAGTCCAAGATGAAGCGGACCTCCAGCGTTATTTCGTCGACGGATATTACCACGCTGGCCCCTTAAATGGGAACGGATGAGGCGCTTATGTTGGGACGGAAAATCATCGTTCTTGTTGACTTTCACCGTGTCAACCAGAGTATGTCTATGCGTGTGTAACAGCCCTACATGCGTAGAGATGCGTGTGCACTTCCCCTCAAGATGGACACCACATGCACGTACAGGTGCGTACGTGTACAGGTTGGGTTGCTTGTAAGCGGCGGACCTATTCTACACACACATACACACACATCTACACACAGACGCAGGCCGTAAGTCATGTATGAAGTTTTCAAGGTGGCGGAACAGGAGGAGTGTTTCGCTGCTGGGAACGTAGTACGTGAATCAACATTAATGTCTACTTGCATACATATTAAAGTTCACTCACACCCGGAGCTTTTACATTGCTCGGACGTGGCTCTGCCAGACTGCAGTCCGCAGCTGTCAACACTGCAGAAGACTGTTCCGCTCGACAAGCAGAGCTCCCCACGTTATTGCAGCTTGCACAAAACGAGTTTGTACTGGAAATACAAGGCTTCGTCATAGATGGAACTACTAGGGGAGATTTCGTCACGGCTTATATTTCGTGTGGAGAAGAGAGTTATCCACATGACCGACACAGTTGCAATTGCAAACCAGCATGTCCGCCTGCGTATCCACGTCTTCCCTACTTGTGTGCGTTGGGGCCATCAGTGGCATCAGATCACGCGCTGGTATAGACATTTGGGACACAACTGTTGTGCATATGTGTCTTTATTCTTCAGTGAGTTGTGCATATATTCATTACGCTCCCCACCGTAGGACGTAGCTGTATAAAGGCGCGCCGGTACGCAAAGATCTACATTTGTATCTGCCTATAAATAGATATATATAGAGACCGTGCGTCACGATCAATTCTTACGCCGGTGGCCGTAACCACAGACGTGTGTGCATGTGTAAATAGGTACACGTGTATACATATATAAATAAACGACGTTGGTTTGCTGTGCACGTGTTCCTCAACGAAGTTTTGTTGTGCACAAAGTGTATTCATGCAACTTCAACAGTAGCTCCACTCGTCCGCGTAAACGAAACGGTGCGCATCCCTGCGTGCAGTTACTCGCTACACAGCCGCGTGATCCAACAAAGCTTAATTGTAGCCTAGGTCTTTTCCATCCTTCTTTCCTGAACTTCTGCACTAGGCTCTGTGCTCCCACGCAACTATGTTGTGCGGTGTACTGGCTACACCGAATTGCACCTAACTAGGAAAAAGTTGACACTTCACCTGTGGTGAAGCCCTGAAGCCTTGTTCTTCTCTAGAGCGATTCCGGTTGCAACTCTTATTGGCAGTTTGACAGAAGCGCGTACACGCGATATTGACAGTCACCGACAACAAATTTTCAATCACGTCCTACTCAACTTCTTTTTTACCCGCTTTGCCTCGTCTGCACCGTCACGTGGACTTTGCTGCCCGCTCGAGTACACGTGTGTCGCGTGGCTTCTGTTATGGTCGTCTTCTTGGCGCAACATCTTATCGTTCATATTGATTAGGAAGAAGTGTGTGCCTGGCTTAGCTGCAGTAGAAATGTAGTGTGACTACTTCTGTCGTCTTCGTGTTTCCACGGATGGTCATCGGGAGTTAGTCACAACTACACTGCAGATATTAGCTTTAAATTTATCTGTGCGTATGCACTAACATATATAAAAATGTCACACTATTTTACATTACAGAAATTAGATAGAAATTTAGCTATAGACATGTATATGTGTGTATACAAGTGTCACCCTCCCTGTGTTTCTAAACATGTAGGGATGTACAAACACATGTACCTATACATGAATATACAGATACATGTGCTCAAAACTACTGCGTGAGGTTTGCAAATAAACAACGCATACCTGCCAGATCTGTATACACATGCACTTTGCTTTGGGGAATGTAAGTCATACAGACAAAACGTCTTTTCTTGTCTCCGGACTATTCCGAAGGAGCAGCTCAAGTTGGTGTCTTTATATAGCTTCAGGACACACGACGTTCAGTTTCCTTTTTTGTCGACGTGCTCCCGGTTTTCGCGTGTGTCACCATGTTACCATTCGGCGGGGCTCTTCTTTATATGAGCTACCATTCGAGCTTTCTCACCCTTCCATTGCCTTTCGCCACGTCTTCTTCGCAGGTCGCACCCGCTGACCTTTCTTTTCCCTACGCCCGCTTCTTTACTAGAATACAATCGTAAGCACTTCTACAGAAGCTCCTAGTAAGTCGTGAAAGTGCACAGCTGTCGTGCACGTGTTGCTTCTTTGCCCTTTTTGTTGTACGTAGAAGTATTTCATCGTGTATGTATCCCCCTGGTCCTTCCTTTCCTTCCATGGCGTGCTACAGAGCTTTTCTCCTTCTTCCTCAGCTTCTCTTCGCCATTCATGTCGTTGCTGTTACAGCTGTCCCCGTGTCCGCCTTGCCACACCTCTGTCCGCTCACCTCCCCCTCTACGGCTCTCTGTATACGACACAATACAACACACGCCTCTTTGGTCCCCCTCCCCGGTGTTATTACCTTCAGTCTCTGAGCATCTTCGGATCCTCCACGCGCTCCTGCCGTGCTGCATGCGCATACTTCGTGTTTCCTCCTCGATTGCCCGTTTGTGAATCTACACTGTGGACGGCGCTCCTTCCCTGACGCGCGCCCCTGGCACGTTCTCGTATCCGTGGTGCAGCTGTTGGTGCTCCTGCGCCGCTGCCGAACAGACAACAACGAGCATGCCTGTTGGTGATTGCCTGCAATGCCTGCTTAGCGTCGGGAGACGGAATCACACCGCACCTACCATGTTTTCCCAGGAAACGTGACCTGCCGCAAAAACTGCGTGCTGTAGAGGAGTCATCATCTGCTCGCACACAACAAACAAGTTGTGCCACCAACACGGCAAGAGCTCTGCAGGCAGACACTCCAAAGTACACGGAACTCCCGTGGCCGGATCGCCCTTCCGGTGGTGAGGAGTGCTGGCGCTAGTAGCAGCTGCTCGGTGCTGATTCTCGACAGTGTGTGTTGCTGCTGCTGCTGCGGCTCCTCCCGTGTGTCGCTCGTTGTAGGTCCTTCTTGTGCTGCAGCAGCTGCTGCTGGGGGCTACTACTGGGGGACGCTCCTGCGCGTCTTTTCAGACACTCCTCTTCCTGCGGCGACGCTGCTCTTGCCCCTGTTCCCGTTCTCTGCTCACGTGGCGGACCTGCTAATGTTCCTCCACCTTCTGGGGTGCGTGCTGCTGCCTGTGGTACTCTGTGTGGCTGCTGCAGAGAGGCGCTGGGGTTCACTCAAGCAGCAGCTGCTGCTGTTTCTGCGTGGCTCGTAGGGATCATAGGGGGATCCCTATGAGTATGCTCTTAACCAGGAATGGCCCACTGGACGCGTCCCTCTCCCTGTTGTTGTTGGTCTTCCTTCGATGCTGGAGCTACTTTGTTTGTTGCGGCTCGCGTTGCCAGTCGCCCTCAGAGCAGTGTTCCTCTGTGTGGCGGCCGCTTGCTGCGCACCTGCTGCCCTGCGGCGTGCGACTTTTGAGCCGCTGCTTCCCCAGCAGATGCACGTTCACAGAGTACTGATCCGCTGTGTCTAACGAACGTGAGAAAGTTCGTGCAACAGCTTGTGGTACCAAGCTGCAGCTACTGACGTGCCCCTCTCGCTCTCTGTACACTGGTGCTACTGCTGCTGTTACGTTGCTGCTGCTGGTGCTGGTGGGCTGCTGCTACGGTGCGGCTCCTGCTGCGCGAACGCCTGCGAGTCCTACCACTGCTGCTGCTGCTGCTGCACAACGCTCGACATCCTGATCGTCGTCCACTCTCCACCGCCAGGAACACTTCCACCGCCCCCGGCTTCATCCAGAACGCTGCTGCTGTTGCTGCGTCGTTGCTTTTGCTGGTGCCCGTGAGAGTCCTGCTCTGCAACTCTGCTGCTTGAGCTGCTACTCTTGCAACTGCGCGCGACGCTTGTTGCTGTCATTGCCTGTGCTGCCGTTGCGGCTGAGGTAGCCGCGTTATATTCGTGGATTTGCTGCACCGCTTACTGCTGCAGTCCGTCTGCTGCGGCACACACGAGTAAGTTGCATCCTCGCTCTCCCCGCCTCCACAGCACTGGGGGGTAATGAGCTCGTCTTTGTTGCGGCTAATGTTCCCGCCGCCCCTGATGCTGTGTTGCTCCTCTCTTGTATATGCCGCGTGCTGCTACTATTGCTGCGACACTGTAGGAGCAGCTGTGTCCCAGCAGCTGCGTACCTTCCTCCTTGTGTGCTGCTAGTGTTGCGCCCGTTGTTTCTTCTACAGCGGAGTTTTGCTTCGACTGCATCCGCTCTTCTCCTTTACGGGTTTCTCCGCGCCTTTGTGTGTCTTCCTTTCTCGATGTGCTGGTGCAGCCGCTGGCAGTTGTAGAGGGGGTCGTAAACCGCCTGCTACGTCTCGTAATGAGAAGAGGACTTTAGTGGCACTTGCATTGTCCTTCCTTTTTTGCCGTGCACTTTGTTCCTCTGGCTTTTTGTCCGCTTCTTTTTCCGTTCTCACTTGAATGTTCTGCGGCTCTTCACATGCCCCCCCGTCTCCCTTTGTGGTGCACCACTACCTCCACCGTCGGAGAAAAGAAGGCTAGCGTGGAACGCTCCCTTTCTGTCTCTCCGTAAGATATCTGGCAGGTTTCTTCTCACTTCTTCATGCTTTTCTTCTATCTACACGTCTGTTGTCCTTCGTTTTTGGCCCCGTGACGCTTGTATCGCTGCCTCCCGTATTCGATTAAATGTATGTATCCATATTTGCCACCACCTTTCTTCCTCCTCCTCGCCTCCCGTGTTATGTCCTTTGTCTTCTATTTTGTCTCTCCTGCGTCGTCCCCTCCTTCCCGTCTTCTTTTGCCTTGCCACGCGACCTCGTTGAGGGCAATCGTCACCACTGCAGGTCAGGTGTACCTTGTTCAGAAGCGTTTTCATCGTTTCCATTGCGCATCTTCTGCCAGTTTTCCCGTTTCCCAGTTATTCACTTACTCTATCCGTCCACCTTACCTCCCTGGCTGCCGACGTTGCAACTGCTCTACGCTTTGTCAGCGAAAGGAGTCACACACATACGTTCTGTCGCTGCTTGAGAGACACTTTTCTTTTGCATAGATTTACCAAGATCCTCTCTTTCTTGCTGCCGGTGCAGCACATGTCTGAGGGCCTTCCCGCGCTCGCTAGTAATCCGTCTGCTATTCCCTGTACTCTCCTCTATCGCACACCTGGCGCTGCTACTCCTGCAGGCGTGCTGCCGGTGCTGCACACCGTATGTAGAGGTCCTCGTTGTTGAGTATCCATGCCCCTGCCGTGCCGTGCGTTTTCGTAGCCGTGCGGCCAACGTCCCACGTCGCTGCTTTGGCACTGGATGTACTACCTTTGTCTGCTGCTGCAGCTGACATCTCCGTCGTGCTGCGGGACAACCGCTGTCTTGGCTGAAGCACTGCCTCTGCTGCCCCGGCCGATACAAAAAAACCCTCGTGAGCCAATCACCACGCCTGCCGCTTCACGCTGCACCTCTTCCTTCTGGTACGCAGCTGCTGCTGTGGCGTCGCAGTTGGTCGTGAAGCACCGTGTTGCTGCCCCAAACTATTTGCTACCTACAAGAGCCGCGAACATGCGTTGAAGCAACAGCAGCAGCAGCAACGACGGTCCCGCGACGACGTTGTGGCAGCCTCTGCGGCTGCTGCCGTCGCCCCACGCGTGTCCATCCCACAAGGGTTCGTACGAAAGCAGCTGCAGCAGAAGCGGTGCCAGGAGCAACAACAGCAGCAGAAAGAAGCGCAGGCAGGGCAGCGCCAGCAGCAGCCCGTCAGCGGCACGCTGCCCCTGCATCAACGGCAGAGAAGCCCGAACACCAGGGCTATCTAGCAGCTCCGGCCGTCGCCTGCAGCCGCAGCAACTTCAGGACAGCAGCAGGTGGAGGAGCAGCGCTCGAGTGAGCGCAAATAGCAGTTATGAGAAGGCCCACCGTGGGGAGTCGAACAACTGTCGCGTAGCTGACAGCAGCAGCAGCAGGTCAAGTATAACACTACAAGAAGACACTGCAGCGCCGATGCTACGGCCACGTAGGAGGTAGCTGCCTTGACTGCTGGCCTTACTACGGGGTGCCCGAAGGCTGCTGCTCTGGGGCGGCGCGGCAGTCCGTCGTCCGCAGCTGGGAAGGCAGGCACCGGTGCCGTTGGTGACTGCGTTGTAGGCAAAGTCGCAGCAAGAGCAGGAACTGCAGGAACAGCAACAACAGCAGCTGGTCCCCCCAAAGAAGCAGCAGAGAAACGGCAGCTGACCACCCCACAAAAGCAGCACAGGTGTTTTAGTGCTGTTCTTCTCTGGCGTGCAACTGCAGCAGAGTGAGGCAGAGAACTAGGGATTCTTCTGCGGCAGCAAGGAACGGTGCAGCACTGCGGGGGCAGTGGTGCTGCTGGTAACCTTCCTGTCGCACGCACACGTGCGAGGCAAAACGCCGTTTCTCTCAGTAGCAGGACAGAGAGCCCTGGGAGCGGCAGAGGAAGCGACAGCTGCAGTACGCCGAGCAGCAGCTGCAGCAGCAACCCCACATGACGCACCAGCCTGAGAACGGCCTTTCCAGCTGCATCAGATGTAGCAGACCGAACACCAGCGGCAGAAGTCCAGCATCTAAGTTATGAAAGCAGGCGCCGCAGTTGCAGGAAGTCAAACAAGACGCACGGAGGAGACAGCGCCAGAAGCAGCAGCAGGAGTGGGAAGAGCCTGCCAGCAACTGCAGCAGGCGCGGCGGTGTAAGGTGGACAGCAGCAGCAGCAGCAACACGACGCGCGGCACAAGCCGTAGGGCGCGAAGAGTGCGGCAGAGAAGACAAAAGCAGCAGCAGGATGACGGACTTCTCGACGCGTTGCCCGCCTTCTGCCAAGGGCAGCCAGGACGACTGCGGGATCCTCCCGCGGCAGGGTTGCAGCAGCAACAGCGTTAACAGTAGATGGACGAGCAACGCGAGTAGCAGGAAGCACACGACCAGCTGTCCACCTTCTTCTCCGCGTCCTTCTGTGGAACCCGCGATATCCGCACGCGTGCGCAGGGCAAGAGAATGTTGCGCGCTGTCGAAAACAGCCCTGTCCATCGCTGTCTTGGGTATGCTGCTATGGACGGTCCGGCTGCCACCGCGTGCTGCCTTCTGCCTTTCGTTTTCTGCGAACTCGGCAGCTCCAGGACGAGAAGGAGAAGGTCGTGCGGCGGGCGCCGGTGCCACCGCAGCTGCAAGAGACGGCGGAGAAGCAGGGGCAGCAGGACGCAACGCGTTGCCCTGTTTAACGCTTGCCGCATGCCGCACAGAGACTGATGCGCTGCTGCTGCTGCAGCAACACACAGCAGGCGGAGGAGAGCAGCAGCAGCAGCAGACGAACCCCTCGACAGGGGGGGACATGCTGCAGCAGAAGCAGCAGCAGGGCACGGCGGCAAAAGAAGCGTCGCAGCAGCACGAGCTGCATCGCGGACAGGAGCAGCAGCCGCGAGACGGCCTCGACGCGTACGTCGAACTGGCGCTCAGACGGGGATGGTGGGCAGCAGCAAGGGAAGTGATACTGGCCTCGCACCGAGCTGGCGTTGACGTTTCTTCTGTAGTGAGACGGACGGTGCAAGAAATACGGGACGAACTGGACGAGACTGTGCGGCTCCTCGACAAGCGTCACTACGAAATTCAGGTGTAGGTACACCGCAGAACAGCCCCGTGCTGCGCGACTGTGTGTACGGTGGCTGCCACACAAGTCAACACCTTTCCGTCAGGGGAGAAAGGCAGTCGAGAGCAGCACGTTGACTTGAAGAAAAACGAGTCACGTAGGAGACAGAGAGTGAGCGCCAGCTGCAGGACGCACAGCAGCAGCAGCAACCCCACATGACACAGCAGCCGCTGAGCAGACCAGCACCTCACCAGCAGAAGAGATGTAGCAGCGCGAACAGCAGCAGCGACGGACAGACCTAGGCCCAGCGAGGCTGTAGACGTGCCATGCGGCTGCACATTGACCAGGACTGTGTGTAGCGGCCGACTGCGGAGCGGAAAGCCAGAGGAACGCAGCTAGTCGCCTTTGTAACGGTTGCCTCGAGTGTACGTACACCCCAAGACTCCTCTCGCTTCTGCGTGAAAAAGGCACTGTGGCTCCACGCCGCCGCTGCAGTGGCCACTGCGCAGCAGCAAAGGGAGAAAGCCAGCAGCTTCTACGATTGCGGAAGGACTGCCTTAATATTCTTCGACCGCACACAGAGCATTTCGACTTCTTGTCGCCCTCTGCATTTCTGCATGCCCCCCGTGTGGGTCGTACGTGCTCCGCTTCTTCCGCTTCTCGACGGGGCGCCCTGTCTGCATGTATCCCCCTACGTGTATCCACCCGTGTGTTGTAAGGGACAAGTTTTTATCTGTGTCTGCCTATTTCGTAGCTTTATATACAAGCCACAAGCAAGCCTACGAAATGTCTCTACAAGTGTCGTATATATGTCAATATACAGAGGATTTATGTGGATAAGCACGCGGTCAAATAGTCGTCGGCACCGGTAGTAGGAGAAGTAGATGCGCGAGTCTCACGTACCGATTCTTCTGCGTTTCTACATCGTTTTGCTTGTATACGCACGTTTTTGAAGAATATATATATATGTGTATTCACGGGTCCACATGTTGTCCATCGACCGTATATATATATATATATGTTAGGCGTCCACGAATAACACATATATATATATGTATAAAATAGACATGGCTTCGTACCGATCCGTATAGTTTCACGTCGACGTCGTTCATATATTGCGTATATATGCCCTTATCATCTGGACGTCCACACATATCATATATATGGTCCGTATATTTCCAAGTAGATCTCCGTACCTATACAAAGATGCCCTCTTCATGTGTTTATATAACGATGCCCTCTTCATGTGTATATATAAGAATGCCCTCTTCATGTAGACGTGCATATTCTATATGTGTGATATATGTGGTCCGTATATTTTCGTCTGGATCTCCGTATTATATATGTAAGGATGCCCTCAACATGTAGGCGTCCATATCCTATATATGATATGTGGTCCGTCTGCTTTCAGGAAGATGTCCCTCTTATACATATAAGGAGGCCCTCTTCATGTAGACGTCCATATTGTATATATGTGATCAAGTCGATAAATTCCTGTGTAGAGAGGAAGGTATCTGTGTATGTGTTTTCGCCCGTGTGCGTGAGTATGGATGTTTTAACGGGGAAGCATGCGCGTGGCTAACATGCATGCGTGCAGCGTCCCTCCTGCTTTTCAGTGGGCACAGTCACCCGAAGAGATTTTCCTGAACGTGAAGTTCGCGTACCGCTGGAGCAGCCCAGGTGAGGAGGCTTCTTTTTCTGCTGCAGCAGCGGCCGCAGCAACGAGAAGAGGAAACAACTGCTACAGCAACAATCGTTGAGAGGCGACCGCAGCAGAAGGCGGCAGCAGCACAGAGCAGGGGAGCAGCAGGAAGCGGCAGGAAGGACCCACCGCAGCGGTCGACCCCTCAGCAGCAGCTGAGCGAACAGTAGACGACACGCGTGTGCTCGGGTGCCAGAGCAGCAGGAGAACAGCAGGGACCACTGGCTGCGGGAGACAGAAGAAAGGCAGCTGCTGCTGCAGGCACCGTCAAGCAGCAGCAGCAGGAGAGAAAGGCCGGTACAGGGAAGCCGCAGCCGCACCTCCGGCTGGTATTGAGCAGCAGAAGCAGCGGTCCAGCTGCCGCCAGCGAAGCAGAGCGGCAGGAGCAGCAACGTAGACAGCGTCCTCCTCAAGAGGAGGAGCAGCAGCAGAGGCGTCGCTGCCGCAGCAACCACACGCAGTCCATCGGGCCGTCGAGAAGCGCTGCCTGAAGCTTGGAGCGTCAATGGGGAACTCGCACGAAAAGGAAGAAAAGACGAAAGGAAGAGAGAGACACGCATGCAGCAGAGGTCGCTGGGTAAAGCGCGCGGCAGCAGGTGTCGTGAGGCAGCAGCAGACCCCCACCAGAGCTCCTCTCGTGTTTCCCGTGGTCGATCTCTTCCCCCTCTCTGGGCCGCCGGTTTTGCTGTTGCGCCTCTTCTTGTTGGCTAGCTGCGCTGCAGCACGGTCGTAAAGAAAGTGGGCGTGTGCCGGCGCCCTCGTGCTGCTGCATCGATTTTGACAAGGAGACAGCAGAAGCGTCCCTGACGGGGTCGTCTGTGTCATCTACGCTTCTTGTGTGGGGCTGCAGCAGGAGTGGCAGAACCACGTCTGCATGCGCTGTTGAACTGGCTGTCTTGGCGCGCGTGCTGTGTTATGCAGGGGCTCTCTCTGTTAGCGACCCGTCCTTCCACAGCGAGGCGCGACGCTTCTCCTTCTCTGGCGTGGGACTTCACTCCGGCGTTCAAAAGAAATATAGTCTCACGCTGTCCCTCTACAGCGAAATCGATCCAGATGTGAGCTTCCAACCTCTCCCACAGATATACGTGTACGTATCTCTTCGCCTCTGTGTATGTACATACACACACACACACGTATTTCTGTCGATATGGATCCCTACGAATACATACGTATGTGTATGTGTACATATCTATGCCCCGGTATATATGTATATATATACGTATGTGTATATGAGTATGTGCCTGTGGATAATGTATATGTGTAGTTGCCTATACCTACACCCATACATGTGTGTAGGTTTGTTAGCGTGTGGATCCGAGTGTGTACGTAGGTATACATGTGTGGAACCCCGGTGATGGGAAGGCGAGGGAACTTCTCGTCGTCACGCGTAGCTGTCTGTAAATATCCGCATCCGACTTCGTTCAAGAATTTGTGTGGACTTCTTGTGTGGGGCAGTGTGTGTTGTGCTAGGCGTCCATAGAATATGTCCAGACAGCTACAACGCTGTTTATGGACGTAGATATTTGGCTGACGAGCAGAAGGAGAGTCAGGTGCTACTATTGTGTATAGATGCATCTATATCATTCTACATATATATGTATGTGTATATATGTGTTATGTGTATACGCGCGTATATGTCTCTCTCATATGTATATATATGTACATATACGTCGGTGTGCCTCTATTATGTGTGCACACGCGTATGTATTTCTTCTCTTTCTTCCAAATATATATAGGTATGTGGGCGTCTAGTTTGTGGACGTGTATCTGTGCGTTTGGCCTTTTCGCATACATTGTATGTATGTATATAATGTATGTACATGCAGACACTGCTTAGTGGTGTCCAAGGGCGGGGTGTAGACGTCTGGACTGCACTTGACGTGAAGAAGAAGTATGGGCGTGTAGGTAATCGGGACACGTTACTGCATCATGCTCATGTGGATGCATGCGTGAATAGGTCTTGCCCTCTATTTACATCCCGTATATGTGCGTATGTTCCACCGTAAGACGGCAGTAGAGACACGGCACCCGGGGACGACGGCACACACCTCGTCGGGGTGATACGACCGCAGTGTAAGCAGCATCTGTTGCATGCGCATGCGGCTAGACGTCCGTGTGTAGTCGCTAGCACTACGTCTCCTTCGCTGCCCTCCCCCCCTCTCTTCCTCTCACTTGTCCTCTCCTCCGTCCTCCCTCTCTTCTCCTCGTCTCTCGTCGCTCACTTTCTGAGTCTCCGTCTCCGTATCTCCGTCCCCGTCTCTGTCTTTGTGTCTCCGTCTCCGTGTGTCTTCGTGTCTCTGTCTCTGTGTCCCGTCTCTGTCTATGTGTCTTCGTGTCTGTCCCCGTCTCTCTGTCCCCATCTCCGTATCTCCGTGTCTCCGTCTTCGTCCCCGTCTCTCTGTCCCCGTCTCCGTATCTCCGTCCCCGTCTCGGCGTCTCCGCCTCCGTATCTCCGTCCCCGTCTCGGCGTCTCCGCCTCCGTATCTCCGTCCCCGTCTCCGTATCTCCGTCCCCGTCTCCGTGTCTCCGTCTCCGTATCTCCGTCTCTGTATCTCCATCTCCGTCTCTGTGTCTGTCTTCCACTTCCCCTTTCTCTTCTTCTCTGTGTCTCCGTGTTGCCACTGTGCGTTTGTGTGTACTATTTGTGTAGCTCTTTCGGCCTCTCAGCCGCTTTTTCCCCTCCTGCTGTCTGTGAGGGTGTCGAGGAAGGCGACGTGCGTGGCATATCTGCAGAGCGAAAGAGAGGTTTCGTGGAGAGAGAAAAAGTGTTTCCCCCTCTTCCTCTCCGTCTCGGGTGACGCTGTTTTAGATGAGAGAGCGGCCGCCCACAGGCATCGCACCACACGCGTGTACTTGTATACGGAGATATGTAGCACATGGACGCATAACGTGGGGTGAGTATTTCTGTGGCCGGAACGAGCAGGAACGCGGCTGTCCGTGCATTATAAGGTTGCAGCGACGTTCTGGGCGGATGCGCGCGCGTGGTGCTTTTATCTTGAACGCGAGGGTCTTTGCTGCCGCGGTCGTGTCAGTCCCCGTTTCCGTCTCTCGGCCGAGGGGGGACACCTGAGTTATACGCTGCAGCCCCACGACTCCTGTTGGGATAAGGCTGCTCTTTCCGTCCGTTGCTGCTGGCGCTGCTGCTGCTGTTTCACCGTCTGCGCCCTGCAAACGGTGCTGCTGCTGTGAGTGTGGGGGGCGGGGGATGGTGCTGCTGATTCGCTGCGTCCGCTTTGCTCCTGCTGCTGCTCTTCTGCAGCACCACCGGTCCTCAGCAGCGACAGCAGCAGCAGCAGCAACGCTCTCTTGCATCTGCTGTGCTTGGTGCTGCGCCGGCTCCGGATTCTCATTTGAGCCGCTGTTGCTGACGTGCTAGTGTTGCTGTACCATCGCCGCCCACGCCGTGCTGCTGCCGGTGTTGCTGTGGGGTGGCTGTGTCGTCCTGCAGGCTACGAAGTACAGCTTCGCGTCTCTGGGACGGGTAGTGTAAGTGGCGGACAGCAGCGACAGCCGCCCACATCTGCAGGGCCGCGAGAGTGCTGCGCCTTTGGCGCCGCTTTGCGCCTGTCTCCGCATGTGTCTGTTGCCAGTCGCTGTCGTGAAAAACTTGAGGAGGCTTCGTTTCGTGTCTGAGCTCCTGAAAGTCCTGTCTTGTTGGCAGTCAGCGGGTCTTGAGGACGAGGCATGCATGCGCGCAAACACACACGCCAGGGAGGGACGTATCTGCAGCAACTGGTCATGGCGAGAAACAGCCGGCCTCTCCGTTATTCGTACTTGCAGGTGCTTGTGTCTCGGCTTGTTCAGGCTCGCACGAATATACTTTTACCGCGTGGAGGAGGGGACAGTTCTATTTCACAGCAGACCTATTCGTATGAGTGTGTTTTATGTGACGTGATTATCACACATGTTGTGTGGCTCTGCGCGTATTCGCATGCACCTTATAACTATGTACACGTGTACTTATCTGCTGATTCGCATGCCTGGGTCCTTACACCGATTTATCCATCTACGCTAGACATGTAAATCCCTCCGGGTGCGCATGCATGTGCGTCCCTCTGCATGTATGCATATATATGTGGAGACCGTGGGGGGTACGTATGTAGTAGAATCACCTCCTAATCCTCTCTACGTGTGTGCCTCTGTGTGGGAGGATGTCATTACGTCATCAATCAACGTGCATATGAATGCTTCTACCTACGTATGTATATGTACAGAGCTTTTGGTTTTCCCCGTACGAGAGTCATGAATCATAGTCCTATCTGTGTGTTCGCGTACGTGTGGTAGTACGTACAACGTACTTCAAAATTAATATATGTGGACAGTTATACACATGTATATATATTTATACTTGAAAAGCGAGAGATCCGCCGTTGACTGTTGTTCATACGTGTGTATATATGCGAAGAAATGGTGGTTGACACGTTTCTGCTGTTCACGTGGTATCTGCGTGGCTGTGCGTGGGACGTCCTCCGAGGACGCAGCTTTGCGTCTGTTGACAAGGGAAAGCAACGGGCAGATCTGTTGCCCGAAGGCACGCGGCGCTCTTGGCGGCTAAACGCCGTTGTGGCATGTCCTACTGACGTGTGTGTAGACGTCTATCCAGGTGTACGTACACCGCGTTGTTGGTCACACACGTGTTGCTTTTAAATGTCGTTCGCAGACCTCTTGCTGCCCCGTGGACGCAGAGCTTGCCTAGACGTATATGTAGGTGACACATACACCTGTGCATGCGCACGTCAGCCTGTGGGGTTGGCAGACAAGGAGTCTACCAGTCAAGAGGTCGTGAACTGCTGTGTTTTATCGACCTAGGGTGGTGTTGCTGCTCTGCTTGGCCTCAACTGCTGGGGGACTGTATATAGCGCTGCTCATATTCAAGCTCGTGCGTGTTTCACCCTCCGCGGTGTATCGACACCCCACGCACACTCGCACCGTCTGTGGGGGCTGCTGCTGCTGCTTCCTCGTGTGGAGCGTGGGAGACGGCATAGACCAGTTGACTGCATGCGTGGGGTGTCGAATACTGGATGAGGCCACCAGAAATTGCTGACCGTCCTCTGCTGTGGAGTAGTCGCGCGAACGACGTGCTGCTGCGGCTGCTGCGTTGGCGTGTGGGCATGTGACTCGTCGGTGCTCCAGTGCGTTCGTGTGTGGGGTCTACGCGCTGTCGTCCTTTGGCGGGGCAGCAAGGTAGAAGATGTGTCTGTGTGTAAGAAGGTTCTGCTGCAGCCGCTCCTGCTGCGGCGTACTTCCTGAGTGTGGGGCTGACTGGCTGCTGTAGCTCTGACTGCTGCACGTCAATTTGACTACGCGCTCCTCCGACTTGTGGGGCTGCTGTTGCTTCCTCTCGTTCCTGTGGCGCGGCGTGTGCACCATTTTTGCTGCTGCTGCTGCTGCGTGTGGGTTCTGGATGGCTGCTGTTTTTGCTGCCACGTCCAGGGTCACTCTCCAGAAGAAGAAGCCGGCAATATGGGAACGACTGACGAAGGACACGGTAGGAACATTGAAAAGCAGAGTAGCAACAGCAGCAGTTGCGTGTGTGAAAAGGTCAATTGTCGCGTGTGGGACGCGCGCAGTAGCACGCTAGATCAACAGACTCAAGGGTGGAGGCACATGTAGGTGGTCGGGGTTGTTCGGTCTGTCCGTAGCGAGAAAAGAGAAGAAGAGACAGCAGCAGCGGGAGCACGAGGGCCTGTATGAACGGGAAAGGCATCGCAGAACAAGCACTTGCACGCGCAGGACAGCAGCGGCAGGCACGTCTGCAGCAGAGCGACTCAGAAGCAGGTGCGTCTGTGGGGCAAGAAGTAGCCTCGGGGCGGCGCGGGACGCCCGAAGGAAACGGCCGAAGGAGGAGAGGCACATAGATGCGACGTAGGAGTAGGCGACGTAGGAATAGTCGTCCAAGCAGCAGCAGCAGCAGGAACAGCACAGAAGAACATGTGTGGCCGCTGCGGCTACACTGTACGCACAGGCACATACACACGTACGAGGGCCTCACCGACTTTAAGGCAGACCGCGGCAGTATGGACAGCTGCTGGAGTAGCGGTGCACGGTGTAGACCAGGACTTGCTGTCTCGTCTCCGCCGTTGTCCGTCACGCGTCAGAAGTGGACCCAGACGGCTATCTGTCTGCTTGGTAAAATAGGTGACCGTGAACTTCGGTGCTTCCCACGGAAATTCAGCAGAAGAAGCGACACGCTGTTGATGTTTCCAGCCACTGCGCCACTGCTGCTGCTGCTGCCGTGTCTGCGCCATTACTGTTGCTGCTGCGGATGCGCCATTACTGCTGCTGCTGCTGCGGCTGCGCCATTACTGCTGCTGCTGCGGCTGCGTGTGCGTGTGTGTGGGGTCCAGGCGAAGATCAGCAACATGAACGTGTGGTGGGATATGAAGGAAAAGTAAGTGCTGCGGAAGCATTGACTGGCTCCTCTTCTTCTCTGGTCACTGTGTCTTCGCGACAGATCCCAGGCAGCTGCTGTCTCTCTCTCTCGAAAGATACGCGACGCGTGTTTATACCAGAAGAGGCCCAAATATTCTGCACGCAGGAGAAAACCTGCGCGTAGTAGACGTGGGCACACACAACACGCATGTACACGTCTCCCTACATATATGTATGTACACACATGTGTGTACATATCTTCAAACGCGTCAATATCTGTGTGTGTACCCCAGAAAAAGCAGCAGCGTCTACACGGCAGTGTTGATATTTCAAAGTGCCTGTGTATACGTGTATATATATACACCTATATATATATGTATAGATACACCTAGGTCGCAACGTGACACCACTGCAAAAGTTCAGCTGGGACGACGGTGTCGCGCCTTTTCCTCTGTGAAGGAGAAAGCAGCAGTATTGACATACCAGCGTGTGTCTATTTGTGTAAATACACGTACACCTCCCTTGCAGAAAACCAGCTGGGACGACGGGGTCGCCTTTCTTCTCCTCGGTGTTGTTGCCGCTGCGTTTCGTAGGCAGTCTGCTGCGCCAGCGGGGATGCAGAGACTGCCTGTCCTGCACACACACCGGCATCCACATGCGTCCTCTTGTGTGTGTAGACAAATGCGTGTGACAGCGAGCAGTCTACGTATCTATCTCTCTATCTTTGCTTGTCTATGAGTATATATATATAGATGAATATATGTGTGTATATATATATGTATATGTGCTTGTCAACCGGGAAGGGATGCATGGGCGGCAGCAAGGTGGGAGAGGAACACAGCGCCGGTTCTTCAATAGGATTGTATCTTGACGACCCAGACACTGCGCAGTGCTCACTTCAGACAAATATTGTAGATATTGTTTGTATATGGAGAGAGACTTGTAGAGTTGCCGTGTTCGCCTTGTCTGAGTCTCACTCATCAACGAGACCTCTACTCGAAACAGCTTTGTAGATTCTTCTATCCCTCTTCTTCCCGACGCCTGGACGTGTGGTGTACGTACACCAGACGCACCGAGCTTTCCTTGTTGTCGGCGACGCACACTGCCGGTAGGTTTCCTTTTATCTGTGTCGTATTATACCTCTACATATATGCGTATATTTACATGGAAACATATATACATGCAGATGTGGATGTGTCTGTGGGGGTATAACACTCGCGCTAGCTTTCTGAAGCGGCGTAGATGTACGTTTGTGGAGCGGTGGAGGTGTTTGCATGCGTGTGTATTTGCTGCTGTTGACCTGCTGTAGATATCAGAAAGAGCTGGACGAGTTCCGCAAAGGGGGAAATAAGACAAAGTCTGCGTCGGCGGATACAGGTGCAGCGAACTCGAGCGGCAACGAGACTAGCAAAGCGAACAGCAACAGCAGCAGCAGCAGCAAAAGCAGCGGCCGTAGCGCGGCCGACAGCAAAGCAGCAGCACCCAGTGAAAAGGGCAAGAACAGCAATGCCGCCTCCGTGGAGGCGGAATCGGGAAGGAGAGAGGAGTTGTAGCTTGTCCTACGTGACGACCGCATTCGTGTATCGCAGCAGCAGCAGCAAAGCAGCAGCCGCCGCAGCGGCAGGTGCACTAGCAGGAGCGCCAACAGCAATAGTTCAATGTCAGCTGCGGCAACAACAGCAGCGGCAGTAGACTCGGGAGACGCAGCAGCAGTGGCTGCGACCCCAGGAGCAGCTCAACCAAACCTGCAGGAGTATCACAGCACATCAGAAACAGCGCCTGGGTCGGCAGCTCCCAGCCAGTACGTCTGGGAGCCGCGTCGCCTTCGCAGCCACTACAACACCATTTCCTACGCAGAAGCAGCAACAGCAGACTTAGGAGCCACGACGGCTGGCCGACAGCACGCTGCAGCCGCAGCACGTTTTTCGTAGGCAGCAGCAACAGCAGCCGCGCGCCTTTGCAGCAGCGGCCGCAGCAGCACTGTGATGGCAGATCAGCAGCATTCTTGTAGCTGCTAAAACACAAAAACGAGCTTTGTATATAGTATAGAGTGGCAGTAGCCCGTCCCATTTTGCAGTAGTCTGCGTCTGCCTTTATCTGACAGAGGGACACCTCTTCACATACTCTACCCGACGGAAGAAAAGTCTCCTTACGAGAGTTATCCTGGACACACCCAGGCGGCACGCACTGATGAGGACGCCCGTGTATTTCCTACAACGTGTGTCACGGTATTTCGTACTTAGAGATCCTCTTTTCTCGTTCAGTTCGACCGGCGAAACTCACCGCACGTCAACTACTGAGCGGCAGATCGCTTTTGGAAGTCTCTTTTCAATGAACGGCCACCACCCCGTTGTATCTGGGTGCGTCCAGCCAGAAAGGCGCGTAGACGTAACTTTTGAAAAGGATGTCGAAAACACGCTTCTGTCTAGTTCAAGGAGGTGTGTGCACACCGTGGTCCACCCTTATAAACCGCTTAGATGTGAAATATGAAGACCGAGCTACCGTGATTTATCTGTGTTTTGACATACGTGTATATGCGTGTGCATTCGCTTTTGTATTACATTAGGTACTCGTGTAAAGTGTACACTTGCGTACCTTTCTTTGTAGATTTGATGGGTGTGGAAGATCAAGCGTGTTGTTTTCGTACGGAAGTAGCTGTGTGCCAATTGGCGTGGAAGTCTCGTCACAAAAACTGGACCGGGATGGGTCACCTGCAGAGACGTGTCTGCGCAGGGACACATACTCCTGTCCCCTGCTCAGTGAATAGTTGGAAAGGGACTGCGTCTCATTTTTCAGATGAATAGACACTGGACGGCTTCACCTTCTGGGGCCTGGTGCTGCTGCTGCAGCGACACAGCTGCGCCTTGTCGAACGCGTGGGCAACTCCGCTGCTAAGACGCTCGCGGGAGAGCACGGTCACGGTAGACAGGATAGACCAGAGAAGCTGACTTCAGCAGAAAAGTTGACGTCTCGAAGCTGCAGTTGTACGTGACATCCCACGCAAAATAACTTCTGTGCCGGTAGTGCGCCTCTGCGTTTGTTACGGGTACCCGCCCCTATAGTCGCTGAGCGCGTCCCAGGCCGCGTGACGCCGTCTCCCAGCGACAGAGTAACACAATAATGGCTATCCCTTGTCTTCTGGAGACGACTATGCACGCACAGTCGTGCAACGTGCTGAACGACGAGCCTGTACACAAGAGGACACTTCCGCAAAATGAAGTGCACTGCCGCAGCTTGCAGCTGTTTCCGCTGCTGCTTGAGAAAGCATAGCTCTGCTGTATCTACCGACAGTGACGCGACGTGTCGTACACAATAATGTGCGCACCGGGCGCAACTCGCACGCCGAAATTTCTGTCTCTCCTGTGAGTCCGTCGGCCTCAGAAACTAGCGAGCTCAAACCGTTGCTCCGGGGAGACAAGTGCAGCCCAATATTAGGAGGAGGAGGAGTAGTAGCAGTAGTAGTGGGGGGCACCCTATTACCGCGTTTTAGGTGGTTTGAACGCAGCCGCGTGGTCACCAAGACACACATCTGTTAGTGACTCACGTGTAACCGTGGAGTCACATGATGGCACATAGATGTGTATTTTGCTCCTCTCCATGTGTAAATACACAGAGAGGCACATACATGTGTAAACGTGGAGTCATGCTGGCACATAGGCGTGTATAATTGCTCCTTTCCATCTATTAATATACAGAGAGGCACATACACGTGTAAACGTGGAGTCATACGTTGGCACACAAACGTGTATATTTGTTCCTTTTCATGTATAAATATACAGAGAGGCTCATACAAATCTGTAGGTAGGTGTCTGTTCTTCGATAGGAGATCGAAGCATTAAGTTGAAAACAGCTGCTACAATTGCTGGCACTCCGCAGCAGGCTGGACGTGCATTGATGACGTCTTGCTATCCGCTGTTCGTATCGCTGCATAACCACCTTCTCTCGACTTCACACGTATACGGTCCTTCATGTTTCTTTGTATACGTGTATGTTTCTGGCAGTTTGAGTGTCTCTTTGTTTTTCTGTGCCGCATTCTGCGAACAGCTCTTCTTCACCCAGGCACACACTGGTATCCACGCATGCATAGAACCACGCTTTAACCCTCTCTTTATACTTAAGCACGCAGATGTTTCCGCGGAAGGGGTTACGAGTCGAGATGGCCGCAAACGCTCAGGAAAGCTAGCGTTGCACCCCTGCCGGGGTACTACAGTAAACGTAGTTTGTTGTCGAGTCACTAGCCTGGCCCAGTTGCTATAGGCAGCCGGCAATGAAAGTAGGGACCACCTTCTGATTTGAGAGGGAAATTCCGTATGAACGTGAGCGATACTCACAGACGGGGTGACATTTACCTTTTCCCAACGCCTGTATCAATATATTATTTTGGTGCCTCAATTCCGGTCTTTCACAGACTCGTTTCACTCTGCACCGCTGCCGCTTCCTTCACCACGCTGGTACAGTTCTATGCGTATTTGAATCTATTTTTTGTTCCGATGCTGACATATTTTCTCCCCCCAGCGTAACTACCGAGGTAATCTGAACCAGTGCCTCGACACACGTACACATATACTCAAACGCACCTATGCCTGCGCACATATTTATATATATATGTATGTATACAGGCACACACACAAAGACACGCCGGAACACTATCGCTGCACATGGTAGGGAAAACGGGTACTCGTCGACCCGCAAGTGTTATGTGCTGCCTGTTCGCTACGGCCACTGGTGCACCTAGTCTGCTCCTGTTGCCCACGGCGCTGCCGGTCCTGCTGCTGCTGCTGCCGGAACGTCCTATTGTACTGCTCAGCTGCGTCGTGTTTCCGCATGTTGTGGCTGTTCGACGGTGCCAGGCAAACGCCGCTGTGGGGTTTTGCTCGCGGCGTGCTGCCGCTGCTGTCTCGCACGTGGTCTCATGGCTAATCTACGTTCTCCTCTCTTCATCCTCTTCGGCCCCCCCCAACTTGCTGCTGCTGCTGAAGAAGAGCTGGAGGAGAGGGCGACCTGCTTGCTGGGTTCGCAGGATCTAGCTGTGGAGGGGCGGCAAATAGACAGCGAACGTACACATCTAAGTGTATCGAGTAAGATATTCACAGAGACGGAGTCGCAGAGGAACACAGCGAGAGCGACACGTTCTAGAGTCGTCGGCGTCGTAGCGGTGTTGTCGTAGAAAGATCTTCTGCTGACACTATCGATGTGTGCACGGCTTGAAACAGGGCAGGTTGTTGAAACGACGCTGCGCAGCGCATGCCCCTGCCTTGCTGGCCGGTGTGTGGCTCTTGCGTCTGCAGCGGGCTCCTTGCTGCTGCTGCTGCTGCTGTTGGCTGCGGCGGGCCGCCGTTGTGGGGTCTCGGCAAGTGGCGCGCGCATGCACGGCGGCAGAGCACTACATTTCTAGCTGAGAACAGCGCCGCAGCACAGCAGCAGCAGGCACGCGTGCAGCTCCGTACCCGGTGCCGAACTGTCTAACGGCTTCCCCTCATCGGCACTTCTTCTGCTTCTTCCTCCTCAGCTTCCCTTCTGCGTTCTTCTCGTTGTCCTGCTGCGGTGCGTCTGCGTCTGCGCGCTCCAGGCCTTGTCGTCGGGCAACTCTCTCTCCGCTGCTGCCCGCCTCTGTCGCACTGTCGAGACCCCGTGTCTTTCCAGTCCTCGGCAACGACAGAACGTTACCTGGCGCAAAAACTACTGCCAGCCACCTGGAAGTGCCAGCCCCTGCAGCAGGTGCGGCGGCTACTAACCGTCCCGCTCTTCCTGCCTCTCCTTCCCGCTGCTACCGCTCCTGCTGCGCCTCCGTCGCCGCCTCCTGCTCCTGCTGCAACTTCTGCTGCAATCGTGCCGCCGCTGCTGCTGCTACAACAACTTCTGTTAGTCCCGCTCGAGTACACACGACTGCCATCGCCCGCACTGGAGGCTTTCACGCGCCTGCGTGGGGCAACTGCTGTACATAGCAGCAGCAGCAGCACACCGGCCCTGCAGTAGCATCGACGAACGTCCAGCGCAGAGCATGCGCCACCAGCAGATGCCGTTCACACGCTGCTAAGGGCCTGAGAATTGCAGCAGGAGCCCAGACATTTGATGGTGCAGCAGCAAGAGCAGAAATCCTGTTATCAGTTAGCCCGAGCCGGGGGCCGGCCACAGCAGGGTGCACCGCCGCAGCAGGAGCAGCAGCCGCGGCAACAGCAGCAGCACTGGCAGAAGCACGTGAGGCAACAGCTGCAGCAGCAGGAGTGGTAGTCGCAGAAAGAACGGCAGAACCAGCAACAGCACGAGCACCACGGCGCCAGCTTTATTGCAGCAGCAGCTCTTTTGGAGCAGCAGCTCTTTTGCAGCAGCAGTACATATACAGGAGTAGCACGCTGCGTTTGGGCGGAAGGATCGTTAACGATGAGCCTGGGCTTGCCCTGCGCAGCATTCGCTGAGCTTTTTCACGCGCGCACGGGCTTCGGAACAGAAGCAGCTGCGTCTGGTGCGACACCGTTTCTTTTGCTGCAGCGGCGCCGTCTCCGCGCAGCAGCAAACGGCAGGGTCTGCTGCTGCTGCGCGTCCGTTCTCCCGGCACGTTTGGCCGCGGCAGCAGCAGCACAGGCATTCATACCTGGAGCAGCAGCGTCACCACCAGCGGCATCACGGCCTCGCTCAATCAAAGACGCAGCAGCAGCACCGGCCGGGTATAGGCGCGAGGAGGGGCGACAACGGCAACTGCTGCTCGCCACAACAGCACCAGCGTTAGTAGCGCTGTCTTCCCTGACTCCGCTGCTGCTGCTTCTGCTGCTGGCACAGCTGTCCGGCAGCGCGGCTCCGCTCGGTGCACAGGCTGCAGGGCTCTCGTTTTCTGCAGCTGCCTGCAGCGCGCAGTCCCTCTGCCCCGGAAGCAGCAGCGTCAGAGTCAGACACGGCAGCAGCCCCGCCAGCACCTGCAACAGCAGCAGGAGCCAGTCGCTCTGTGGAGGCCATTACGCCACAGCAACTACGTCCTTTCCTCCTCTTACTGTTCCACGTGCAGCAGCAATGGCACTCTCCTGCAGTCTGCTGCAGCGGTCACTCCTCGAGGGTGTGAGCTCCTCGGGGCTTGCTGCTGCAGCTGCAGCTCACACGGGAGGCGCTGCAGCAGGCGCCGCAGCCACAGCGGCTGGCAGCCTAGGAGCAGCAGTGACGCAGAGAGCACTGCTTTCCAGAGCAGCCGCTGCACCGGCAGCAGCAGCTCTCCCAGCAAACAGCAGCAAGAAGGGACTGTCTGCTCTGCAGCAGCCAGCGCTGGTCTCTTTTCTGCTTGTCGAGTCGCGCAGTGCTGCCGGCCGCTGCTCCCCGTCCACCAGCGTTAACAGGAGCTGCTGCAGTTTGCGCATGGGCGGGAGGACACGTAGTGACGCGTTCGCGCGTTGTTGCAGCGATAGATGCCGCAGCTTCAGCAGCTGCAGCAACGAACCGGGAGGAAGCAGCAGTTGCAGTAACAGCAGCAGCAAATCTTCTGCTGCACCGGTGCAGGGCAGCGGCGTACAGTTGCAGCATGCTTTAAACAGCAGCAAACGCCCGGCTTCCTTCTTCCCTTTTGGGGCTGCGCAGGCTATTCACTACCGGACGACACCGTTGCCGTCCGCTTCTGCTGCTGCTGCTCATCTTCTGCGCCGTCACGCTACAGCTTGGTTCACACCCCACAGCAGAAGCAGCACCAGTGCCCTCAGCAGCAGAGCCCTGAGCAGCAGCAGCAGCAGCTCGAACGGTGTGTGCGGCAACAGCCCTGCTGTCGCAGTGACGTCTTCCTCCGACAGCAACGGCGCGGCGCCAGGCCACACTACCGGCCGCAGCAGCGTGAGTCTCTGCAGCAACAGCAGCAGCAGCTCCTTTTCCTTACTCGACGAACAAAGCGCGTCAGCGAGCTTCGTGCCACGTTCAGGAGAAGAGAAAGGAGCAGCAGAGCGCTTCTGGAAGCGCAGCAAGAGCGAGCGGTATGCGCCGACGCCCTACGAAGTGTCACAAGAGGAGAAAGAGCCGGAGACAGAGGGCTGTCGAGGCGCAGCAGAAGAGGCAGCAGCTGCAGCAGGAGCAGCAGCAACAGTCCGTCTTCCTCGGTCGCACGGATTGATCATCGACCCAGCGTCTGAAGCAGCCATCGCGGCAGCTGCTTCGGCCGCGGCATCAGGCGTTGCCCCTCCTGCTGCTGCTGCTGCTGCAGCCGCGCGCGCGGCTTGCGCTGCAGCGGGCAGCCGTGCGGTGAAGGGCTTTGCAGAAGACGTGGAAGGGCGCTACTTGACCGGTGACCCAGCTGCAGCAGCAGTAGACGGCTACGCCGGAGGACTGACAGGCGCGCCGGGAGCAGAGACTGCGCACCTCCAGCAGCAGCACCTATACGAAGCCGCTGCAGCGCATGCACCCGTCTCCATGCAAAGACTCTTCAACAGCGTCGTCAAAGTCTACAGCGACTACACAGACCCGAATTACTCCTTGCCGTGGCAAATGCACCGGCAAGGCACCAGCACCGGCAGCGGCTTCGTCCTACGGGATCGTCTTATCATGACCAATGCACACTGCGTCTCCTGGAATAATCGTCTCCAAGTTCGTAAGCACGGGTACGTACCCCTCGTGTGTTCTGCCCTCTTGATGAGTTTCCTCGGTCAGCCTCTGTCTGCTCGTTCTGCTGCCGTTATTGCTGCTGTTGTTGGCGCGCCCTGTCATTATGTTATTCCTGCTGCTGCTCTTTCCTTCCCACTACTGCTCCGACTCGTGGTGCCCCTCTCTTTGCTGCTGCTGCTGCTGTGCCTAAGCCTGCGGCGGCTGTCAGTATCGTCGCTGCGGCTGCTGCTTCTCTGTGTGCTACACGCCTGCTGCTTTTATTTTGGCCGGACGCCGGCCTGTATTTTTATTGCTGCTGCTCCCGCGCTTGTTATTCTGCTGCGCCTCTTCCTGCTGCTCCTCTTCCTGCTGCTCCTGCTGCTCACTGCGGATCTTACACAAATGCAGAAGAGGGAGAGCAGCAGCTCTTCGCTTAAGGACGACGTAGCACTACACGTTTTACAGCCAGAACGACGTGTATGCAACGTGTGCCAGCCCGTACATATATCTATATGCACTTGTGAGTTGGTAGATATATATATATATATGCACCTACATGTTTACGTCTATGTCTGCTTGTATACGCGTGCGTATATATCTCTATATCTAAAGAGACAAGCTGTTTTTGCTTGTGAATGGAAAGACTCTGCAGCGTCGCTGCCTGAAAATTAGGCTCTGTACGCGCGGTTTCTCCGTCCAGGATATCGCGTGCATTCGGGGACTACGAATAGAGAGGTAACACATATATATATATACATATATGGATATGTGTATATATATTTATCTCTCTCTCTCTATATATATATATCTTTATCTGTATATCTATCACATATCTGTGTAGCCTGTGGCAAAGGGCATGCGTTTGCTTGATTATCCTCGCTTATGGGGAACATTTGTATGTATTCTCAAGCCTGGGTGTCTGGGCTGGTCACGTGCCACAGACGTGCCACACGCCCGCAACTTACGGCCAGATATACACACCTGCGTCTATCTACCTATATGTATCTATATCTGCCCTCTACCCATATATATACGTGTACAATATATTGAATTTATATATGTGCAATAGATGTAAAGTACTTGAATATGCATATCTGTGGGTGTGTGTGCGACTGGGTGACTCGAGGAAGAAATAGTGCGTGACTGCATGCGCTTGGACGGCGGGGTGTCTGCGCAGGTCACCTAACAAGTACGTGGCGCGAATTTTGGCCGTGGGACACGAGTGTGACTTAGCGCTGATCACCGTCGACGACGAGGAATTCTGGAAGGGCGATATGGCAGAGCTCGACTTTGGCGAGGTGCGTACGTACAGCGCCTTCTAGAGAGCAGCTCTGCTGTATAGCTACATGCATATTTATTCACGTGTGTATAAATAAACGTGCTCGTGTGGATATGTGTGTATGTGTATTGTCAAGTCCTTGATCAGACTCTGACTGGTGTGAGTTCTCAAGCATATTAGCAGCAGCAGAAGCCGTAGCAGCAGCAGGAGCAGAGCGGAGGAGGACATTGGCGCGGTTTCGCAGCAGAAGCTGCACGTCAGGCTTGCTCGTCTCGAGCATCTGCAGCTGCGGCTGACGCAGTCCTACCAGCAGCAGCAGTAGCTCAGCTGCATTTGAGGTACCCGAGCAGCGGTGGGAGACAGACGCAGTGGCCGCAGCACTTGCTTGTGAAGCGTGTACGGAATACGGTAGTTTTGCTGGCCACAGGTAATCAGCCGCAAGAAACAACGCCCAGCAGCAGATGAAGCAGCAGCAGCAGCGGGGAGGACGAAAGGGAAGAAGCACTGAAGTTGAAGAAAAGGCGCGAGCCTCTATGACAGCGGAAGACGACCACACGAAGAGAAGCACCTGCGTGCGCAGCGTTTGAAGCAGCAGCGGCAGACGTCCGTCGGAGCAGGTGCAGCTGCACGTGAAGCAGCAGCAACAACAGCAGATGACCCAGAGCCGTTGCAGCTGAGTGCGGCGACACTGTAGGAGCAGAAGACGCGAAAGAACAATCGCAAGGGGGGAGGGGAGATGCTGCGTGATACACTCGACAGCAGCACGTATTTTATGAAGCGGAAATTTTCAGCACACACATGCGAACCAGCAGCAAGCTAAGCGTTGCAACAGGGGGTTCGTGGCGCGCTTTTGCAGCACGAGCAGTTGGTGGAAAAGATGAGACACACGCAGCTGGTGGGTGAACAGCAATAGTAACAGCAGCCGAAGGAATGGATTCTAGCCGGCCAGAGACGTTGCGCAACGGCAACACACACTGCCTTATGTCTATGTATCAGCCTTCGATTACCGCGAAGACGTGGTAATACACGTATATATATATATATATGTACGTGCCTGTGTAGGGATCTGTGTGAGTAGTGCGCTGGAGTGAAGCCGACTTCGACGCAGCCGCAGAGGCTGGAAGAGAGATGTCAGCGACTGAACGCGGTGTATTGACAGCAGGGGCTGACGTAGAACAGCAGCGGCGTGCCACTTACAGGGGCCGATTAACGCACGGGGTGGCAGCAGCGTAGCAGAAGGGAAAATTGAGACGCGGAGAGCAGGGAAGAGACGCCAGTTCCACGGGCAAACAGCTGCAACTGCAGCAGCAGCAGCGGCCGGAGCTGTCTGGGGAGAGCAAAAGCAGCTGGCAAATATCAGGAACAGCAGCAGCGCCAGAGGGCGGAGGTCGCTGCAAGAATGCGAGGGAGCAGGAGCAGCAGCAGCAGCAGCAAGTGAGAGTCAGAAGCAGCAGCTGGAGAAGGTGGGTAGGTGCACAAGCTGACTGAGTACGAGGAGCAGCAGGCAGTCGCAACAGCAAGTCGGCAATAAGCAGAAGGACGTGCGTTCGATAAGTCGCGGGGTAGTTATGGGAGGCATAAGGCCCGCTGCGGCTACTCCTTCTGTTGATACTGCGTGCGCGTGTGTCAGCTGCTGCTGCCCAGGCCTCGTTGCTGCGGTTCCGTCTGCCGAGTCGTTGGTGCCCCCAGATGTTTCTGCTTCTGCGACACGCACGGGTCCTGTTGCCTGCACGGTTCCTGCAGCTGCGGCTGTTCTACCCGCCGGTCTGAAGGAGCTACGGAGATCCTCTTGCGACGGCACGTACTTCTTGAGCTGCTATCGTCAGCGCTGCGTCCGCCTTCCCCTCGCTGCTGCTGCGCTTCTGCTGCCACTGCTGCAGCATGTGCGCACCTGCTGTGTTTCGATGCTGCATGCGCCACTGCTGCTGATCCTACAGCAGCAGCATTTGCTGCTCCTTTGTGGGCTCCGTCCTCTGCTGCCTGGCTTGAACGTGGGGCGGTGGTGGTGCTGGCTCGCGATACAGACATGCTGCGCCCGGGTTGCACCCGACCGTTTTGTTGGTGCCCGGTCCGTCTGTTCCGGCGTGGGTGTTTGCTTGCTCGTACAAGGCGGGGAACGGCTGCTGCGTGGTCGATGGCGCTGCTTCTCTGCGGCTGCTCGGTGCCTGCTGTGCGTCTTGTGACTCCTCTACGTAGACGTGCGTGTGTGTGTGCGGGGGGACGACTCGCAGCTTCCCCCTGCCATCCCGCACGTGTCTACTGGCGCCGTGCTGCTCGGGAGGTCGTCACTGGCTTGCTGCTGCTGCTGCGCCGCTTCGTCTCGCGGCGCATGAACTCGTTTTGCGGCTACTGCTGCTGCTGCTGCCTGCAACGCTTCCTCTCCCTGCCTTCACACCTCCGTTGCTGCTCCTGCTGCGGCGGCTGACGGCGGCCTGCAGCTCCTGTTGCGTCTGGGATCGCTGCCATCGCTGCTGCTGTGCCCGCCGCCTTCCAGGCGCCACTCAGCTATTTCTGCTGCTGCTGCTGCATTAGGCAACGTGCTGCTGTTTCTGCTGCTCCTGCTGCTATCCCGGTGGACTCGCTGCCGTTCCTGCTGCTGCTGCTACACTGGCGAGCGTGCTGGTGTTTTTGCTCCTGCTGCTGCGTGCGCCTCAGGTGCCGTCGTTGCAGGACGCAGTGGTGGTCCTCGGATATCCGCGGGGCGGAGATAATTTGTGCATCACCTCCGGAGTTGTCAGTCGCGTCGATGTGAATCCCTACGCTCACTCCAACACCTGGTAGGCGCCTATCCCTGACTGATACACTTCCTCGTCCACGCATCTATAGCTATACATATATATATATATTTATCTTTGTTCTGCGTGATGTCATGGCCTTTCGAGTGTCAATAGATCCACTTGTGTATGGGTGGCGGCAGATGTATATATGTAGGCATGTACATACATCCTGGGCAGTCGTGCATGTGTCTGCTGCGCCTTAGCAGTAGTCACACTTACAGGCCCACAGCAGGACTTCCTGAAGTCTTTAACAGTCAGTAGAACCACAATACGTGTGTATCTCTCTGTGTCCATACGTATTCTAGTCTGTGTATGTGTATATATGTATACGTATATGCGTTTCTCTCTCCTCTCCACTCTCTCTCTCTTCCCATACATATATGCGTATATGATGTGTATATACATATCTATATACACATATATATGTATATATGCACACATATGTACGTGTATATAGACGTATCTGCCTCTCTTAATTCTCTCTCGACATATATATATATCCATAAATATATACGTGCCTCTCCGTTACTTTCTCCTCTGTCTATGATGTGTACGTAATCCCCGCTATACCGCGTCGTTCTTTCTCTTCGTACACGTGTCCGCAGAGATGTTCGTAGTTCACACGGGTGTATACACACGTATGTAAGTATCCCTCTGTATATCTTCCTCTGTCCGGTGTATATGTGTGTGTGTGTGTTTGTGTCTATCCCCCTTCTCTCTGTGTAGATGATGTGTATACCTCCGTCTTTTTCTCGGGCTGTCTCTGTCTCGTGGCTGCGCGCGCTCTTTAGGCAGACGTCCGTTCTTTTGGCAGGCCCGTTGTGCGTGGACGTATGGAAAGGGCTTCGTCTGTGCTAGCCTGCAGCCGTCTTGCATACGACGCATGCACCTCTCCGCACCGCGCGGCCGTGTGGGGTTTTGTTTCTTGTCCAACCAAATAATAGCCTGCTGTGCGTTCAGATCGACGCGGCGATAAACCCAGGAAACAGCGGAGGGCCGGCGCTGAAGGAGGGTCGCGTTGTAGGCGTCGCGTTTCAAGGCTTCGACAACGCGCAGAATATCGGCTACATCGTCCCGACGAGCGTCATCCAGCATTTCCTCGAGGACGTGAAGAGACACCGCTGCTACACCGGGTTTCCCTCTGCCGGCATTCTCTTTCAGCACTTAGAAAACAGGAGTATGCAGGCGTTCCTCGGCATGGATCGCTTGAAGCGCGCCGATTTGCCGGAAGGTAAGAGGTAGCAGCGGCAGCTCGAGGAGTTCTGGTGTGTGTCGCTTGGTGGGGTAAGAAGGAGGTGGTCGAGAAAGGAGAAGGGAGAAGAAAGAAAGGAGAGAAAAGCGGAAGACGGAACAGACAAAGAGGCGGAGGAAGAGGAAGAGGAGAATTGAGAGAGACGGCGACGGACAGTCGAAAAAAGTGGGGATGCTGTCCACAGAGGGGAGGAAAGAAGAGGAAGAGAAGAAGCTGTTGCTGCTGCTGCTGTTGCGTTGCTGCAGTGTTGCTGCTGCTACGTTGCTGTTGCCGCTGCTGCGTTGCTGCTGCTGCTGTGTTCCTGCTGCATCTCCGCTATGTTGCTGCTGCATCTCTGCTATGTTGCTGCTACTGCTGCTGTCTTGCTGCTATCTTGCTGCTGCCGCCACATTGCTGCTGCTGCTGCTGCGTTGGTGCTGTGTTGCTGCGGTTTCATGCAGGCGTGGAGGCATCGGGGATCCTGGTGACGATGGCAGACGAGCTGCGCCCAAAACAATATCTGCGCATGCTGGAGCAGCGACAGAAGCTGCGGGAGCAGCAGCAGCAGCAACAGCAAAAAGAGGGGGGGGGTCGGGGGAGGCGCAGCAGCGGCAGAAAAACCTGCAGGTGGACGCAAAAGAAGGCCCGGGCAGCAGCAGCGACAGCAGCAGCGTGGGATGCGGGAGCAGCAGCAACTTTGGCGCGCAGCGAGAGAAGTGGGGGGCCTGCAGCAGCAGTGCGGCTGGTGGTGCAGCTGCGAGGGGCGCAGCGGAGGAGGCGAGCCGCAGGACGGAGAAGAAGGAGAGGAAGGACGAGGAGGAAAAGACGACGAAGAAGAAGAGTTTGTCGGAGACAAACGGATCAAAAACAGAGACAGAACAGCAACCAGAAGAAGATTTAAAAACGCCCGAAGGCGTGCATGTGGGACTGAAGAAAAACGACGTCATCCTTGCGATCGACGGGGTAGACGTTGCGAACGACGGGACAGTGTTCTTCAGGTGAGCGACGGACACGCGCGCATACCGCCGCTGCTGCAACAAAGGCAGCAGGAGTCACCGTTCAGGAAAAGTGAAGAAGAAGGGGAAGAACGGGAAAGGAAGACGAAAAAGAAGTGGGGGACGACGAAGAAGAACAGGAAGGAGCCCACCAAGAACACAACAGAGAGAAAAAAGGAGCAGCTCCAGCGCCTGCAGAACGATACGGCAGCGGTCACATTTGAAGTAGTCTTCGTACTCATAAAGAGAAGTTTCTCTCTTCACACGTCCGCGCTCATCAACTCTCCATCTTCCCTTTCATATGTATACACATATATATACGTAAGTGTATATATATATGTATATAGCTATGTATGTACGTACGTATGTATTTGTATGTGTGTACTCAAATATATATATATATATATATTGTATAGATGTTTGTACATATCCGTCTTCCCATACGTATATATGCGTGTATGTACATGTATGTAAGTAGGTATGTATGTATGTATTTATACGAATCCATACATCCCTTCATACATATATGTATATGCATGTATAGGTATGTATCTAGCTATGTTTGTGTATGAATATATGTATTTCTACGAATCCATATTTCGTTTCACACGTATGCGTATATATATAGGCAGGTAGCTATGTAAGCATGTGTGTATTCATATGTGTTTGTGTCTGTATACATTTTATAGATGCGTGTACGTCTCCCCATGTGATGTATGTGTGTTCACGTATAGGTGTGTTTACATGTATATGTATGTATGTATCTGTTTATTGGTATATGCGTGTATGTGTGCGTGTGTCTGTTATTCACTATGTATATTTTTACGATTTACATGTGTGTGTTGTATCTGTGTGTCTGTTGTTCATCCATGCATATATCTGTGGTTCACATATGTGTGTATCTGTATATCATCCACACCTGTGTGGAAATATCCATATATTTGCATCTATTGATACACGTCCGTCTCTAGAGGGGTGAGTCTTGCTAGATGAGTTCTGGTGTGTGTATGTGTCTACTTTTTCTCTCTCTCTAGGTAAATATGTAGACACCTGTGTCTACACGTGTATGACGCAGCTATTACGACCTGTGTCTCGCCAGCCAAATTACGTATTCTCTGCGTCGAAGCAAAAATTCCGCAGCATCACGCCTGCCCTGCCCAGCTGCACGTAATGTGTGACTGCTGCTGCTACACGAGGAAGAGCGACGAGGAGGCCGCGGCTGTTTCTCTGTGATATACCGGCTCTTCTCGACGGGCTTTGTTTTGTAGTAGGGCCCGCAGCTCTCTTGTGGCGCTGGTGATATCTGCGTGAATGGCAATAATTCTCCCACTTCGTCTGCGTGGAGAGGAGGCCCGTCGCTATTTTCTGTTTGGACACACGGGAAGAGGCCGAGGATACTTCTCCTTCGCCCTGCTCCCGGGAAATGCGTCGCGCACCAAGTTCTTGTGCTATCTCCTCGAGGCGCGGAAGCGCGTGCTCGATGAGTTATTTTGCACGCGAACGAATTTTTAACGGCGTCCCTTGATGAGGACACACCTGCACACACGTGTGATATAAATATCATACATGTATACCCCCCTTCATGTACCAGAAAGCCACACAGAGAAAAAGCGAAGAAGTGACAGAGGCGGTGGTGCTGGGGTTGGTCTGCCACACAACCCTCCCCTATTTCGGGTAACACGTCGTGCGTGTAAAAGGGTGCTTTTTGACGCTTTTATGGAAGAACATTAAAGTAGAGATCTTAACAAAAGTTCTCCTCGGCGCGCACATCACGGGAGGAGCTACGTCTTTCTGCTGCTCCTCGTCTCCTGCTTCAGCAGTGACCCGCTGCCTCACGTCGTCTTCGATACACCTAGTATTTCCCTACATTTATATGTGTGTCGCTTTCTTATATTTGTATGTGTCTATAATATATACATACATATATATATATATGCAGAAGTATTTGTAAGGGACGCTGTTAAAAACTCGTACGTATATATATATATGTATATGCAGAAGTATTCGTGAGGGACGGGTTAATAAGTCTTACATATATATTTATCGGGTTGCAGGTAATTTTGGTTCTGTGAATTTTTCTTCAGTGCGAGTGTGGAGGAAGGAAGTGTGTAGTCGTTCGTAACTACGTCTCCTACATACGAATACACACTCGTGTGTGATATACGGAGAAACATACTTGTCTGGTTTTCTGTACGAAATTTTGTCTCCTCTGTAGAGATATGGAGCGCGTCAACGTCTCGCATACCATTTCGTCGAAATTTGTGGGCGATACCATCACAGCGACAGTCCTTCGCAAGAAGAAGGTTCTTAATGTGCTGGTAAGCACCGACTTCTGCTAGTGCTGCTAGGTTGATTTCTTCCTCCTCGGCGCGCTGAGCCGCTGCTGCTCTCCTCTGTTTTTAGTTTGTGCTGCTGTCGTCCGTCCTTTCCCCGTCCCTCCCTTCCCCGCTTACCTGCTGCTGCTTCGGCTCTTGTATTTGTTGTAGCTGCTGCTTTGTTTCCACAACTGCTATCGCGGGGGACGCCGTCTGGTGGGCATCGTTGTTGGTGCTTCTTTTATTTCGTTGCTGCTGCTGCCCTCGCTGCTGCAGCGGACGCTTTCTTCCCGGTCCTTTTTTCCGTCTTCTCCTCCGCCTCCTCTTCCTCCACGTGGGCGTATCCGCTTGTTTGCTGCTGCCTTGAGTTCTGTTCCACTGTTGCTGTTCCTGCTGTCTGCGCTCTTTTGCTGCTGCAGTCTTCTCTCACCGACTCTGTGTGTGTGTGTGTGTGTGTGCCGCTGCTGCGCTTGTGCGCCTGTTTGCATGCATCCGTGCAGGTGCCTCTCATCCATGAGAATGCGCTAGTCCCGAAGCACCAGTGGGATATGAAGGCTCGCTACCTGATCTACGGCGGCCTCGTCTTCTGTCCTCTGACTCTCGAATACTTAAAAGTACGTTTTTACCTGATGTGCGTCGTGATACGTAGGATGAGATAGTTTTGGTACAGGAACAGGGCTGGGACATATGTGTCGTGGGGTGCCTCCTTAGGAGTTGCATGTATATTATCCATGTATTTGTGCGGGTGACACATAGTGACAACTAGAGTAAGAAGCCTTCTCGATAGAAGAAGGGGGTTGGGGCACGTGCGTGGACTGAGTCCTACGGTCATGTCGTGTCATTGTATTCCTCTCTGACGTCTGCTAGGATACGTCGTTAGCGAATTCGTGGTGCAGCTGCAGCAGTGCCTCCCGCTTGAAGGTCGTGACAATGGCCTGACGACTGGAGACCTGCGCTGTCTGTGATAGCTGCACGTCTGCCCACAGGGCTGCGGCGGTCAGGGTCCCTGCAGGTTTTCCGAAGTTATGCTGTCGCTCTGTTTCCCCCCCGTCTCAAAATCCGTCGTTTCTTCCTCTATATGCAGAAAGTCGCCGCGTCTCCGTTTATCTTTTCGATCGTAGGCGCACGCGTTCTGCAGGGCAAAGCACTCCACATCGCTGCACGCGAAGCGGCGGGTATCACTGTTCTATCAGGTGTGACGACACCGTGGGCAGTGTCACTACACTGGAAGGCGCGGCTAGAGTCTGAAGGCTACGGCGTCGTGGGGTGTCACTGCACCGGGGGGTGTCAACATCTGCAGAGGAGTCCCACGAGACCGCCAAGTGTGCCACCTGACTGTGGAATGTCACTACAGGGGGTGGCGTCGTGAATCTGCAGAGGAGTCACACGAGACTGCCGGCTGTGCCACTTGATTGTGGGGTGTCACCACACCGGGTAGGAGTGACACGAGACCGCCGGGTGTGCCACTCGACCGTGGAGTGTCACTACACCGGGGAGGAGTCAGCAAGACTGCCGGGTGTGGGGTGTCACTACACCGGGGAGGAATCACACGAGACTGCCGGGTGTGCCACTCGATTGTGGGGTGTCACTACACCGGGGAGTGTGAGTGACACGAGACTGCCGGGTGTGCCACTTCACTGCGAGGTGTCACTACACCGTGCAGTGTGGGTCCCACGAAACTGCCGGGTGTGCCATTCCACTGTGGGGCGTGTCAGTACGATTTGGGGTGTGTTATTGAACTGCAGGATGAATTTGGCGTGAAATTCAACGAGCGGGCACCGAGTTCGCTGCTGCAGCCCCTCGCAGATATCTTCGCCAAAGAGGAGGGGGAGGAGCCGGTCGTTCTCAGTCACGTGAGCACCAAAAGTTGTGTATACGTGGCTGTGAATTTGAAATAGCTGGTGCACGCCGAGATACGCTTCGGACCGCCAGCAGCAGCTGCTGCCTGTATCTTTTTTGTATGCATATAAAGCGGTTCGTATCACAGCAGGAAGCATCTTTGGTGTTTATGAATGAGGTTCGACACGTGTAGGTATGGAGGAGCTCGCTGTCCATATTAGCATGCAGGCGCTTCATATTTCCATTGTGGAAACACAGTTGTAGTGTCCGTACACCAAAGACAGGGCCATAACACGGCTGTCTTTTTTGTATGCGTAGAAGTGTCCAGATAGCTCGTACGTGTATAAAGTAGTGTGTACGCATGAATGGGCACATGTAGACATGACCAGACTTGGATACACATTCAGCTCTACATGTGTATATATATATATATATATATGTATGTGCTGTTCTGATATGCAGGAGGACGTCTGTGTATTGTATTGCTCGTGGTTTCGCTGATATTTTGCGTGTGTGCAGATCCTGGCCTCTGACTTGACCAGCGGATACATGTTCCGCAATTGTTTGCTTACGCATGTCAACGGCACGAAGGTGCTTAATATGCGGCACCTAGCGAAGCTGTTGGGCTTGAAGGTTCCCCCTCCTATTCTTGAATCTACGACACCTGTATGTGATAATGCGGCAGTGTCGAAAAAGCCAGGCGGGTCACCGTTCCGCGCTGTTGCTGCCCACGGCGCTGCAGACACTACTGGAGCTGTTGCTCTGAGTATCGACTCTGCTGCTCCTGTTACTGACGCTGCTGCTGCAGCCCTGCTGAGAGCTGCGGCAGCAGACGCTGCCGTCGCTGCCCAGTGCGCTCAGCTGCAGCAGCAGAAAAAGCAGCACGCGACGGAGCAGCAGCAGTCCGACAAAAGAGAGAACGAGTTTGTAATTTTCCTGCTAGAGGACAAAGTCCAGCTTGTGCTGGAGCGTGCCAAGGCAGAAAGCATGCAGCCTTATATTTTGAAACAGCATGCAATTTGTTCACCCACGAGCGACGTCTTGTAAGTGCTGCTGCTTGTGGTACTGCTTTGACGCTCCCCATTGTTGTGGCTTTACTATCACGGACGGATTTTTGTATACATGTATGTATTTATACTGCCAGCGTACACACAAGTGTAGTTGTCTACAGGCGTGTATGGATATGCGTCCGTACCTTTGTGCATCATAAACACACCTAAGACGTTTTTTTGTATGTGTGCGTACGTAGGCGTATGAACTTCCCGTCTACGAAAATGGATGTCATATACGTGTTATGTGTAGACATGTATGTAAATGTATAACTGCATATGTATGACTTGTTTCCAACCTTGTTCATCACTTTGTTTTCCACACACGAATGTAGGTGGGTAGTCCTAGATTGAGTGTGGAAGGAAAAGTAAATTTCCTCGTAAAGTGATGAGGCAGGCCAACCAAACGCGTGGAGGGGACGCATCACTGCCGCTGCTGCACCTGGTGTAGCTGCTGTGCGCACAGTGTCTAAATGTCTCGTCTTCACCCTATTTTCAGCAAGGTCTACGCTGAAGGTACTGATGTTCTACATATGTATCAAGTGGAAGGACGGCTAGAAGTTCCCTGCGTATACACGTGGACGTATATGCACCAATATACACTGTATCCGCGTGTAGGGTAATAAACACATGCCTTGGATAGACAACGGATGCACACGTATATGTGAGTTCTTTGAAGCACTCCAAGGCGCGCGCTTATATCTTTGTACACCGAGTATCAAAAGGTAAGTTTCGCGACCCTCGCCCGCGCAAGACGAGTGAGTTCACAAATGGGTATGTCTCCGCGCCCTGCAGTGAACGCCTCTGCGGTGTTCTTACACCCAGTGGCGCAGGCGGAGACTAGAAAATCCACTCTCCTTCCAACATGAATGCCTGATTTCGAGAACGGTGTCCTGGACACTTGGCGGCGCGTGGCTTCCGTTGCAGCAGCGCTTTTGCAGGCCGACCACGAGAAATGCGCAGCAGCTGCAAAGGATTAACAGCAGCTGCAGCACCCTACGTGGCACTGGGCGAAGCACCCTGTGCGGCAACTGGCGTAGCCGCTCACACGCACCAGCTGCAGCAAGAGCTGCGAGACATCTGTCGCAACCCGGACGGCAGCGCACAGCTACCTCAGGTGCAGCAGTAGTAACACATCTTTTCCAGCACCTACGGCGCATTTGTCTCGCGGTCGCAACAGCAGCAGCAGTCGCAGCACCAGCCGTGTCAGAAGCACCACGTGGGTACTGCTGGAGCTGGAAGCACACGCCTATGGCAGAAGTAAGTAGACAGTCAACCGCGTGCTTCCGGCTCCAGCAGATCCAGCGGCGTCCGTCCCGCAGCCCCTGCAGCACGGCTGGCGCAAGGGGCAATCGCAGCATCTCGACAGGAGCCAGCGATCGTGCAGGCACTCTCACCACTTGTCTTCTTGCCGATCGACGCCCGCCTGAGTATATACCGGCCCCTGCCATTATCAGTTTCGCGTGGTGCCAACACTCTGTACACAGCACTACCATCCTACTCTGCATGCGTATGGCTAGCTGCGTCTCCCGCAGCCACACGAACTTCGTGGGACCCCCACGGAGAAGTGAAAGAGGAGAGACTCCCATGCGTGTTAAATGGACGACAGTCTGACACATGCGTCAGGAGAAGAGGACGCAAAATTTTAGCACTCTCCCACACACGCGCATGCAAAGAGAGTGGCCAGTTTCCCGGACAGCGTTCATACACTCCGCGTGACACGTAAAATATCCATCCACGGCTGCTCGTGTGTGCACACACGTATATGACGCCTGCACACACATACACGTACGTAATCACCTACTTACCGTCTATATGGAGAACACATGTATACGTGTGTACACGAAATGAATCCTCACTCATGCTACGTTAAAATAACTATACATATATATATATATATATACACACACATACACAAGTAAGGCTTCGCGTACTGCGAAGAGGCGTCAACAGGCAAGTAATCCGCTTCCCAAGGTTCGCCTCGTGCCTCTCCACAGCGGAGCGAGCTCCCCATCGACGAACAACAACTGCTGCAGCAGCTCCGGAGTTTTCCCGGCGTGCAGCTGTTCTTCCCCTGCGTGGGTCGATATAGTCCGTAAGAGGCTCTGCCCCTTCTGCGCAGCGGAGCAGCAAGCGCCCCGGGCTGTGGAAGCTGCCGTTGTTGCTGCTGAGCAAAATTACTCCAGCAGCTGCGGCGGTGCCCCACGCGGGTGTTGTGTCGTGGGGGGTGCTGCTGAGCTACTCGTGCTGGGGCACGCAGTTCGACTGATGCTGCTGTTGCTGCTCTTCGCAGGAGCCGGCGCTCTCAGGGACGCAGCAAATTCAGGCAGCCATCGCAGCCCCACGACGCCATGACGGTGTGGTGCGGATGGTGAGCAATGCCAATAGCGTCCTTCTCGTGAATCTGCATGCGGCGGCAGATGCGCACACGTCGTCCAGCAAAACAGCAGCGCAGCAGCAACCGCACACACGCACGAGCTGATGTCGCGTGGCAAAATACGACTAAAAGAAAACCATATCGGAGGCGCTCACCACCACCACGCGTGTGTAGCGCCACGCGAATATATGCACATAGACATACATACGCACATCTATCTATCTATATATCTATATATCTATCACTCTATATACATATATATTACGGGAGTGCACACACGCCTGAGGGCAGATACTGAAGCGCTGACACGCAGGGCAAGGAATGACGACGGGTTCGCAGCAGGACCGCGGTTTTGTTGACTAGGAGATACGAATACAGACAAGCAGCATGAATGCAAAGCAATGTACGTCCCGTAAACCTGCACCCTGAGACACAAGGGGGAAGACGACAGCCGAATTGCAACTATTCCAAGCAGCTCTACATATTCGTCAGATGCAGTGCACAAGGCACACAGATAAATGTACCACCTCTGCATTCGAATATGACTCTATTCTTCCATACGCACCCACATATATATATACACATAAACGTACGCTTGTAATATATATATATATATATGAAATACACATGTACCTGCATTTATAACGAACGTATGCCTGTACTAGTTCAGGTGTATATCCACGCATGCATCCGTGTCGGTGTGGGGAGTAGTCGACTTCGACGGCTGCTGACACAAATGCAAGGCAGATAAACGGTGTCCTTGTGCGGACGAGAACGCTCCACACAAATACGTATACACAAGCACATATAAATATGTGAGTATACTTGTCTATCCGCACACCAGGGATACATACTTGAACACCCGGATAGTGGAAATGCATATGTGTACAAAAAAAAGACGGACGAGAGACGCATACATATGATGCGCACCTATGCGCATATGTGTGTATGCGTATCCTACTACTTTTCCTTACTTTCATCACGTGCTCAAGCTTCCCGGTAGCATTCGCAAAGCAGTAAAGCGTGTTATCCTCTCCAGCGCAGTACAGCCACTCCCCTCGCGGCGACACTGCAGCAGCACCAGCACAGCGTCCGCAGCACAGGATCGGCAGCAACAGCGTTTTTTAAATCAACAACAACCAAACAGCTGCAGCACCAGCAGCGAGACGCACCCACCAGCAGCACATTACACCGACCAAAAAATATGGAAGATAAAAGCACTGCGCACACACCACGCGTTTGAAAAGTACCAGATTACAACAGGTACAGCCACTGCGAACAGGAGCACTTGGGCAGCAGCTGCGGCACCGGCGTCCTGGCGTCAAAACACCACCAACACGGCTCGAAGAAACAGCGCCAACTGCAGCAGCAGCAGCAGTGGCACAGTAACCGCAGCAGCAGTCGCACTGCAACAGCAGCAGCAGTGCAACAGTAGCAGCAGCTGCGGCGGGACAGCAACACCAGTAGCAGCAGCACTGCAACAGCAGCAGCAGCACTGCAACAGCAGCAGCAGCACTGCAACAGCAGCAGCAGCAGCAGTGGCAAGCAGCGAGAGCCCAGAGCGCACCAGCACGAGCAGGCGAGACGCAGCAACACCCCAGAGAGAGAGCAAAGAGGCAGCAGCTGCAGCAGCAGGAATCGGGCAGCAGTGATGGCAGCCAGAAGAGCAACGAGAGACAAACAGAAATTTCTGCGTAAGCACACGACTTACAGCAAGCGTAGACAAAATCGCCTCCATGTTTCTTGCCGCTCGACCAAGTTTTAATTGCCTGGCCGTCGAGCGTCATCAGGTGAATACTCGGGGTCTTGGTGCAGACGTATATAAGATCTCCTCCGCCTGGGCCTCCACCCCGCTGTACGTACACCCCAAAGTCACACCGGCATATCCTCGGTGCGTTTGCTTCCTCGACAGTCGTTTCTACGCACGGTTACACACAGACGTATATATATATATATATATGTAAACAGCGCATGCGCGTTGCATTCGCTATCTCGACACGAATGTCAATACAAATTCAGACATATATATATATGCGTACACGCGCGTGTACATTATATATACGCATGTGCACGTCCCCTTCGCCATCCTAAGATGCAGACACACATATGCTCGCACACGGGTCATGGCAGGTATCAACACACACGTAGAGACACATACGTGTCTTTCTTATATATTCGTATAGACCTATTAGCTCTTGCGACAAGACCCGCGTTGCCCAAGAATCGGCCCACAAATAAATACGTGTACGCATACATGAATAAGAAGATGAGGAGTAAATACGGCAGCTCCGTCTCTGCGTTGAAAACGGTGAGCACGTCCCTAAACAGCTGCAAACCGCAAAAGCCACGGTACGAAAAACTCCGCTGAACATCAACGAGAAATGTGGAAAATTTCTCACATACGTGGACCTCCAAATGTCCACGTATATCTATTCAATCACACACACTTATACGTGGAAATCCACATACACACAGTTATATATATATACATCTGCATGGAGACCCCCACATATATATATATATATTATGTGCGTATGTACGCATACATACAGACATCCATGAACGTACATATATATGTATATATATATATGTATGTCCCCGCATCCTTATATGCACAGATATATCTATATATTTTTATAGGGAGTATTTTGAGGTAGTTGATTTCTTACCTTCGGAGATAGGATAATGTTATTGACTGCAGGTAGATGCGCAAGAGTACTTAAGTGAGGAGGAAGTGGAGGCGAAAAAGTTTGCAGGCAATCCTGCGTCTTCGCGTCCCACACCTTGACTTTCCCGTCGGCGCTCCCTGCGCGTAGAAATTCAGAATTCGTGTGGCCAAAAAAGTCATACGTACATGAACACACGTCTCCTGTCTCTCTCACACGCATATATAAATTTATACATTATATATATAAATATGTAGACAAATATTTCTCCCTCAGACGAGAATATATACATATACACATGTAAGCAGGAGTGTACCTCTCTCTCATATACATATACATATATACATGTAGAGGTCTCCTACATACGCATCCATATATATGTGCGTTTCTTCCATAAATAAATATACATGTATACACATACATATAGGCTTTAGTTTCTCTTGCATGCACATATACGCATTTACACATATATATATACATATATACATATTCACGTATAGACTTTCCGCACATGCAGATATACATACGCAAATATACACACCACCCATTTACCCATTCCTCACACGTAAACACACCTACATGTACAGACACACACGTAATAACGGTCTTTCTCCTCCGCATATATATATATCTATTTGTATACATATGTACGCACGGATTGAGACGTTTCCCTGGGTCTTTTCTGATAGAGAAGCGCGCGAAAACACAGAGACACGGCGAGGGACCGCTTGTGTCTTTCGGCCTTTTGAGAAGCAGATTTAATAAGACATCGAGATTCCGACATATGCACGTTTCTTCTCTCTCTTTGTGCGGCCACCGCACACCAATTTTTAGGGCAGGCGGCGCGAGTTCAGGCGAGCTGCGACGCTTCGGCGGGTGCCAGCGTCGACGCGCAGTCGTACATGCACCCACCTACATGCCCTGCATGTATACGTGCATGCACGAAGAGGGGGGGACGCATGCAGAAGAAGAGAAGATGGAGGGACCGGCACACACACGGAGTCACCCCCAATAACAGAGGACTGCACAGGAGCCGAAGGGGGTGTCGCTTCATTCGACCACCGCGCGCATGCAGGTGCACACAACAACAACGCATGCATACGTATGGCAGTATATATAGCGAGGACTGGTGGCACAGCTCCACTTACACACCTACATATACAAGTGTGTACATACTCACATATCTCAGACCAATACCACAACTTCACTTATACACGCACATGCACAAACCGATACATATTCACATATATCTATCTTTATCCCTCTCTCTCCATACACACATATATATGTACAGAGGGACACAGACTGATATAGAAGAAAAAGAGAGGCACATATCTATGCCTCTTTCTCCATACATATACATATATATATACAGAGGGACACATACTGAAATAGAAGAAAAAGAGAGGCACATATCTATCTATCTTTCTCTCCATACATATACATATATATATATTTATGTACAGAGGGACACAGACTGATATAGAAGAAAAAGAGGGACATACCTATCTCTCAAAGAGACACAGACTGAAATAAAAGAAAAAGAGGCACATATCTATCTCTTGTTCTCTCTTCTCTGCACATACATATATATTTGTACAGAGAGACGGAGAAACTAAAAGAGAAGATAGAGACACCCCACCTACGTACGTCTATAGACGTATGTCAGTACATATAGAAGAGTGGCACACCTGCAATTATAGATATACATATATATATCCTATGCATCCTCACATATCTACCTCCCTCCCTATGCACATATATATATGTATGTATAGATAGAAAGAGACTTAAAGAAAAGGAGACCCCACCTACGTACGTCTATACACGTATATATTAAATGGCATCTATGGGAATGTCGCAGCGGTCCAACGTAGAGAAAAATTAGCCGGGGAATCGATGGGAACGCCGCGTGAACAGGTCTTCTTCCTTGACACTTCTACGCAGATATGCGGTGCCGGTTGACGCGCCGCTCTACCACCATCCCCCACATAAAATGTTTGGCCAAAAGCCTGCGCTTCATCAAGCTGCGAGACCCTTCACACACATCTACGCACATACACACATACATATATGTAGAGAGAAATAGGGAGGTAACACACATACACGCGAGTATAGATATACGCGCGTATCTGCGATCGCTGGTAATACGACGCGCGTGCTTGTGGGGCTGCGTGTTTCTGTTCAGCTGCCATGCAGCTCAGTTCTCTTGACATCGCTTCCCCGCTGAAAAGGCTATCTCTCTATCTCTCCTCTCTAAACAAGATACACACCCACATACATACTTATATATCTATATCTATATATATATATTCCTCTTCACAAGGTGTATATATATATATGTATATATATGTAGATATGCGTACACATCTCCATAGTAAAAGAGGTGTGCGTATCAGTACATCGGGGAAGATGCTACCGATGACGTATAAACAGCCTACAGACGAAAAAGTGTGAGCTGCCCCCCGTGTGTACATATATATATATATATATATGCAGTGTGCACCAATGCAAGCATGTGTACATATATATATATATATATATGTATGTAGGTAAGTACAATTTACATAACAGGACGAGAGACGTACCTGTCACGACTCTGGTATTATCGGGGAGATAGAGCGCGCAGTTAACGAATGTGAGGTGTCCTCGGAATTCCTTCAGCGTCTTCCCCGACTTCAAGCCATGAATCCTGTGCATGCACCACCGACAGAACAGCAGCAGCAACAGCAGCAGCGGCAGCAACAACGACAACAAGCGTTTTAACAGGGAGAGCAGCAGAAAGAGCAACAGCATCGGTCGCGAGCGCTGCAGCTGCAGCAGCAGTGAGTCTGCAGCAGCAACAGCAGCAAGTGTATCGCAGCAGGAGAACGAGCACAGCAACAGCAACGGCGGCAGCAGACGCAGCAACGGCAGGTGCTGCCGCAGTGGAACCGAGAGCAGCGGCAGGAGGGAAACCAGCAGCAGCAGCTACAGAAGAATCAACAGTGGCCACAGCAGGGGTCACAGAAGAGAAGAGTAGCATCCGCATGCGACAAGGAAGCCGGCGAGGCATTTCTCAAAGAAAGAAGTCTGTACAAAGTTGAGAACAGACTAAGGTGCGTCCACACTCGCAGGACCAGCGGACAGACTCGAGCTTTGCTCCTGCGTTGAATACAAGACAAACACACGTATATGTGAATATTTGTACACAGGTGTAGCTAGGCGCACGTCCACTTTCGCGTATACCTTCGCGTATATATAAGTGTGTACGTGTGCTCGTATACACTTATAAATATGAGCAGCTATATATATATATATATATACATATATATATATATATAGACATATTATATACATATGTTCAAATACATGTACCAGGTGAGACTGCATCAGAAGCATCACGCCAAGATAAACATTCCCGCTGCTAAGAAAACAACTGCCGTTCATATCCGTGTGCGGATCCCATGTGCTGCCAACACACACGTACACATTTATACTATATGTACAAGCTCTATCTACATAAACATATAAAGAGAGAGACAAGGCTGCAAGAAAGGCTAATTACTTAAGCACCTCCACACGACTGAAAATGACTGCCTCTGCAGTTGGTACACGTACAAAGATCTCACCCTCTCGATCTTCCCCTACACATATATATAGAGGGTGAGAGACATATAAATGTATACATACGTATACACATGTACCTGCCCCTGCGGACACAGATGCAGACCACTCTAGTACTATGTGAAGAGTCTGTTTATATATGTATGGGACAGACGTAGAGGAAGTGGACCTCTTCCTGTGTGGACCTCGTGAGACGTTACACGTGCGTCGCCGCAGACACAGCATAGTACCCCACTTTTTCGAAACATTCTTTTTCTGCCCTTCTTCCTTCCGGTTTCCTCGTATTGAAGCCGGTGCGCGCAACGGCCGTCGTCTGTGGACTGTCCTAGACACAGACGCCGCCTACAACACAGTCAGCTGCTGCGTCAGAAGACTTCTTCGCTACGTGCAGAAAAACGACTCCTGGGGGTGTCCACACTGGCGCCGCCGCAGTTGTAGTAGCGTGGTGTACGTACACCCGAAATGCGCACTGTGCGACAACGCCGTCCCTCCCTTCCTCTCTCCATGTACCCACACACACACTCACCCACATATCATAGGAATATATGCGTGGCCGTCTACGCTTACATATAATAAAAATTTGTACCTATGCGTGGACGGGTACGCTTCTCCCTACATTCACATACGCAAGTCATACCAGTCCCCACCCCGCAAGATACAGAGAGACGGGGGGCAGACAGAGACACGGGGGGACAGTTAGACGGACAGACAAAGAGACAGACGGGGAGGACGACGGGCCGAGACAAATAGACGGAGACGCAGACATCGAGAGAGACGGGGAGACGGGGAGACGGAGAGGCCGGCAACGGGGGAGACGGGGAGACGGCGAGACACGCAGAGACAACAACGTGACAGAGAGACACACGGAGACGCCCAGCGAGAGACGGAGGGTTTCATGCGGGACTGCAGAGGACGGGGGCAGGCAGAAGAGAAAAAACAGAACAACCGCCGGCACAGAGACGGGCGCAGAGGAAGTGCGGCCACCGTCTGCGGGATGTTGAGGCGCACTTGCCTTGCAGTGGTGTCGAAGGACGCCGTGAGCAGGTGGGTGCTGTCTTTGCTGAAGCAGATAGACGTAATTGCTGCGGGGCAACAGCCGCAGCAACAGCCACACGCAGGGGAGGAGAGAAAATGTTCCCCAGAAGCGACAACCGACGAGCAGCACACATGTCGAAACACTCCATATCCCCCAGTCTGCACAGACGTATACATATATACTCCCCACGCATATGCCTGCAGTCCAGAGACGCCGGCCGTTGCGCGCACCGGCTTCCATAGGAGGAAACGGGAAGGAAGAAAGGCAGAAAACGAATGTCTCGAAAAAGTGGAGTACTCTGCTGTGTCTGCGACGACGCACGTGTATAACGTCTGAGGAGGTCCACATGAGTCCACAGAGGGGAAGGTCGACTTCCCCTACATCATCCACTTATATCCACATACATATACATATAGATAGAGAGAGAGAGAAAAAGGCTTGATTTTCGTGAAGAACAGAAAGACGCGTGTGTGTGTGTGTGTGTGTGTGTGGGCGATATTACTTATTTTACAGAGGGGCTTCTCCTGTTCGCGTACCTTCACAGAGACAGAAAGAAAAGAGAGGGAGAGGCAGATGCATGCACAGAGACTCAGGAGCACACAAACGCGGAGAAACACACAGAAACACACAGCAGGACACCCACAAACAGACATTCACAGAGACACGCAGACAGAGAGACACGCAGACAGAGAGACACGCACACGGAGAGACACGCACACGGAGAGACATCCATAGAGACACATTTACAGAGACACATTCACAGAGAGACACACAAGAGAGACAAGAGATATTCACAGGGAGACATCCACACAGAGAGACACACATGGGAGACACACACGGGAGACACACATGGGAGACACACAAGAGAGACATCCGCACAGAGAGACATCCACAGAGAGATATCCACAGAGAGATATCCACAGACAGACACACCTGAGAGACATTTACAGAGACACATTTATAGAGAGACATACAAGAGAGACATTCAGAGAGACATCCGCACAGAGAGACGTTCACAGAGAACCTTCCAAAGAGAGACATTGAGAGAGAGACACGAAGACAGAGAGAGACACGCAGACGGAGAGAGACACGCAGACAGACAGACACGCAGACAGACAGACACGCAGACAGAGAGAGACACGCAGACGGAGAGAGACACGCAGACGGAGAGAGACACGCAGACGGAGAGAGACACGCAGACGGAGAGAGACACGCAGACAGAGAGAGACACGCAGACAGAGAGACACACACAAATACGTGTTGCCGTCTCAGGAGGCGTCGGCTGCTCCTTGGTCGTTGTCTACAGTGGGCACGTGTGCGCGCAGAAGTTTCATCTGCGAGAGAGTGGCTGCGCATGCGTCTGACCCAACATCTTCCCCCGAGGCCCGACGTCTTCCCCAGACCTCGTCAGCACTCGTCAAAACTGCGGGCCGCGCGCGTGCGGCCCTCGTGCAGACGCGTAGCTCACACCCACGCCACCAAACAGCAGCAGATCGCCGTCCCAAAAGACACACACACATACACACAAATATATGTGTCTACACGTACACACACAGTAGCAACACTCGCAGTGGCCAGGTAGACACGCAGTCATACATGTATATATGTACGTGCACGGAAAAGCAGGCACATTACGGATCAAAAGGGAGACAAAAAGCTCACCTCCGTCATGCGCGCGGTCAAATTTTCTCGCGCACTGTCCAGTGGCCACGATCCAAACTTTTAGCTGTCCGTCTTGACTGCCCGTGGCCAAGACTTCACTATCGCGACTAAATTCCACCGCCACCACTGCCGTCGAGTGCATCATCAAGTTGTCCTGCGCACGTGCCGGAGGGGAAAAGAGAAACAGACAGAGAAGAACTGCCGAAAACGAAAGCGAGAAAAGTCGGAAAAGCAGCAGCAGACCAAACGCGAGGAAGGCAGGAGCCAAAAGCGAGCGACAGGGCGGAAGAAAACAAGACGAGGAAGGGAAGAGACAGCAGCAGCAGACTTGAAAACAGCAGAGCAACACCGTTTGTATCCCGTGACAGTTGCTGCTGGGCATTCGGCTGCTGATGCTGCCCGTCGCCTGCTGCTTCTGCAGGCGCTCCTGCAGCGCGGTGTGAAGCCTTTTCGTCCCACTGGATACGTCGGAGAGATCATCTATACAAATCCCTGCTGCACGTAAAGAACCTCCACACCTACGCTGCCATATATATATATGTTAGCAACCTCGTGTTCCCCTACATAGACATGTATATATGTCTATGTGCCTAGACGCGCACGCGCATGCGCATCTGCTGCCGGTATAGAGGTCGACAGCCAACAGTCTGCGTCCACACATTACGGTCCCCCGGATCAACGCCGGCTTTCGCAGACGCGTGTCCGCAGAGAATCATCTGCGTATCGCTCCACAAATAGGTGCACACGTGTACAGCAACTTCGAGAGACGCAGAAGCAACGGGGAGCAAAACGATTGCTGCTACGAATCCACAGTCGTACACAAATACGTAGAGAGACTCCGAGAGAAGGCGCAGGAGAGGTCCAGCTGCTGCGGAGACCCGTTCTGCATATACACAGAGGCGTTCGTGGAAATTGAGGCGGTGGTCGAATGTAGCCAGTTGCAGACGAATACATGTAAATCTGCGGCGAGTGTACATATATCTACACGAATAGAGAGCGCGACCCCTACACAAACACAGGCACACGAAGTCGGGGGATCGACGAAGAAAGCCACCCCATCGACGGCGTCCACAGGCCAGCCTACGGCCGCATGCGTCTGGAGGCGTATCGGGCATCTGAAGAGCGTCTCGGCTGCCTTCTGCAGGGAAGCCAAGCTCCTCCTGTTGTGTGTGCGCACGGGCCTTACTATGCCCCTCCTCTCTCTGTTCTGCTGCCCCACACGCACACCACCGACGACGACCCTCTCGACTACAAACTGGCGGTCGTAGTGGCCACCCCGAAGTTTCTCGTCGTTCTCCTCCTTTTTCTTCTCTTCCTCCTGGCGGACTGTGACAGCTGTTTATGCCGCCTATGCATGCACACATATATATGCGTATGTGTGTGTTTGTGTGTGTGTGTGTGTGTGTCCCGCGCCTCTTTGACGCTGCCCGCAGGGACAGACGGTCATTCACCGGCGTGATCTGGCGGACCCACGGACAGATGTACGCGTACGAGTTTCCTCTTCCGTCGACGGGGAAGGGGGGGGGGGTCGCAGCAAAAGGAGATTTCATGTGGGCGGCGACATTCTTCGAAGAAAAGAAGGGGACCGTGCAACACACAAACATTCGCGTCGGGTCACTGCAGTACTCTCCAGGCCGCAGGCCTCTCCCTTTCGCCGGGACGCAGCGCCCCCTTCTTTGAAGAAGAACTCCTGTGTCTCCTTGCACGAATACATATACCTTCCATACCAATACTACGCGTATAACTTCTACTATTACTACTACTACTACTAACCTTTCAAAGTGCTATCACCACGACCACTATTACGAGTATTACTTCTACTACCACTGCTACTACTACTACTACTACAAATCTTTCATACTCCCGTCACTGTTACTATTTCTACTACTACTACTACTACATATCTCCCATACTTCTATCGCTATTACTATTTCTACTAGCACTACTATTACAACTTCTACTACTGCAGCATATCTTCCATACTACTCCCTATCACTACTACTACTTCTCCCGCTACTACCTCCTACTATAACTACTACTTCTAGTACTCTTACTACTATTACTTCTACTAATTCAACATATCTTGCATACACCTACCACTACTACTACTATGTCTACGAGTACGGCTCCAAGTACGATTTCTACTGATAGTACGTTTACAGACGACGGAGAGAAGGAAGTCTGTCGATAAGGAGAAAGACAGGCTCACGCACGAACACTGGAGGACCTACGACACCAGGACGTCCCGAGGAAAACGTCCCTTTATACAAGGAGAACTTCGAGCCTCCTCCCGCTGCTACTTCCACACACGTAGATCACAGAAGAACTTCGTCCTTCACGGTATATACGCATGTACACGGAAAACTTCACTCCTACTACTACTCCTCCTTCTACTCCTACCGAAGAGACGCAGTGAAGAAGATTCATCCTTCTTGACAGCGGTCGCAGCAGCTGTAGAAAGAATTACCTCCTTCTGGTAGAGGAGGTCCTTGTTGAGCGCTCCCGTCGTCCACTCCCAAACCTCCACAAATCCGTCGATAGAGCCCGAGACGAGATGCTGCCCATCCGGCGAGAAGGCAGCGCACTCCGGATGACTTTTGCTGCCGAACTGCAGCAGAAGACGAGCAGAGACCCACACCGCGAGGCGCCCGAGTATGCAGCACAAACGGCAGCCAGAGCGCCTCCAAGCGCATGCACCAGTAAAAAACACGGCGGTGCGCGCGCCTCCCGGGAGGCGCCAGTCCCGCAACAGCAGCAACAGCAGCAGCAACCAACACACCACTCGACGAACTGAAAACGTGTCTCCGCATGCGCAGCACGCCGAAAAACTACTACCACCACCGCAGCAGCAGCAGCATCAGACGCAGAACGACTCAAAAATGTCCGCAACTCAATACAGATGTTCGTCTACATATACGCATTCACACACGTACAGATACATATATATATATATGTAGACAGAGGGAGAGATAGGTACATACATATATATATATATATACGTGTGTAGATATGAGCACGCTCTGTGCAGCTTCGTGATGGCAAGACGTCGGAGACTGTGTTCTTCTAACTTCACTTCTCCTTTGTATCACGGTCAACAGAAATTTCACCTTCCTGTTGCCACCTGCAAAATTACCCCCGTCCTCACTCCCTGTCTCACAATATATCCAACGCATGCGTACGCGACATACATACATACATTCATACATATATATATATACATGTGTGTGTACGCGGCTGTTCATGGGTAAACAGGTGAGTCATTAGACAGATATACAAAAGATTTGCATCTGTTCCTGGTGTATAACCTCGCACACCCGTACAGACGGACAGATCAAAGTAGAAGTTCCTGCAGATACCCACCTGCGACGCATGCACATATAAATATGTACTGGCAGAGAGACAGAGAGCGCAAATATTTATGGACAGGCCGTATAAACGCACGCACATGTGTGTCACGCAGCTCCTCTCATAATATAAATACACCCATCTATAGAGAGAGAGAGCGAGACAGCAGGAATGTATACGAGCACACCGTTTAAACGCATGCAGGCATCACTCAGGTCCTCTCGGTATATATATTTATATATTCATAGAGGGAGAAAGCCAATACGGACGAGCACGCCGTGTAGACGCGTATGTGCATCCTGCAGCTCCTCGCGTATATATATATATAGAAAAAGAGTGGAAATATACACGAGCAGACCTTTCAACTCACACGTGAGTCACACACGTCTTCTCTGTATACACGTGTATATATATATATATTACATATACACACATATGCAGAGAGAGAGAGCGGGAATATATACGAGCACGCCGTTTAGACGCATACTTACATCACTCGTGTCCTCTCATATATATATATATACACGTATACACGTAGGGAGAGAGAGAGGGGGGATACGCATGAAGAAGCCGTCCAGACGCTTATGTGCGTCACTCAAGCCTTCTCTGTACACGCATATATACACACACATAGAGAGAAAGTCGTAGTATGTATGCGGATGCCGTGTACACGCATCCGTTTGCCACTCAATCCTGTCTGCTACAAATTCCGAGTCCTTTCTTCTTCTCTCCGTGTGACACGGGATTTGTACGCACGTGCAGACAAACGGCCGCGTCAACTTCCCCGTAGAGCCGCCACAAGCGTCCAGAGCAGGCAAACGCGTAAGACAAGGCGAAGAGAGCGTACGAGGAGCAGGCGAAAAGAAATACGCGAAGAGAGACGGACCGCAAAAGAACAGAGAAAGCGACAGAAGACGACAAGAGGAGAAGCGCGCATGCAAGAGAGGCCGAGTGAGAGCAGGAAGTCCCGGAAAAGGAGACGAGACACGGAGACGGCAGAAGAGAGGGAGACGGAGACAGAAAGGGACGCAGGACGCGAGACACAGAGAGGCGGTCAGCGGGCCCCACACAGAAAGCGCGAGGAACACTAAAAGGACCGACGACGAAGAAGAAGAGTCCTGCGAGAGAGTCGCAACGAAGTACAGCAGATAGATATATACGCAGAGAAAGCGTTATACCTTGATCGTCTTGGCGATCGCAACGGGATACTCTTCTCTGCCTTCTCTTCCTTTGACAGCAGCATTTGTAAATAAGTCGAATTTCTGGCCTGCAGGCAGCATGCCTTTCTGCTTCTCATACTTCAGAGCCATCCCGAGCAGGCTCAGCAGGCGTGAGCTCGGCACGCTCTGCAGCTCCTGCGCCACGGCTGCAGCAAAACACAACAGCAAATAGAGGACACATAGAGCAGGAGCTACTGCAGAACACGTGCGGCTGTTTCTCCATGTTTGTTCATACACAGGTGCGCGTTTACGCACCGGTATAGAGACGTTGTGGACAGACCTACACGCGTATATCTACACACACACGCATATATATGTGCATGGTCGTGTTCATACACACAAATATATAGATGTTAGTCTTAACAGTCTTGAAGGCAACAGGCTCTTCGCCTCCTGCGCTCCCCCCTGGTGCTGCAGCAGCAGCAGCAGCAAACGAAAGACAGTCAAGGGAAGCCACACCTCCTGAAGAAGACGCCTGCCGCCAACACATATAAACTCTGTGTCTACACATATATTAGTGTACGACGCAGCACTATGTGCGAATGTACGTCGATGGTCAGATGTGTCCACACGTATGCATATCTCCGCAGACACACGAGAAGAGGCCGGGATGGAAGGGGACGTACATGCACACATGCGTCAACACATATATGGGCATCGGTAGAGGATATATGCGAGCGGGGGGGAGCGGTCGTGTCACGGCGTCGCACGCATGCGCAGACCGTCGCTACTGGCTGGGCGGCGTCTGACGGAGGGGCGCCGCCACATTCTCCGCGTATGCAGAACCCGGGGAAATTCTATCTGTGGGTTGTTCACCCACTTCTCCTCTTTCCACAACGCATGCGGCACCCGCGACCAGCTAAAAAAAGTGGTGAAACGCATGCAGAGACACCGAGACACGCGTTCCACCGGTCGACCGCATGCAGCACAGCAATGTGGGTGGAAGAGGGGGGGGGGGGACCGATGGGGCAGACGAAGTTCTCGAAGCCGCCCCGAGGCTCGCTAACTTGACTGATTCTGTTGGCACACGCGTACACTCACATGCAGCCCCTTTACTTTCTTTTCTTCTGCACGTGTGTCTAACCGCTAGGCGTTCCTTTACACACGCCCTTTGGTGTGGGTGTGCATGCCCAGAGACAGGAACACGGCGACGTAGAGACGGAGTGACGGATGGAAAGCGAAAGTGATGCACGCATAGAGAGACGAACTTACAGACGCACCCCACGTGCGCAGTACATGTGTGACGCGTGCAAGTCACAGGAACGGGAAATATAGACGCATGCGTATGAATAGCGGGGGTTCCACTGCAGGACGGCCAGTGACTGTCCGCAGACGAGCAGACACACGTAGTTTTGCGTCGTCGAGACATATACATCCATAACGTACACAAAAGACCTACACACACACGTGTGCAACACGTGGAGGTCCTCCAAGCGCTTCGCCCGTAGGAAATCCTGGGAAAAAGATACAGGCCCATCCAGCGTCCTATATGCAAGCACGTGTGACTGCAGGCGTCCTAGTGAGCTTCCACATATACGTATATATACGGCTACTCGTGAACCCACACGTGTTGGCTTGAAAATTCGTTTCAACGCGTGTACACAGATGTAACGCTTTGCGCTTGTTCACTCACGCATGTACGGAACGAGACCTTCGTATAGTTTGTGCGTATGACATATATATATGTGTATGTGTGGGTGTTTGAGGGCATGTGAACTGCCGCTTTGATACACACTTGTGTATACATCGGTACCTTGTTTTAGAGCTTATGTATACATATTATATGTATGTGGGGGTGTGCACATACTGCACATACTATATGTGCTCGTGCGGGTCTTTGTACGTATGCAGGCTGCCACGCTGACGTACACTTATGTATACATCGGCGCCTGGTTAGGAGCGCGTATATATATAGGTATATGTATTGTATATTACTTATATTGGGGGGGTATGTACGTATGCAAGCTGCCACTCTGACATTCACTTTTGTATACATCGGTGCCTTGTTAGGAGCGCATATATATACATATATATTATATGTACGTATGTGGGGGTGTACGTACGTGTGTGAACTGCCACTCTTATATAGAATGACATATATAGTTCGGCAACTCAATTACAAGTTTTGAGTGCCCTCCCTGCCTCTCTACAAATATCCTTTTCCTTATACACACATATATATACATATATATATATATATATGCAGTGCTATCAACTGTATCATTTTCCTGAAATACAGGTAGTCCAATGAGCCGTATAGTCTGCATATATTTGTATATACCACACTGTTTCCTCTGTTCTCTATAGCCCGCTGTGTGTGGAAGTATCCCTACTTGCTGCCTCTCCACAAATATTCTTCTCCTTTTATCTACATATATGTATATATATACGTGTGTATTCTCCCACCAACTGGGTCAGTTTGCTGCAATAGAAATACAGGGACTCCACCGACCCGTGTAGACCTGTATAGAAATATATACATCTAGTACAGTGTCTCTCCTCTGTGTTGCGTAACCCGGCGGGGGTCCAGGCGTTTCTGTGCATGTCTATTAATGTGAATCTCTGAGGAAGTCAAATGTAACAGCAAGAGAGAGACAGCAAGGAAGAGGAAAGAAGTCCACGTTTGCCAGAAGGAGACGAACATCGGAAGACCTGCTGCAGCGGACAGCGAAGTCGTCAGAAGCGCACCTTGTGCGATCGTGGCACGTCTCTTTTCCTTCGTCGTTTGTTCGTACACGTCCTTGGGGTCGAAGAACGGTTTGCTGCAGAGAAGTTCGAGCTGCTTGAATTTCTCCGGATGCTGCAGTCTGTACTGGTGAAAGACGGTCGTCTCTCTCAGCAGGCACCGCGCGAGCTCCACTTCGCGCAGCTCCAACATTTCCCACAAAACCTGCGCGCGCGCATGCACCAGCCACATCCCCGCTGCTCACCTTCACGCGCCCGTGGCTGCCATTTCTGCTCTTCTCTTCCGTACACTTCCACTTTCTCTGCGGAGACACGTCTCCCGTATATATAGAGGTGAAGCAAAGACGCGCGACGGTCGACGGACTGCTGCTCGGACATGGATGAAACCCAGCGACGGCCGGGGTTGTCTATGTGTGTGTGTGTGTATGTATTCCTACGTAGAGACACAGGGGATAAGTTCTACACGTTGCTACGTACAACAAACGTATGTGCGAATACACACAGACATGTTGACGTTGATATGAATATATGGACACTTCACACCAGAAAGGGAAGCAAGAACACACACACGCAGATACATATTTATATATATGTGGGACAGAGGAGGAGGGCGTTGAGGGCTGTGCGCTTGTACGGACTACGTGGAGGTGTATATATTTATAAATATGGGGAAGAGTAGATGTAGAGAGACCTGCAGACGTACACCACACACAAGTCACACACTTGAGCGTCCACACGAAAATACAGAGGTACCACCACCCTCCACACATACGGCGAGAGAAATACACACAGAATAGGAGAGGGACAGAAGACCGAGCATATTTGTTTGTATGCATTTGTGTATACATACAAAGCGTCGCGCGTGTCAGTGTGTCGTCGCCCACAACACTACTACCGCCTTACTTGTAAATATATATACACACATGTATTCACGTCCCCCTCCATATGTATTATATGTGTGTACACGCAGAAACGTGTATGCAAACAGGTTGTGTGCGGGCGTTCGGCAGCGGCACAGAAGAGGAACACGAAACTCTACATATCTGCGAGTGAAGACGCACCGATGCAGAAAATCGACCTCCACAGCAGTTTCTATGTAGAAGTCAACTCCTCTGCAAACTCTTTATCAACGTCCTGCGTCACTTCTGCTGCACATGGCACTTGCCCTCTACCGGTGCCCAGCAGCACAGGAATCTACGAGTACCTACTCCACATACACAAACGTGCGACAGCCGGGAAGGGAAAATTGATGTGCTCCAGTGCTTCCTTGAAAAACTAGACGGCTAAGAACCTCGGACGCACACCTTTACGAAATTGCCTACGTGAAGATGGAACACGGACGTAGTGGGTGTATACGTAGACAGATGAACTCTTTCCTGATCCCACCTTCTCTCGTGTTCAACTGCTGTGTAGCTGTTGCAGCAGCAGCGGCGGAAGGAACAGCAGCACACACGACAGCAGCAGCTGATGTGGGACAAGAGGCTGACGATCGCCCAGGGCTTCTGTGGAAAGCAGCAGCGGCAGCTGCCAAGACGCAGCAGACGCACAAGCAAAAGCGGCAGCAGACACGCAGGAACAGCAGCAACGGCTCAAAACGCCGACGCAGAGGGAGCCGCAGCGCAGCAGAACAGAGTTTCCTGCAGCGGCAACAGTGAGGGATTCCTGCAGCACAGCCACAGCAGCAGGACACACGGGAGAGCAGCGCGGGACAGCGAAGCCGCCGCCGCAGCAGCAGCGGTGAGGGAAAAAGCCTGTTGCTGCTGATGAACACCCACCTGCTCGTAGAGAAGTTGCAGAGTAGAATCCTGCAGCTTGCAGGAGGATATCGTCTGCAGGACGGTGTCCCATCTGCCCTGCTGAATATCGGCAGCGAACTGGTCCACGCTTTCGACCGCGTTCAAATACACTCCACTCTCCTCTTGCAATACCTGCACGAAGAAAAGAGGAAAGAAAACTTCCGCCCTACTCGGCTGGTGCGGGTGTGGTGTACGTACACCTAATCATTCGCACGCACCGACTGCGCGCGCACACGGCTCTGGACGTCCGCGGAGGAGCTGCAGGAAAACAGAACTGCTTCAAATGTTGCGGTGGACGCACACCTGAGACAGGGGAAACTGTCTTCACGCCGCAACAGCACGTGTCAAGTCCGTCACTCTGCGTGATTTGCTGAGGTGTACGTACAGTCGAAATGCAGCCCCGCGCAGCTGCAGCCGCGACACTTGTACAGGACAGCACGTACACCATCCGACATACGTACACATCCACCCAGACACGTACATATACAGATACACACAAAATAGTTGACTACACACACGCCTGCACGCACACGTGCCGCATAGCCACACAAACCTATAAAGTGACAAATATACCCAAACATATATATATATATATAGATGGACGATACAGAAACACTACATACTTCTACGTGTATCACGTGATTACCGATGCAACAAATTTCTACACACCTTCACACACAGAAGCACCCTCTGTCCCCATGTAGGCCTCTACAACAACGCAGCTCACACGGAACCACGCAAACATTTACGAAGACAACTTCCTTCAAAAAGTGCGTCGATCTGACGAAGAGGGAGCTTCGCTACCAGGTCACACATCAAACGAGTCGCACGTTTACTGCGGTGTACGTACACCGCAGCATTGCAGACGCAGAGTCCCACTTCACCTGCAAGAGGCCAGCTCCCAACCCAGAAGGATAACGGCAGTGCCGCCGTCTATCTTTTCAAGTGTCCGCGCACCGGATGCAGCGAAAAGGCAGACGCCGGCCACACTACGCCGCGCCAGTGTGAGGAGGTCGCGGACGTTTCGAGACAATTTCTCCTGCTGCACAGCCGATCTTACCTAAAGGCGCATACAAAAATATACTTACACATATATATATATATATATATATATATATGACGGCCTAAATATACATATACATAGATATATATATATGTATATCACATGCATGCATGCATATTCATACATACGATTAAATATACATGGTTCCATAAATCTATCGACGGCTTACATATATCACATGCGCGCATGCATATTCATACATATATGTTTGGTTCGATACAGTTTCTTATGTCTACCTGTATGTCCTCTTTGCCTATGTCGGTGTCTGTGTGTACACGCGTGGCCACGCTATGCCGCTCGACAGCAGAGCGGCAGTTGGCGCCTGTGGCTCGTACCTGAAGCGTGCGACGCAAGTTGCTCTCCTGCAGAAATTGTAGGACCAGCCGAATGACGCTGCATCCCAACAAAACAGCAACGTCGCACAACGCTGCGCATGTGCACACGCAAAGTCACAACGCGTCCTTTTAAATCGTCCAGCAACGCGAACCACAGCAGCAGTACCAGCCGCCGTGGGGTAGCAGTCAAAGCAGCGCGAGCGGTGGTGGCCACAACAGAAGCCGCACACCGGCAGCAGCACCAGCAGCCGCACCGGCCGCGTCGCACCAGCAGCAGTGGCCGCAAAAGGAACAGCGGCAGCAGCAGCGGCAACAGCAGTAGCACCAGCAACAACGCAGCAGCACCGCCCGCAGCAGCACCCGTCGCAGCAGGGAAGAACATTATCCGCAGGCGTCCGTGGCGCTGCGACGGCAGCTACGAACTGCTGAGGACCCGCAGCAGCTCCGGCCTCGAGAACCGCATACACATGCGCACGTTTTCCATTCGTCCGCGTAGCACACCGGACGCATCACATGTATATCGACATACGCGCACAAGAGGAAAGACGTCTCACGATACGGTGTACGTACACCCCAGACGCCACTGCCGTGTGGGGAACGTAAGTTGCTGTTAACGAGAAGAACCGAATCGTATGATAGGGCGCCAAGAGAACGCAGAAAGCCAGATCCATACGATAGACAAGAGTATCATCTCATACATCCATACTCGGCCGTGAGGAGCTCCTGTTACATGTACAGAAAACCGTCCTACACAGGACACTCTACGTGTGTGGTGTTCCTCTAGACGGTCTGCAGTTTACGGCCTGCTCTCTTGGCATCTGCGTAGACGAGCAGACGTCTATTTAGACAACATGCATGCACGTGTGGAAGAAGGGTTGTCAGCGGCCGCAGCTGCCGGGCCCAAATACCGGTGCCTAGGCCGCTCAACGGAACGCATGCACCTCCACTTCTACGGAATACTACCGGTACACTAACCAGGCCGTGGCTCAGAAAAAATATGCCCACACACACACACACATACATATTTACAACTGCTACGCCCGCTGAGATACCAGGCTGCCTGCTGAGGTGGACTGGCGCACAGGCAGGTCGCTCCCTACTACACCAGACTACGCTCGTTAAGACGTGAGGCATGGACGCGTTAGGCGGCGTCGAGTGTGGGGTGTCCCCTTCGTCCTGCAGCCGCAGTAAAACTGCCGCTGTGCTCTGCTCAGGTGACCAGCTCGACTCTGTAGCGCTCCTCCCTACGACACACGCGCGCACACGCATTTCGAGCAGTCCTGCGCATGCAGCGACAGCATTTCTGACCACCTCCGCGTTGGTAATATTAATCTACAGAGACGCCAGAGATAACGAAGCAAAGTCCGCAGGCTCATCACGGTGCGCGTGTACTACGTGCTGCAAGTGCCTTCACGCGGTCCGCCCAATATCGCACGCAGCAGCCGGGTGCACGCAGTACGCGCCACAACAGCTGCATGCATTCAACCCTACTCTGCATGCAGCAGCCCCGCAGCTGCTCGCGCGCCAGCGCTATATCCGCTGTGCAGCGCCGTCCGCTCGTCTGGATCGGTCACTCTCGTGTGAGGTGTACGTTCTCTGTGTGTGCTCTCGAACGGCGCATGCAGCGCCCACGAACGGGAAGCGGAGTGCGCGCGGCTCGCGTGCGCTCGCTTACTCTGCAGATTCGATCTCCAAGTTTGCTGCCATCGCGGAAACAGCGGGGGAGAAGGCGAGCGGGGAGACCCGCGCTGTGTCAACGACGCGAGAAAAGCGACGAAGGGGGGCAGAAAATGGAAGAGGACTGACTTAGAAAGACGTTTCTATGATGGCGCGCCTACAGCGCAAAGACGCCCTCCCCCCCCTCGCACAGCGGAGGAGAAAAAGGCAACCTCAGCAGAGAGGGTGGACGGCGCAACAGGAGGAAGCGTCTTATCACCCAAGAAGCAATGCCTGAAGCGCTGCCCCGGTACTCCTGCAGTCCTCGACGGAGGTAGTGGAAGTGCATATGCTACAACTGCAGCTGTCGCAGCAGCAGCTGTCGCAGTAGGAGCTGTCGCAGCAGCAGGAGGGGGTCTGTGCGACGCGGGCACCCGTATTATTCGAGAAGAAGCCAGACGGTACAGTCACTGCCGCAGTCGGGGTGCCGCAGCAGCAGGCGACATGAAACGGAGGAAGTACGAGTCGCTGCAGCAGAAAATGACCCGCTTGAAACGTAGCAGCAGCAGCAGCAGTATCCTCGTCGCACCAGTGGTAAAGCGGACAGTGCAGCCCTCGCAAATACGCCGCAGTTGCCCCAGCGGCTGCAAATGCAGCGTCAAGCAGAAAGATCACAGCTGCAGCAGCTCCTGCCCACCCTCTGGTTCGTTCTACCAGCAGGCCGGCAAAACTTCGAAAAAAAGCGGCCAGCCACGTCGCGGCAGACGACGCGATGCGCTAGCGCCAGCTGCAGAGGATGCGCGGGCCACCAGTAGCAGCAGCAGAGCAAAAAGCTGCTCGAAGCAATCCAGCAGCAACTTCCGGTAGAAACAGAAAGGCCAGGACGGAGCTTCATCTCCAGGTAATTCAACGTCGAGACGAAGGCCCACCCACCCTCGTATACATATCGGCTATATATACATATATATATTCGCATGCATGTAATATATGTCCGCTGCATCTAGGCGAAATATACCTTAACAGAGTCCTATACACAAGTCGTCTTCGTCTGTCGAGTGTACACACGGTGGGGCATTTTTATTTATGCGGCGACCGCATGTAGGCGTTTCTGGTGGCGGTGCTGCTGCTGCTTTTGTTGCCGAGGCCTTTCTTCATGCGTCCTCGTTGTACCGGCGCGCTTGCGGTGCTCTTGCACCGTTGCTGTGGCTGCGTCCGCTCGAGTTGCTAAACGCGCTGATTTTCCTGCTGTCTTGCACAAGTTCAAGAGATGCGTTTCCTCCTGCAGTCCCCCGCTGCACGCTGTTTCCGACAAAATATGACTGTTGTTGAGAAGAGCTGCTGCGCCGTGAAAGGGTCCCACCGACGGCTACCAGAAGCTGCTGCGGCTACTCTTGGTGCCGAGCTGCTGCTGTTCTGGAAGAGCTCTGGCGCTGCTGGGGTGAGCAGACGCTGCTTTCTCTGCCGGGGAGAAAAAGAGGAAACTACGTCTTCATTCGTTGTGCCGCAGCTGTTGCGTACCGCCGTGCTAGTGGGACTTCAGGCGGAGCTTGCCGCTGCTTCCTACAGGCGCTGGCTCAACGGTAGAGAATACGGAAAGACAAAAAAGTGAGGAACACGCGAGTAAGACGACACCGACGGAGTGCAACCTACCGCAGTACGAGCACTCGACGCTAATTGTCCAGTGCACCAGCGTCCATGGTACGAAGTTGCACCGGTACACAGACAAGGTGTCCCTACTTATCCCCATATGAATACAGCAGTACATATCAAATGCACGTCTATATTGAAGCAGGTACTTGTTTTTACACCTGCACCAGTTGGATCTGCATGCACTCGAAAGTTTGTAGTAGGCAGCAAAAAGAAGCTGGAAAACGGAGGTCCCTTCCACCACGCAAGAGGTCGAATTCCATTCGCCCTACTGCAGATCTAAGCACGTCTCACACGTATGGCTGTCCAAATGGACGCATTCGTTAATTTGCGCGGGTGACTGCACGATACCTTCTGCTTACCGGGAAGATCAAACGACTCTGCAAGGAAAATTCTGGCGTGAGGGTAGTAAGGGGGACGAAATAACAAGATGAAATAGAGGAAAGTCGGGAGACAAGAGAGTGCGAAGGGGGGAATGAGAGGACATATACGACAGAAGTTTCGGATATACAGTTATGCGTCCATTTGAGACGGAAAAGGAAGGCTGGAAGAAATTCCGCTGTGCGACGTGCGGTTTCGCCGTGAGCAAGGATGTTTAACCGAAATTAGACGGATACCGTCTTCTTCACTGTGAGATACTAGTAGTTGACTCAAGGCAGAAGTTTTGCACAATTTAGTTTTAGAGTAGAAACATGGGGGTTTTTGAAGCTGGATTGAACCGTTACAACTGGGTGGTCTCGCCGCAGACTATTTTGGCAGCGCGTTGGTGCCGGACGCATTAAGTGGTATTAAGAAGACGACACTGACGACTAGAAGCCGAGGGATTTCCAAACACGACGAAAATTCGTATGTTTTGCGCAAGATAGTTCGATACGGCATCAATCTGTCGAACCGGGAAATGCTTCTTGGGAGAAAGCTGTCTAACGAGAGCGGCGTAGTTGCGCACAAAACTTCAGGTGGTTACAGACAACAGCAGAGCGCTGCGTTGGAGAGAATTACGCAAAGATATAGGCTGTTGAAGCCAAACGCTAATAGACTGGAGCACTCCGATAGACTACGCATGCACGTTTCAGAACGGCGGAAGAGGATGGCCAAACGGTCGTGCAGCGTGTAACGTGTGCCGCGCTTACTATACTTGCAAACATCACATACACCTCTGCATGGATTGCACATAGATGCGAGTCAGTAGAAGAGTGAGCTATTCAAAACACAACTGCCCACAGAACAGGGGACAGGGATTCTTCTCCAACGGACGACGCAGAGGAGGGTGAGATGTGTGCTGCAGGCAGGCTGAAGCGCTTGGGACACTGCGCGGCATGACGATGATGCCCTGCGTCTGTAGAGGTAGTTCTGCGAGACAGCGGTAGCAGAATCCCTGACGGAAAGATCCGCAGTATCAGGAGAAACTGTGAGACGAGGTATTTAACGCTGCTGTCCACGTACACAAGAGCAGCAACACTGGTTTCACTGGTCAAGGAGAAGTAGAGGAATCCTCCTGTAGTAGCAACCATCACACTCAAGAGGGAACTTGCTCCCGGCTAGCAGCAGGAGTACCGCGAGTGGCAGCCACCCCCAGAGGCTCTTGCTGAAGGCAAAAACCGTCCCTGTAGAAGTGCCATTGGCGTTGGCAGCCGCTGCCGTACCAGCCGCACCCCACAGCAACTACAGCTGCAGCAGTTGCCAAGCCTGAGCCACCCGGTAGCGACGGAGGCTGGTGCACTCCGTGTTGCCGGCTCCAGAGGCTGGGCGTCCGAAGGCTAGGTTGGGAGCTAGAATAGGTCAATCTCGGCGGTGCAGGCCGTGCGGAAAGCGTAAGTTCCTCGTTGCAGTTGAAATACTGCAAAATAACTCTAGGAATTTCGCCTTTCCGTTCTCGGTGGGCGTGCTTACGCGACGGTCACTGGAATCTATTGCTGACCCGCATTTGGAACCACTCCTACCTTTGCAGGTCCCGATTTACGTCCTCCACGCCGCGTCTGCAAACAATAATAACTTGGGAAGTCGAAATTCTGCGCCGCCTGTGTAGGGCGTTTGCAGCCGACTGTGGACGTTCTCTTGTTCTACGTCGTGAGGTAGCGGCTTGCCGGTCGCGGTCCGTCACATGAACACGTACAGCAATGGGCACTTCTTCACGTGCACGAGCTAGTGGGACGAAGGTCTCAGCAGCAGTCTGCTCAGGCTTTTTCCGGCGTTCCTCCCCGCCTAACGTAACAACGGGAAGGAGACAGGATGAGTCACTGGAATGTTTCTTATTAATATTGTAATAGGAGCCCGTCGCCGAACCGGATCCGCTCCCTTTTACCGTGCCACAAGGTCACCACCAGCTGGTAGCGGGACCTGCTTTCTCTCACGTACCGTGCGTCCATTCCGTTAAAACTCTTTCGGAGGCAGATTTGTGTCTCGGTGAGGTTGTGCGTCTTGGCCGAGAACGACGTTTTACCCTTTTACCACTTGCGCCCGCCAACGTCAACATGCACGTAACGCCAGGCCGGCACCACGAGATCTGCTTTAGCGACTCCGTGCACGAGCGTTAGTATAACAACTCGAGGGCGTTTCAGTCATTCGTAATGGAAAGTGACGTCTTTACTGCGTGGATCTGCGCGGAGGCACAGTGGAAAATCCACCTAGAGCCCTTCACGCTGAGCACCATGTCCACGTGTTAGTCCAGGATACAGTATGTGTAACCAGATAGCCACATGAAGAACGTTGATATTATTATCGTCCGCGTATATGCTCTTCGTCGAGGGCTAGCAGGATGAGAGCGCTTTCTCGCCTCCTCTTTTTCAGCTGTGTCAACTTTAATGTTCCCCCCTCTTTTCACTCGGGCGACTACGGACTGCTTTGCAGAGTCGTAGCGAATGTGTGTATTTTTCATCATTCTAATCCACGTCATCTGCTTTGTCAGCGGTATATCCAGTCGTTTCCACGATGCAACTTTGTTTCGCCGGTCGCACACCTGGTATAGACTTTTTTTCATTTCCAGTCGCAGAATTCGCAGTCAGCGGTTGGCTCCGTGTATTCGCTCTCACGCAGGATGTGGACAATCACTTTTCTTCAAGCATGACAAGTCCAGAAACAGTTTCCGCCCTCCACGGGTGTGAAACGACCACCGGCGCCACTCGTTTAAAAGTTGAGCTTCCCCACGTTGTCCTCTTGTCTTTCGCGCGTTTCATCTCCTTTGCGTTCCGAATAGTGTACGTGCGTTTGCAAGTGGTCAAGTAGAGGTACCTGGTCTTTTTTGTGAAACTGTAAAAGCTCAGAGCGAGGACAGGGCGGCTTTTCATCTAGAATGTGCTTTCAGCCGAGTCAGTTTTCCCAGTTTCGTAATAATTTTCTTGTATCCCAGTGATTATTGTTGCGTGCTTCCAGTAAATCACGCTGTTGTCCTGTGATACAGAACAGTTGCGTTCTCCTGTAAATCACGGTATTGCGTGGTGCATGACAGTAAGAACGGTAGGTGTTATCGGGTCCCGACCGATAGGCCAGGGGTCTGCGCGATGTCGTGTCGGTTTTCGGCATATTCCTCCGAATGAACAAAAGTTTCCGGGGACTTCCTTGCTGATCTGCTGCCTACGGAGTTGTCAGATTTTCGTTTCACCTTCGCGTTGATTGGTGAAGTTCTACCTTGCTGGGCCTGTCAACCTACTCAAAATTTCCCGTCGTCTTTTGATTGAAGAGTAGGTGTGTGTTCTGCTCTTGCGCGCGGTTCCGTTGCCTTTGTCTTTCGGTCGTTGTTACCCTCAGTTGAGTTTCCTCCTCTGCATCTCTCCTACCGTCTCTCTCGATCCTTCCGGTTCACAATGCATTTTCGTCATTTCCTGCGTAGTCTGCAGGTGGTGCTGCCGCGCAGCGATTTACCAGGAGCTAGGCAGCCGACTCCACTTGGATTGAATCGTTATGTGCTGCTTCTGTTTTATGGTTTATACGGTTGTTCCACAGCTGCAGTGTTTTTTGGTTGGCCAGCGATGGCGGCAGTCATCATGCGGAATGAGGGATTTTCGAATTTGTGTGCAAGAGATTCTATTACAGGGGAGTTCGTTAATGATTTGCGGAAAACAGCGAATAAGGTGTATATCTGCGACGAGCAGGACGCAGCGGTGCAGAAACTATATCCATTGACAGGAGCTTTCTGCTGTGCAATGAGCGCTTGCGGAGGAGCCCTTCTGGATTGGATAGGCCCTCGGTGGACCGCGTGCTTTGGACAAACTTTAACTATTATAGGTTGGCTCCTGCTGGCATTTGGTGGGCAGAGCAGCACGCCGTATGTAGTGGGTATGGCTTTCGTCGGCCTTGGAGCAGACGCAGGCTTTCTGCCCGCCATGTGTGCGACTAGAATCTTCCCTGGTGCTTCTGGTTTTGTTATAACTTTCCTAGGTTCGGCGTCTACAGCAAGTTCTGCTGTGCCGCTCGTGCTGCTTGCTCTTATGGAGAAGCACGGGGCCACTCTGAAGCAGGCAGCTTTGGGATACATAGGAGTGGGCCCGTGCTTTGCAATCCTTGTGGCTCTGCTGCTGCTTCCATCAAAGAATTTCCTCGTAGACACAGACACGCCGCCTCTGCCTGGTATGGAACAGGCTAGCAGAGATAACCGGGTGAACGGGACGACGCATGCGGTGCAAGCCGTCGCTGCGGCTGAGGAGACCGGCAAATACAGCAGCTGTGGTCTCAACTCTTTCTGGCATGGTTCGAAGAGATGTATCCTCGGAAGAAGGCGGTCGCTGGCTGTCGTAGAGACCTCTGGGAAACACGAATTCTCCGTCGCAGGACGCAACGCTTCGAAAGGAGAAGCAGGAAACGAAGAGAGACCGAAGAACCAGCTAGTGAAAAGTAGTGGCCGTTCAGTTTTTGAGATGCAACAGACGAAGAGCGCAGCCGCAGATGGGGAAAAAGCATTAGCAGCAGAGAAGAGCGCAGCTGTGGCACTACTGAGGCTGCACACACCAGAAGCTTTGCGCGTGGCACCAGTAAGAGGACAGGAAGACGTGAAGAGGAAGGAGGAGGAAGAGAAAGGGCAGCAGCAGCAGCAGCAAACGCAGGCGCAGAGATCAAGGGGAACGTCAGATTCTTGGGTGGCAGTCGATTCGAATGGAGCCTCCTGGGCAGGCGGAGCAGAGTCCACATCTGCAAGTGCCGGTTCTGCTGAGGGAGAAAGCGTGGATGGTGCTGCAGCAAAAGAAGAGGAGGAGGAAGCGAGAGGAGTAATAGCAACAGGGGGGAGAGGAAAACATGAAGACACGGGGAGACGAAACGTGGACGGAGAAGCTCCGGATGGACCTGGAGGAGGGGAAGACAGCTTGCCTGAGAAGCTTGAGAAGTTGAAAAAGTCAGACTTTCTGTATCAAGCTCTGTCGCGACGTTACTTGCTTATTGTGATCTACTTCATAGGAGTTTCGTGGGCTGGAGCCTTCTACCAACAGGCGCCTCGCCGTATGTTCAGTGATCAAGTTGTGTGGATTATGGAGCTGCTGCAGCCATTTGGATCCATACCGTGCATCATACTGGGGAGACTGTCAGATATTTTTGGTATTTTGAAGATCATTACTGTAATGAATACGTTTGGGTTGCTGATGTATGCTTTCTCGCTAGGCAAGTCGGATGTGTGTGGCTATGTCTCCGTCGTTTGCTTCACCCTGTACATTTCGCTCTTCACTAGCCAGGTATTCATTTACATCGAGAAAACCTTCTCTCCCGCCCACTTCGGGAAGCTCATTGGGATTACGGTGTTCCTTGGGGGGCAGCTGTCTTTCGTTTGTAATCCTCTTTACGAGTCCGTTGTTGTAGACAGAAATAAAGGGGACCCCCTTGTAGTACAGGTCGCCATGGTTGTGCTGATGTGTGTGCAGTACGTGTGGATTGCATCTCTCTTCTTTCTACGGAAGAAAAATTCCCACCCGTGCAGAGACCCGCCTGTCCTTGCCGAGGCTACACGAAAAACAGCACCCAATCAGAAGTAGGAGACGCAGAGTACCGCGTGGCAGTTGCCTTAAGACCACAGTCACAAAAGCAGCAGCGGTATGAAAGAAGGGAGGAAGATTGGACCTGAGGCTTCCACTGTGGCGCGTCATAAAAATGCTGCTATTATGTAAATGGCGCCCGGAGTGCCGCTGTTGGTGATGATGCGGCGACTTCCAGAAAAGCAGCACCGGCAGACAGAATAGGCTGCAGGGAAAGCCACTGGAGGTGACCGAGCATGGAGGAAGCAACTACTTCACAATGAAGTCAGATTGTCGTGAGGCGAAAGACATAGAGATGCAGAAGGAGTAGGCAGGATTACGAAAAAGGAGAAGGAGGATACAGCGAATTCGGACGAAGCAGGATGAAGCGGTATCTGACAGAAACCACTGTGTGAAGGCGCACCTGCGAATGCAGTCATGCGTTGCAAGCAGACGATATACCGGAAATTCGCTTACGTGGCAGTCAACACAAAAGGAGACACCGCAGAGGCAACAACCAATACAGAAGCTGAGTACTTACACCTGTGTAGTTTTGTATGTCTTCTATCCCTGTATGTAACCGTAGATCTGTGACCAAATGGTGACGACGGGACTTGTCGAAGGTCACCCTTCAATAACTCACAGAGGGGCACATGTGTATGATACTGCAAAGCAGTACCAGGAGGGCAGGTGTGTTATGGCATATGCAGTCTTCTCGTGAACTACATCGTGTCTGTGTGTGTATGTGTGTTTGTATAGTTTCTGATACGGAGCACGACAAAGCTCTCGTGTAGTTGCGAATAAAAGACGCAAGTACGTGATGATGAATTTCGCTCGAACTATTCTGGCTCGACAAGACACAAACGAGCGTCCGTATTTCTTGAGTCCTCAGGACGGAGCTGTGGTGATCCTCGACCGTGGAGTGAATGGCAGTCACATCAAAAAGGGGCGCACACATAAAAATGGTTATGTGCTGTCTCGTACGAGGCCCACCGTGTAGACTATAGCTACACCACGCAGGTACCGGATGAATACACTCCGTGCCACTGAAGACAAAGCCTCTACAACAGTTCTCGACGACAGTCCTCTACATATCGTACATGTGGACCAGCTGGTAAACGGCAGCCGTTGTGGGTATACTGTAAACAGAGGCACGTATATATACTGTAAACAGAGGCAGTCGTACGTGTGAATGCATTTCTCCATTATGGATGCATGCGTCGGGGGGTACAGGAGGCCAGGGTGCGCGGTTGAACAGCGGAGGTGATCAGGAGGCCAGGGTGTGCGGTTGAACAGCGGAGGTGATTGTTGACCCGTTGCCCTCCTTCGTAGTCACTTCTCGTGGCTGAACCGACGACATGCGTCTAACGCTCCTGCTGCGAACGTCAGAAGATGCAACCGCAGTGGTGCCGCAGGGCAGCAGGAGGTCTCGTTTCTGCGTAGGAGTAAAGCTGTATCGTGTGTGCGAGGGGTGGCGAGTTGCCTCGTGCTGTTGCTGGTGGGCAGGCTGTCGCAGCCAAGAAGGGCCCGCGACACCGGATTCGCATTAAGTGTCCCTCCCGGGTACAGGCGAATATGGTGGTGGTTCGGCCGTAGCTGCAGGCAGAATTGCAGAAGGTGTGTCCAAGCTAGAGACGTTAACTTTTAGGGATTAGATCAGAGATTGATCTTTAGCGTGCGCCCTGTGAAACGCAGTATACCGGGATGTTCAGAACACTTTTTTTGGCGCTGTGCATACACTGCGTGGAGAGCGTGCAGTTACCGCATGGAAAAGTTGGATAAAGTTTCACGAGGGTGGTCATGGAAATCCAACCGGGGTTCATGGCAGTTATGTTTTCACAAGTGCAATATTACGTCGAGTTCTGGCACAGCTGTCTCGAAGGCGGGAACGGCTGTGAAGACCTTGGAGGTGTCAGTCGCTGGAATGTGACGATGGGTATCCTAGCGAAGGTAGAACGTAGATTTTCATTATCACAGGAAAGTAAACGGGAACATCTGCAGGGTATTATGATTCAACTGGCGAAGAATGAGGCGACGACTTCTTTTTGTCTTGACATGGCAAGGTTCGTGTTTTCATACCGGATTTTCTAACAAGGTGGAAACTCCTTTTAAGAGACGCACATTCGCCCTCCCCAACGGACAGTGGTTTCCACGGAACAAGCGATATTTACACATCTCCTTGGCACTGCCTAGCCACCGCTTCTGCGGTGGCCCCATCTCAGTTGTCCGCTTAGGCAGCCGTCGATGTCGGGTGACCGCGCACCATACGTGTACGTCTATCCCTGTGCACACGTATGTGTATATGAATAGGTATAGCTGTGTATATCGTCTGTATGTATATATATATGCATGTACGTGTTTTTACGCGCGTCTTTACGTATATGCATATGTGTACGTTTGTGTGGACCTACGGCTACTAATGTGTATGGAATCTATTCATGTTTAAAACTTCTTGGGTAGGATGCAGTTCCTGCGTTTTGCGTGACGCTGTCGTCTTTTGAGAAAGTGACGAAGTAATCGAATTCGAACGGCGTCCAAGTAACGCGTTCCACGCCATGTGTACATCTTGTGTGTAGATAACGACCGTATGCAGTAGTTGCACAACTGGACAACAGCGCGGCGTTCTTGTGGAAACCTACATGTGAGGGCGTCTAGATAGGTTGCGTACACTGGTTTTCTAACAAGGGGTATCATGCCTCGTGTACCTACCGTAGCGATAGGAGTGGAGACTGGGAAGGCACACACACGTACACACACACTCACACACACAAAGGCGGTAAAATGGGTCCTGAATGTGCTCGCTGTAGCAGCGTCTGCCTCTGCAGTAGCGAACCGCTCGCTGCAAGCCTCAGCCCAAACCAGGTCATTAGAGAACAACCGCTGTAGAATCTGCATTGCGGTCATGACTTCTGTTCGTCTCCTTCGAAACACTAAACACAGTGGGTCACCCACTTTGTCCATAAGTGCACATAGGCTAGACATACCATACGTAACCAAAATGTGCATCACTGAACGTAGGGTTGCGCACGTGTAACTGTCTGTGCAATACGCGTTTGCGACACGTTCCGCCGGCGCTTCACCCCCAAAAGAAGAGCGTGTCTTAGTTGAAACATGCAGAGCGTATCCTCTTCGGGTGTGCGCCTGGTGTACGTCAGATCGAGCCGTGACCGGGTGTTTTTAGCGTGGCGCAGAGACCACCAGAAATTTTGACCCGCCACAGCGTATTTCGCGCTTCGGTGTGGCTGTGGGCTTACGCGCAAAGGCGACAAGTACCTAAACTTGAGACGCTAGAAAAAGGGTTGCTTGATCATTGCCTGTAGAAAACTCTATTAATTTGCCCTCAAATACGGTATGCAGGGAAATATACCATATCTCAAGGCATCATGCTGGTGTGTGGGTGGTAGCCGCGTGAGTTCGAGAATGCAACTGTGCACGAAAAACTGTCCGGCAACTCGCACTTGCCCGAAAAGGCGGCTGTTATGTACTATTCTTCGCTCAGAACTTTCGTGTACACGTGTGTGGATGAATACAGCCTAGTGTAGTTAGACATACCAGAACACACACGTGTATGTAGCGTATCGCCAACGAATCCACTGAGAGTGAACTTTTTGTGTAGAGTCGATGGAAGGTAAACTTGACTTTCAGATGAAGCCCAGTGAATGAGCCCCCAAAACCCCTGAGTATAGGATAATAAGCTGTACCTCACCTGGGACCTGCCGCAAGCGAGTGGGCTAATTGTCGCACGACTTCAGTAATCGTGTCCTCCAAGGCTCAAGTAGAGCGGCCACACTACCACAGCAGCAGATTACAAGGAGTCCTAAAACGTCGCTTATGTAGAGGAACGGAAAAGAATTTCAGAAAATGACTCTCCGTAGGAAACTGCGTCTTCACTTGCGTGTTTCCATACGTCTACAGAACGTACGACGAGAAGACCATGCGGCTATTGACAAATGCATCCATAATTCAATCGCACACGAGGAAGCATACGTTTAGGACACTCGACACCTATATAAATACAGCACAACTGTTTTCAACCTTTACTTGGTCATGCATTTTCAGCTGTAGCGAATGCGTGTATCCCGCAACAAAATAGTTACTTATGCCTTTCATTCGCTCTGGGCTTCACTTGCGAGCGCAGGCTACACCACAGAGGAATTCAGTGGCTTATGTGTAAAATATACACAATGACAGTTGACGTCACAGTCGCTGCGGCAGCAATGGCCGCAGCAGGGAAGGGCTGGGGAATGGGAACCAAGGAAGAAACGCACGAGAATCAACAGCAGCGGTGGGAAGAACAGCAGCGGAGAGGATATCCGCTTACGTAAAGATGAGTGTACATACAGATCCTGTAACTACAGTAAGTTTCCGGAGTTCTAGAGCAGTGGCTCCGACCTTTTCATAATTGAAAGTTTTGTCAACCAGGTGCACGAAGATAGGACTGCACTTTGCAGGCGTGCGTCTCTGCAGGTACACCTGCGAAGTCAGCACCATGCAGAATCCTTGCGGTGCTGCGTTCTAATTCTTGTGCTTCAGTAACGCGCCAGGAACAGTGCTTTTGAGGAAGCGCCTTTGCAGTGCTGTATTTCGTACGCGACATTCGCTGTCAAACAATAGTCGTCCTCCATTCAGCGGAAGTCATACACATACAGATGAGCACCAGACAAGGTGTGTAGTGGCACGCAGCACAGGAGCCTCTGGTTAACACATAGATATAGTGCACTCTTTTTTTAGAAATGGTTCACCTAGGGAGGGCACTGACATGTTTACGCATCTGGGCGTTTGCTTATACCTTGCGCTAAGATACGTACATGCGTGAGTCAGACGCGTACTGAGCTGCTGGGATGTTGCATACATCAGACGGTATGAAAAATGACAAGCCATTAATCGATGTTATTGATTTATCACTATACATATATATATATGTATATGTGTACACACGTATATGTAGTCCACCCGCTGGTTGTGCGCTGGTGCCTGAGGGACACTTTTAACAGAGCAGGAGACACTGAACAGATGACAGCTCTCCGGAGTGACCCTTTCATAAAAAGGATGGAGACTGGGATAAATCTTCCAAATGTATCCACTCTAAGTTCATTTTACACGTGTGTGCATACCTTTATCTGTACACGTGAGGTGACTTAACAAAATCTTTGCGTTCACACTACGTTCAAACATGTTTGCACCGCCATTTCTGTGAAGTCCAGGAACCTATTCATGCGCACGCCTATGTAAGTAGGTACACGTGAACTTACGAAACATCCCAGAAAAATTCCTGTGTACGTGTGTATAGATAGATACATATATGTTTTCGTAGAATGCGTAATTGTACACACTTGTACACATACGTCTGTAACGAATGCATAAGTTTGTACCTCTTCAAGACGTGTGTATCGTATAGTTTCTGTATATGTGTATATTGATACATAAGTGTTTCGTAGATGGCCTGAGGAAGCACATTTGTACAGATATATCCGTAACGAATGCATACGAGTGTACTTTTTGTCATGTCTATCGTAAGCGCCCGTGGGCCACCTCGTTTGCTGTAACACTTCTTGCACATCACACTCTAAAAGTGATCTTTACGTTAGAGGCAACACCCCAGGACGCCTCAGTGTGTTCGTGGAGTACTGTTTCCGCGAGCTGAAGATGCATGCCAGAGCACATGTAATTGAGGACTGGAGTAGCCTATCGCCTGGCGCGCACAATAGTACAAATGACGAGAAAGAGCTTTGGGGGGTCTCTGCGTACGTTTGTAAACCCAGAGGCGCAGACAGATTTGCGTTGGCGTGCATGTCCTGCAAATAAGTATCGTCCGTCACGTGGAGTTAAGAAGAAACTACCCGTTCCTGCATCAAGTGTGTGTTTCCTTTACGACGATACACATCGTGTTCAGACATTGACTGTAGAAGCGTATTTGTCTAAGCAGCGGCGCCACTCGAAGTCGCCGTGTGATTCACGGTTGAATGCTCGAACTCGCAATAGTACAACAACACTACGAGCAAACATGATCCTAAGGCTGCTCCTTCTTCTGTCATGTTGCTGCTGGTCTGGGAAGTGTGAAACATGCGACTAATGCACACGGAATTTCGGTTGGCTGCCAAATGTCAGCAGTCGGGTCAGATTTTTGGGAAAACATCCGGGGTCCCCAGGCATCCCCGGAACATTTCCGACACCTTATGCACCATACATTTTCGTACCACCCTTCATAATACAGGAGGGATTCAAGAAACTTCCGCAGTATCTGCAGCATATGCACCTACGCACACATCCGGTTGTACGCGTTCTACAATCGTATTCGTACTTAGAAAGAACGGTACGGCAAATAGATGCGCACTGAGAGACCGGCAAATGCGTGAATACGTCCGATGCATACGTACAGCATCGCATGTACGTATGTGCGAGTTCGTGACTTCCTAGCAGAATCAAGGCACTATTTGCATTAGATAGAAGACGGAGAATAGAGACGCGCACGCACCGGTGTTTGCGAGGGCTTCTCAGGATTTCCTCACGTGTCAAAAGCAAGCACACACATGGCCTTTCCCGCTGCTGGTTTTACTGCTGTCGTCTCTGTAGCAGAAGGTTCTTGGAAGACGATCAGAGGTACCAGCAGAGGCACCTACTCGTGAGTAAAAGCCATTATAACATCGGCAGCCCCGCACCAGCGAGGGGACTAACTGCACCAGCAGCGTATCGCGCAGAGATAGCATGCGTGCGTAAACAGCAGCACTGGTAGAGATGCCGATTATTTCAGGGAAAACAAAACGAGGAGGAGACTCGAGCAGACGCTACGTCACTCCTAACCATGCGTTTTCAGGTATACGTATCTACGGGGTGGCTTTTTGCGTCTGGCTGCGCCCCCAGAGAGCGTACGCGCAGACACGATTTCCCTTATAGGTGTATGTGTCGTGTCTCCAGGAGTGCCCTCGTATCCTTGCGTGTATGCGTGTATATATATGCACATGCATATGCGTGGTCCTGTTCATTCGGGTGATACCCAATGGGTTGTTGATTTTCTATGGAGTTTTTGTTACAGTAAGACTTAGAAAATTCGGTTAGTCTGTCCACATATAGGTACAGATTATAAATCTCTACATGAGTCAATACAAGGTGTCATAAGCAAGCGAAACGAGAGAGGGCGAAGAGCTGGCATAGGCATTGGAGTACCGACAGTGCAGTAAGTGTCAAGCCAGTGGATGTGGTGCCACCAACAGAGCTGTGACAGTGGACCGTTCACTAGCAAATTACACAGCCTACTGTCTCCACACATGCACAAACACACATAGACATACACACGCAAGTGCGGACATCAGGATACGCGAGAGTACAGATGTACAGCTTGCTTATATTGTCGTACATATATGTAGGGATGTATGCGTGGAGATAAATAGGTTATTATGGAAATATATATTTACAGAACTGTACGTACGTATTGTTGCGTTGGTGACTAGATGGGGAGCGTACGCAGTGTCCGTGCCATCTGATGGTGGCGGTATCTCTGCACGCTCAGTCCTACCAAGATTTTCCAATCTACGTCGTATGGAGGTCTCGTATATCTCCACTTTTGTCTATCACAATGATTACACACAATCAAGATGAGTTTCTCCGTGGAGAGGCCGAAGCTGAAGTCCCTTCCGCGCAGCAGGACCTTCAGCATCGGAAACACCAAGAGCAGCAGCAGCAGCAGGAATGTCACGTACGACGTCCACAAGTAGAGCAGCAGCTGCCAGACCGTCATGTACCACACCCGCAGGAGCAGCGCCGACAGCAGGAGCAAGAGTATCCGCAGCAGCAAATAAGGCTGTTTGTCAAATTGCGCTTGGGTGGCAGTCAAGCAGGCGAAAGAAGCGTGTGCTCCTCTGTGAAAGGACGAACAACCACGTCGGCTGCAGCGCCTTCAACGGCCACAATTTCAAAGGGAACAGCTTCAGAATTGCTTGCAGCCCCGTCGTCGTCATCAGCGTCATCGTCAGCAGCAACAGCTTCTTCGCAGAGCGCCTCACTGTGTGCGGTGGCTTCTTCAGATGATCCCCCACCGTGCTCCGTAGACTATTCGGTAGAAGCAACAGCATCAAAAGCTGCTCAAGAGCCTTCCGTCGACAGCTGTGAAGTACCGGGCGGCAACAGCAGCAACAGGAACCGCAGAGGTGGTCAGCATTGTGGTTGCACGGTGGCGATACGTAAGGTGTGTTGCGGTGGACTGCAATACCTGGAGCATCAGAAGGCTCGTAGCTTAGATGCGATAATGTACGGTTTTGAGAGGTACGCGGCGGTAGTATACAAACATTCCTGGTTGGTCTTGATAGCTTCTGTGCTGTTAACTGCCGCACTCAGCGTTGGAGTGTTTCGGCGAACAAAAGAGCGAGACGTGTACAAGCTTTACAGCTTGAAAGTCTCTTCCTCGCAGAAATCGAAAGAAAAAGTTTTCTCAGCATTCCCTCCTGATCGTGTTTTACAGGTGATTGTCGAAAGTGAGAGTGGCGACTTGCTTCAGCAGGAATCACTGCAGCAACTGGCGAACCTGCAAGCAAGCCTCCAAAGTCTTACCCTTGAAAGGGATGCAGTCAAGACAGACGAGTATAATCGCATACTGGACAAGAAGTTTGACCGCGCCGAGTATCCGGCCACCTTGACGTATCAGGATCTTTGTGCTGTTGACGCCCAAAATCAGTGCGTCGCTACCAGCGTCCTCGATCTCTATCCAGAACCTGCTGCATATGGACGCATGCCGCTGCTGCTCCAGAGCAAGAATAATCCAGTAATCCTAAACTCACGTACCGGCCGCGTCTTTCGGGTAGACTCCATCCTTGCCAAGTACGAGCTCCGGCCTGTTGCACCAGGGCAGCCGGAGCAGCAGGTGATGAATGCTCATGTCGCCCTCCTGCGTATGAATTTTAGAGGCGATGAAAAATGGCGCCCGTTTGTAGCGGCGTTTGAAGAATTGGTGACGCAGTACTTGCTGGACCACAGGAGGTTCAACACTGACTTGTTTCTAACGCCCCGTACCGATCGTTCAGCGGCAGACGAGCTGCATAGAGCTTCCACATTAGACCTGCCTCATTGGATGATGCTGGTGGGAGCAGGCGTCCTAGTCACCATTTATACGTCGGTGGTAAACAGTTCTTTAACTTACAGAACCAAATTGCTACCGTCTGCGATGGGGGCCCTTGCGAGTTTTCTGGGCTACTTAGGCGGGGCAGGAGCAGTTTATCTGTGCGGAGTTAACCACACAGCACCAGCAGACGCTACACCTTTCCTCGCACTTGGAATTGGAGTGGATGATTTGTTTGTAATCATTAACGCATACTCTCTTACGTATTTATATAAGGACCCACAGCGGCGGGTTGTTAGCGCTGTGCGAGATGCGGGGCTTTCCATCAGTCTCACTACTGTAACCAATGTCATTACTTTTATGATTGGCGCTGTCTGTCCCTACTACAGTATCTCAGGTTTTTGCCTCGTTACCGCTGGCGCCCTCTGTTGGGGGTATGTAATGTGCCTTACCTTTTTTCTAGCTGTTCTCTGTATCGACGCTCGCAGAGAAGCCCGTAAACAGATGCTTCTGCATGCGCTTCTCTGCATGAGGACAGCCCAGCAAGGGCATCCAACGACACTGTCCGCTATTACACCGATGGCAGCTCCGGACGCAGCGCCCATCGGCGCAGCCACCCCGCTGCACAAAGCAGCTGAAAAGACAGCATTGACAAACAGTGACAGACCCGCTGCAGCGGGTCACGCTCAGCAGAGGAATATGGCGAGAGGAGAGGATATTGAAGATGTGACAGGTGCTGGGGCTGCAACAGCTGGTGCCGAGTGGCTCGCGGAGCCCAGGAAAACAGCTGGGAATGCAGGACCGGAAGACACGGCACGTGATGCTGCAGCACCGCTGACCTCAGAAGTGCCTCAGATTGTAGACAGGGAAACTTCACTGGATCTAGAGAGTAGCCCGGTGGCGTGTTACGGAGAGGAGCTCTTGACGACACATGAACTCGCTGCTTTAATGGTATTATACCAGAAACGTAAGCGCCAACGTGCTGCAGAAGGGACACCCTCTACCCGATCAGCAGGTGAATTCGTGGAAAAAAACAGAGAGGCAGGCGGTTACGTGTGTGATATAGCACGAGATGTGCAACAGTCAAGTACTGCATGTGAGGTGACTCCACACAGCAGCAACGGTGGCAGCAGGGGACGCGAATCCCCACAAGAAAGCTACCATAGTTCTGCGCATCCGAAAGAGGAAGACACAGTAGACAACGGGAGAGAATCTTCACCGGAAAAAAAAAACTACTCGGACACTGTTAGTCAGGGTGGTAGCGGGTTGGACGGTGGATGCGGAGATACTACAAGGAACAATGTCGATCCAATAACGATCAAACAGTGCGCCTCCTGGGAAACGCGACAGGGTAGCGTAGAAGGTGTGATTCGCACTACTAATAGGCCCACTGCTGAGGAAACCGCCCATCTACTTCAGCATTTCCAACAAGAACTCGAAGAAAACCCAGATCGATTGTTGTCGCTCTACCACCCAGAACCACGAGGAAATCCCGGACGGATATGGAGGCTGTTTTTCAGAGAGTACTACGCAAGGTAGGCGTCAGCATAAGTGGGAAAATATGTGTACAAATATATATTTACAAGGATAACACTGTATATCGTTACTGCACATGCAGTGTATACTTTATGCGTACAGCAGCCCGTACGCCTGTACATGCTGCTGTGACTGGGTGGGTGAGCAGCTGTGATCAGCCGACCAGTCGTAGGTAAGAACTTATCTTTGCTAACGTACAGGTTCTTCTCCGTATAGCCTGCCTTACTTTCTCTTAGCAAACCGAGCTCTTAGCGTTATAGCTGTGTGTCATTCCGCGTGCACAACAATCAACTCACAGTAGCATTGACTAGGTGTATCATCGCTGATACGCATTCACTGTGCACAACGCTGGCCCTCCTTACGTGCTGGTAACCCTCGCTGCATATTTCTTTGCCGCGCGCTGCCTCTGTCCTCGTTGAATGCTAATTACGTAAGTTAATCAAGCTTTATCTCGAACTGATCCTGTACCTCAATACAGGTGATCATCTGCGACGTGCCTGTACGCGAATTGGAGGAGACATGTCTGTGCATGAGTCGACGCTTGCTGCATGCTGCGGGTGTCTTTTCCAGACTGCTTGGCAGCCGGTGGGTAAAGTTGTGGATATCACTGGTTTTTCTGGCTTTCACTGGGCTCTCCATCTACGGGGCAACGAGGCTGGAGTATGGGTTTTCACTGAAGGACATCACTCCGAACGCCTCGTTCCTACGTGATTTCTACGAAAAACATGAACAATACTTCAGCAATTACGGAGATGAAGTCGTCGTCTTCTTTCCTGGAACGGCACAGCTGCAGAGTCGCAGTGTGCAGAGAGAATATCTTACAGTTGTGACTGACATCAAAAACGTACAAAATATTACGGCCGTCAGTGACGGCCTGTCTCGGTTCCTACAAAACGCCGGGAACGATCTACCCGATGGAGATCGTCCACAGTTCCTCAATGCGTAGGTCCCCCCCTTTCACAGGGTGGTCTCCGCCCGGGACGTGCACTTGTGGACGCAGGCGTGTCTACTTCTGCTGCGAACTCAGCGATGCGTCATGGATGCTAGTGTGCACCTTAGGTAACACCTGTACCTACATACATGCGCCCGGCGTTTCTCTCTCCATCCCTGCGTACAAATCAAGGCTAAACATGTAGAGCTGCACGCCTATGTCTTTGGGACAGGCTGCTGTCACACTGGCACACGTATGCCATTGCGTTCAGCTTCGCCTTTCCCAGACGTGACCATTTGTCTTCCGACTGAACTAAGCCTATCTTTGTCCCGCCCTCCCTCCGCTGGTGATTTCGACTACCACGCGGATACGTGAGGACTGCAAACCCGCGAGTCCCATATGCCGCAGATGCGGAGAGGCTTACACTCAGTGAACGTACCTTACATCTGTCTGTCTTTTCATCCCCAGCAGTCGCTTGTTTCCTTCGAGCATGATCTGCTTCTCGAAAATGAGTGACGCTGACAAATTTTGGGTTATATGGAGAGAACACCGAACGCTCTCGGTATAGCCGTTGCTATTGCGCTCGATGCTCTTGCTGCTTTTCTTCCTGGTATACCTGTTGTCGCTTTTACTGTGGTTTCGAATCCAGCTTGTGTTCGTGCTGCTGCTAGTGATGCTACTCCTGTCGCTGCAGCGCTTACTGCCGGTGCTGTCGGAGATGTTGTTGGTACGATTGCTAATTCTGCAGCTGCTATTTCCCCCCCCTGCTGCCCTAATGCTTGCTCCTCCTCTTCTCTTTTGCGTGCTGCAGTTTCCGCTTCTGCATTGACTTTGCTGCTCGTGATGTTCTCATTGCGTTTGATGGTGCTGTCTGTTGTGATACGCTGCTGACTTTGTCAGACTGCGAACCTGGCTGCAGGCGGACCCCTTGGGCCGTAATTTTGAAAGAGATTTTCAGTTTTCCACTGAAGGGGAGCTGCAGTGGGCGAAATTCACCTGCTGGATGAGGCTTCTCGATAACTCAGCAGCACGCTACAATCTGCTGCAACGGCTGAAGCAGATCGTACAAACAGCAGGTCCACATCTAGACGGCGATGTGTACTCCGGCCTCGCTGTCATCTGGGAGAGCGACCCACAAGTACTCAGCTTCACGTTGACCAACTTAGCCATCGCGCTCGCCGCTATTCTCGGGGTGAGAATGTAACAAATTGTTTCGAGCCTTAGGAGGAGCACTGCACTCACCGCTTTCTCCCCTAGGACGTTAGTCGTTATAGTATTACCATACCACGAATAGTGCTGGCTCTAATAGTAAAACTACAGACACACGCAAATAACAACTGCGTATATTTAAGAAATTTGTATATATGTGTAAACGAGTATAGACAAGAAGATGACCGCGTAAAAGTTTGAAAGGGGAAAAGCAGTTGAATAGAGACGTACATGGCTGAATTATCTAGCTATTCAGGAATATGTCCGCGTGGAGGAAAGGATTATGTGCATAGAGAGAGAAATAAAGGTATGAATGAATACCGTTGTGGGACCTTTAACTCGTGGCATTTTGAATAACTAGAAACATTCTGTAAACTCTGAATTCCGACTGCATGTACGCCTTGCAGGTTTCGCTGTTGATGATCCCGAATCTGACATCAGCCGCGTTGGTGGTTGCTGCGGTGACGTTCGTGGATTTGTGCCTCTTTGGCATGATGGGTTTTATCCACCTTCACCTCAGCATGATCAGCATGGTCAATCTTCTCATTTCCGTAGGTACGTCAACGTGTGTGTCCAGGTTTATACTCTGCGCATGTGCATGAGCTGTTTCAAATGCCATATGTCTGTGCAGCTGTCTCTGTAGAAGGGCCCCGTCTTTTAGGTCAGTCTGTCATGATTCGTATGACCGATCTGCTCTCCCGTCTAGGTACGCTTCCTACATACACAGCTAATCGCGCATCCAGCTTTGTACATATAATATACATATATATATATATATATCTATCACGGCCCACCGTAAGCATACAGAAATGTGTAGTCCCTCACGCGTGGTACGGTGCGCGGATCGCACAACGCGCTCAAACGCCTCTAAACTGCGCACAGACAAATTACGCACGGCGACCTCACAACGCGTCTACACTGTCGTCCACTGTGGAAGTTGTAGTCTGTTCGAGGAAATTCTGGTCTTGCAAGTATTTGACCCGAGACGTTTCTGCGGCGGACAACCAGCATATCTGTACAACTGTATCCGATTGTTCTGCATTTTGTGCTGATGGGTAGTGTAGTCGTATGCATGTACAAGTTCAATATGCATAGGTATATGTATAGGTGTGTGAATGCACACATACGCGTACGTATGTTCCTTGAAGTGAAAGCTCCAATTTTACAGTTCATAGAACACAAGTGCACGCAAGCAGTAGCCGTCAACACCGGTTGTTAGGTGCCACTGCCTTTGTTGATTTGTATCATTTACGCAGATACATCTGCACTCGTCTGGGTCGGCATGCAGAAGGTACATGTTTATAGGTATGTACTGACATGCGGTTTGCAGGCTACAGCGTAGACTTCACAATCCACGTGGCGCACACCTTCACCCACTGCGTAGGCTCTAGCCTTCAAGACCGCATATCGGAGACCATGGTGGTAATGGGAGCTCCGGTGACGCACGGCATGATCTCGACGCTGCTGGCGATAATGGCCTTGAGCGGTTCCCCCCGATATATCCTTCAAGTTTTCTTCAAAATGATGCTCATGGTACGTTGCGACGTCTGTTTTCTGCCTTCTGCCGACTACAAGCAAAGTGGTCATCCTCACGACACCTGCTTGTATACCGGTGTACGCACCGGTATGGTGGTGAGCGGTTACGGGCTCAGTTTTGCATGCACGTACAGTAACGTCTACGTATTCGCGTGTGTGTGCACGTGCATACCTATAGTCTTGGGACAAGACAGCGTTTACTTGGCGATGTATTTTTAAGTTGTCGGCGTTGTTTGGAAGTATACTTTAATGAAAAATGTTTCTCAGTGTGCGAGTCTTAGGTCGGTAAGGTGCCATCACTCGCTACTTGTTTCACATGAGGTGACTACATTTATTCACTTGTATCCTTATTTTGTGTGCTTCTCGTAACCGTGACAGTTTTTGTGGATTGTGAATGCTATGTTGCTGCCTGTAGGTAGTGACGTTTTCCTATGCAGCAGGCATGATTTTTCTGCCAACAGTGTTATCGTTGGTGGGCCCGACACGCCGCCACCGTCGCCGAAGGGACACCTCAGAAGAAGCGCGTGGTTCTAGCGTGTCCCCGGCTGTCTGCATATAACACACGGACAGACGTACGTGGAGATAATGTGCCTATGTGTGTCTTCGTGTATGGATGCGTCTACACTACTCAGGTGAGGCTGCCCGTTACGCAACCACCATTGTGTCTGGGGAGAGATTTCCGCACATGCCTAATACTGGATATTTCGTCTCTTCTAACGTGCAGACGCATGTTCTCAATAAGAACAAGCTTTCACATGTGTTCGTAAACGTGTGAACGTGCAGCGGCTCGAAGAGAAGGCAAGCGGCGTGCACACGCTGCGGTTTTGAATCTAGAGGATGTGCAGGATCTGCAGCGTCGTTTTTGACAGTGGGGGAGTTGTTCATTCATGTTCCGCGATCTGTGCAAGCATACCTGTGTAGTGGCAGGACACTGGCACTTTTCGTGTACGCACGTATGCATTTGTATGTTTACCTATACATATATATATATATACATATATGTATGTATATGGTAGGTTAAACATCGGTACTGCATCTGTGTTGCATTTTGACTCGACACTACTAGAGAAGAAAAAACCTTTTCCTGATGTGCCTGTGCTTCCTTATTCGATCATTCTAAGTGGTTGGCTGCTTGTCAGTGGAGGCTCTGTCGAACGTAAACCAGGGTACTAGGTTTCCTGTGTCCCAATCCTCGACGTGCGAGTACACAATTATATACATGTTTGTATTTAAGTATAGATATATATATAAATATGTATCTGCATACGGAAAAGTTTAAGAACAGCGAAAAGTCCCGTTTTTACGTGTTGACGCATAGACACTTTGAGGAAAAGCCTGCGTGTCTCACCTCGCAGAACTGTGGATTAAAATGGTCTTCTCTACGAGTGCTGAAAGAATTTCCTTGGCCACGCTGTGGACCTCTAGTCACGTCAAGGTGGTTCGTCCGCAGAAGGAAGTAAAGCCGCCGCTGCTGATTCCGCAGCTGCTGTTTCGACTACTGGATTGCCAGCCCTATGGTTTCTCGGGTAGCATCCGGAGATAGGTTGTGGTCCGCGTGTCAGCGACAGCTTTCCTCTCACTGTGCCTAAAGGTGACCATTCTGCTGAAGAGTTTGTGTACTTGTAACTTTCTGCCCTCCAGTTGTAGACCACCACTCTGCACCATGGCACATTTACATTGGCTTTGTGTCCATATTACAAACACCCACCTCTGGGCCAGCTACACATTTTAGAGTCATTTGCACTGCAATAATTGCAGAGGTGAAGATCTGCCTCACAGGCTATTGATTTCCACGTATACACGCGGCTTTCCTTTATCTGGCGCTGCCCTCGGTTTAGGGACCATATCTCCTCTTGGAGTTGCACCGCGTGCAAGCGTAAGCGTGTGTAGCATACCTTTATACACGTACTCCGACGTGTCTCAAAGCCGTTTAGTCACGCTGAAAATTAACATGCACAGAATATGTAGGCGGCTTGTAGCGCGTGAGTGACCCCTGTCGAGACAAACGCGTATCCGCCTACGTAGGCGGTGTACGTGTGTGTGTCTCTCTGTATGGATGTTGTATGAATAAAATTCACAGCTGCACTGTTACAGCGTACACCTATTTATCTTTATAAGCCAAACACTATATTTGGACGTACTAGTGTATACACAAGTATATACGTCTGGGTTTCTAGCGCAGATCCTGTGCGTCAGGAGTAGACCACCTCACCACCGTATCACTGAAAGCCGTCAACAGGCACACCTATCGTCTGTCCACAAGTATAATGGGAGAGCTCTTCAACAATGCAGAGCTAGCGCACATGTACGCACACACACACACACACACACATGAATACGCATTAATTGGAAGACTTGTCGGGGTTGTCTCCCGCACTCACACAAGTGTACCACTACTGTATTTATTCCGAAGAATTACACGATGGTGTCGGTCAGAGTACTGAGCCATCGCATACTATATATATGCATATGCATACGTATCAAGGCAGCTTCACACCAGACTAATATCCGTCGTACTTAAACATCCTCACGTGTTGCTTATACACACAAGCAAGGGCGTATCACTCGCACTGAATAAAGGAGCACACTTCTGCATTTGTACAACAGTGTACGTATATTTGTATAAATACATATGTACGGAGCCTGCTTTCCAGGTGTGCGGTCACGCGGTGTAGAGATACTCTGGAACATTTTACTCCGTGTGAGATATGGCAGGGAGCTGTACCACGTGCGCAGTCATGCTGCGTAGAGAGACTCGCGAACATGAAACTGGTACTCCGTGTGAGATGTAACAGGGAGCTGTACAAGGAAGTTCTGCTTGAGTCAGTAAATGGACTACATTGTGTCCTCACCAATGTAGACGAATTACGACGTATGAGAATGGAACGGGTTCTGCGGGTCCTTAAGAGCTCGCTGCCTGCGGACACATACTTACAGATAGACCAGACATCCGCTTTTGGCTACTGACATCGTCTCAGGCTAAGAAATCTATACGGACCTGCAGTGTAGATGAGTAACGGCGTTTTTGACACACAGCTGTAGCATGTGCAACGTTGTCTAGGCTATTGATCTAGCACGCGGATATATATATATATATTTATTTATACACTTTGCGTAGCCTTTGTGGATATGTGGTTCCTATCTGCATACGCACTGGGTAGCGCCTAACGTGTACTCGTCCGTTCAATTGACGATATGGCCCGTGTAAAGACATACTTTGCGAAACGAATACACACACACAGAGCCGCCCACGGTATACATACAAAGATGTATTTCCAGGGCAGAGTGATACACGCATATTTCGTGTCGTTGCAGTATGTCAACACTCTTGCCCAAATATAAACGTCTGAGTACGCAGATCAAATTTGTGCACTGTGCTCTGAGGGGTTAGCTGGATGAACTGTTTTCAGCAGCAAGGTTCATCCATATATACATAGATATATATACACACTTGCGCAGGTGTGTTCAATTTTCCCGTGGAGAGGACCTACGCGTGCAGCTCGCGGCTGCAAGGACCCTGCCGCGTGCGTATATATATATATATATATATGTGAACCCAACCGAAAGCGTGACTTTCTCCAAAACGACGTCTGCAGTCAACAGAAATTTCTGATTTCACCTTTCGCGCTCCAGTAGCTTCGGCAGAGCCACGACAAACTACCGGCGCGTGCGTAATAGCATCGCGTGATGAGAGGCGTCATTGCAAGCCGCCTACGCAGACATTCCCGCAAGCAATAAAGGCGCGTATTCGACCAGACACACGTAATAATACATATACACCTGTATGTAGGAGAACAAATCACACATTGCACGTGTACACGTCGGTATATTTGTACGTATGTTCGAATAATTGCCCGTTTAGGTCTGTCAATGAAGTGCCGTGGAATAAGGCGTATACGCACAGGCATGTGGAATAGGTACAGAGTGCGAGGTATGGAGATTCGTCGTGTGTACTAGGCATACCTTACACAAATCTATGGGCACACACGTATCTATTAAAGAGGACAACAGAGGTTACGAGAGACACGGGTGGTGTTCACATGTATGTGCGTACGGGTTGGGGGGTGTGGTGAGTCTGAAGATTGCGCAGACCTTTTTAGCACTTCAGCCGCACATATGTGTAGACACACGTGCAAGAAAGATGTCTTTCGTTCTCTGCTGCTGTCTTTGTTGTTCTACAATTAGGACGAGGATGAAAAACGACACTTTTCTTAACCTTCAGTTTGCTGCTGCACGCGTCTCCGGCAGAGATTCCAGGCTTGCTGCTGCCACGAAAGCACGTGCAGACACGTAACGCTTTGCAAGCTTCTAATGTGATTAAGTCGCACATATACATTGACACATGTGGATGTGTACTCCTATGTACAAGTGGGCACGTAAATACATATTTATACAAGCACACAATTATAGGAATCTGTGTATAAGTGCGGTTGTCCCTACGTAGCGCTTGTTACATACGTCGACGTAGAAGTACACCTGCACTTCACACTCAGATAAAAACACTTCCTACTCGCTAGCGACGCCCAGAAACACCTCCACTCCCCTCCTGCGTACGCGTATGGATAGACGCACCTTGTACTAGTTTAGCACATACGCCAGTCTACGTGTCTACTCCCTTGCAGTGTCTTACTTCCCTGCGGTGTGTTGGTGTAGAGGAACTCGAAATGCTGCAGTATTTTGTTCAAAGAGGAATTCCGAGGCAACTGCTGTTGTCAGCTCTTTTTTCGTCGCTGCACTCTGCCACCCCAACAAAATGACTTTTCCCCGTTGACAGCCTGCTGCTTGCTGCGAGCAGGCCAGTCTGCACACCACCTGCGAGGGCTGCTGCTGCTGCCGCTGTTCCTGATGTTTCTGCAGCGGCTCTCGCGCCTGCTGCTATTGTTGCTGGTGGTGCTGCTCTTGTGGTTGTTAATCTGTTGCGGCTGCTGCTACTTCCCTGTTGCAACACTCCTGTGTATGCTGCTGGCAGTGCTCCTGCTGCTGTTGCAGCTGCCGCACAAACTGAAGCCTGCCGCACTCCTGCCGCTCCTCGCACTGCTACCGCTGCTTCTGGAGCTACGAACAGCCCTGTCGCTACTGCGACTACTACTGGTACTGCTCCTTCTGCGTGTTTTTCTCTACTCCCATGGCAGGTGCTGCTGTCCCTGCTAAGGGCGGGGTTTCCTGTAGAATGACGTGTGCGTGCGAGGGTCTGTCTCTTCCTCTAATGCTTCTCATTGTTCACTGTAGTGGATCCTTCCGAGAGACAGCAGCAACAACGTACAGCTTTCAGCGGCGTGTGATCCGCCTCGTGATTCAGCTGTGCAAGGCTTTCCTTGACTTTTTATGCTAACACGGCTGCACCTGCGTCGGCTACAGCAGTGGCTTCTCGTGGCTGCTTCTTCGGCTGTGAGTTCTGCTCTTGCATGTGCTGTTCTCCGTTTTTCTGCGTCTCCAGTTGCTGGTGTTTCTCTTGGTTCTGGCTGCCGTTGTAGAGTACCTCGCACTGCTGCAGCAGAGTTGCTGCTGCTGCCCTCGGTAGTGAGGGATGTTACCTGCTGGTGCCGCTGACGCAGGGGGACAGCGCTGCTGCTGTTGGCGCACACTTCTGCAGCTAAAAGTGTTGCTTCGTTCCCTGCTGCCCTGCTGCCCCTGCTTCTACTGCCCGTGTCGCTGCTGCTGCAGGTGCTGTTGTTTCCCTGATCGTAAGTGCCAGTGCTGCTCTGCGTGCTCAAGCGTCTTGCCATCAATCAACTGCAGTAGGATTACCTTGTGCCGTGCCTTCTTAAGACAGTTTCCCTCGTGTTTTTCCTGCTTTTTCTTCTCCAGTATCGTCTTATTCTTCGTTGACAGCAGCTTGTGGAGCTGTAACGCTGTCACCAGCTGCTGGTGCTTTTGTACCTGCATTGCCGCTGTATGTTTCTCATCAACGACTCTCCCTCCTCCCTTTGAACTTCTAAAAGCTGCCCCATGACAGCAGTCCTGCTGTCACATTCAGTGCACCTGATGTTGCTGCTGCTGCTGTCGCTACCGCTCTTTTTCCAACGGTTGCACCAGCCGGAGCTGGACGTCCCCTCACCCTCACTCCTCCATTGCAGTACCTCTGCTATTGCAGCGATCCTTTGTGCTGCTTTGTCTCATCTTTCCAGTGCGACTGCCGCCGCTGCTGTGGCGTCCGCCACCACTGCCACTGTTCCTGCCACCGTTGCTGCGGCTGCTGCATACTGCGCTGTCACTGGTGTTACTGGCTTCGCTACTCTTGCTGCATCCCGTGCTTCTCCTGGTCCTCCTGCTGCCAGTGCTGCCGTCGCCCCTGTTGCTGGTAGTGGTGTGTCTGTTTTCTTTGCTGCACGAGCAGCCAGCGTGTCGAACTGCTGCTGCTGCGGCTGCTCCGGTGTCCCCAGCTACACGCTGTTGGAGCAGCAGAAGAGCCAGTCGTCACGCTGCTGCCTCCTCCCCATGCCAGCGCCGACTGCAACAGCGTAGCAAGCAACTTCCCAGGCAGCGCCAACAGCCGCAGTATACGGCACCTACGCGATCTACTATGTGTTCAGTATACAGAGTCAGCTGTGTGGCCCTGCGAGCTTTGCTGCTGCAGCATCGCCGCTTGAGTGGGTATACAGAAGTTTTGACATACCCACACAAGACAAGAAAACTACGGGTCAACTCACGTGTGGTGAGAAGGAAATTGAACACCCTTACAACGTGAGGCTGTGAATACCAAATATATTTACATATACAAAGACTGCGTGAGCGCTACGCATATAAACGTATATATATATATGTATATATATCTGCATGGTAGGACACGTGCATCGCAGTTGGAACAGAGAGACATGAATGTGTGTAGACGCACGCGTGCACACAGCTGGACACACGAATACGTACACGCATTAAGGTTTATTTACGAGGTGCGTGTTGAGGTACGTGATCTGGTACCGACATTTACACGCGTATATATATATATACATGTATATATATCAATGTATATACTTTGCAGACGTACAGCAACCTTATTAAAGGGCGCACTCCTACCGTGAGACGCTTGTACATATATCTTTACATATATTTACAAAGAGCAATAGATATACTCACATACCAACAAATTCGTGTAGCAAAATATACATATATACGTATACTTAACACACACATGTACTAACATGTATATTAACATATATATATACATATATATGTGAATATTTTCGCGTGTACTAGCCGCGTGTAGTCGCGGAAAAATTCCTTGTTTTTCTGCGTGCGTGCAGCAATGTAATTATAGACCATCCTCGTTAAACCGTGACGCCTACACACTTGTGGAGGTACACATATATATATATATATATATGGGTGTCTATACATATATATATATATATACATGTATATGCGGTATTCCACACTTACTGCATACACCCGTATGTCCGATGCACATTTGTGCTCGCATTTACTCCTAGTCATAAGGAAGTCGTTGGGTACCAAATATGTACAGAAGTGTATTTATGCGTATATGTGATATAGCAAATTTACGTGTTTATATACTTGGCAACCATTGCCTGCCCCCTACCTACTCTGTACAGCCCCAACACAAATATATAGAGATATACCTATCTCCACATATACACAGCCTCACACCGTAGGCAGAAAGCAATCAGTACACTGACTTTTCCGGATACACAAACACACGTATTGAAGAAATATTTGTGAACACGTTCCTGAAGATAAGTAGACAAATACACGGAAACAGTTCTCTTCAGTAGAACAAAGTACATGTACTGTACACGTACTAGTGAACTTGGTGCGGTGTGTGCACGAGTTCTCCGTCTCGCTGGTCAGAAGTGCTGGTGTTGGTGCTGGGGTCCCCCCTGCTGCTAGGCCACAAAAAGCGACAGCAGCGGCAGACGGCGCAGCAGAATAATAGGCAGGAGCGGCAGCAGCAGCAGCAGAGCGCGCGGCAGCGCAGGCCGAACAAGCAGCACCAACGGCCGCAGCAGCAGCAGCAGCAGGTGCAGTGGCAGCAGAAGGACCAGCAGCAGCGGAAGCAGAAGCAACAGCAACGGAAGCAGCAGCAACGGAAGCAACAGCAGCGGCGGAGGCAGCAGCAGTGGCGGAAGCAGCGGCAACAGGGGAAGCAGCAGCAGCGGCAGCTGCTTTCGAGTGGCGAAGCCGGCTTTCCAGATCGTGGCACCGTTGGAGAAGGAGTCGCTGCTGCTGCGTTTGGCTGTCAATCACAGCAGTCTCCCGTCTCGTTGCTTTGCGAAAAAAGGGTTAAACAAAAAGATCGTGTGCAACACCTCTCGTATTTAGACGAACTACTTGTCTTCACTCGCTGTACATATAGCATTAGTGCAGCAAGCACCCCACATCAGCACATACCCCAGACGCACAAGTACACTTTTTGGCTGCGCATTCACCGAGGTGAGCAAGTAGAAACAGCTCAGGTGTACGAACATCCGACGCAGCTGCAGCAGCACCAAAAGCGAAGACGAGTGCACCTTCAACTCTAAGATAAGTCTGTGCATCCGCGTCCTGCACTTGGGCACTCGGAGACACAATTATATATATATATATATATACTTGTGCAATTTATTAGGGGGACTTACGTGTATACATACCAGTTCGCAGAGGTAAATTTATTACGCACACACGTACGTAACAACACATGCCCTTACATGTGTCTCTCTGTATGCGTGCGTATGCATACGTGTCTATTCCTGTATCACCGCCCATTAGTTAATGTGCAACGTGTGGAGGAAAACTGCACAGGCCCGCACTGGGGGCCGCGTAACAGTTTAATCTCTGTATCTCCATATGTACATGTATATATTTGTGCTCATAACTACACACGCAGATATCTACATTTGCTGTTTCAGACGACTTGTGCGTAGCGGTGTTGTTCCTGAGTTTCTGAGAGGGATGCCTAGTCCCTGTGAAACAGCCGCAGCCATAAACACAGACCTGCAAAGTGATTCTTTTGGAAGAACCATTTTCTCCCTTCGCTACCGACACCTGTTCGGGTGCAAAAAGACGTCTTTGATTCAAAGAACTGCTGGGAAAGCGTTCACATATCACGCCTTGCAAAGATTGATTTGCAACCGCATATATGTATATATACGTGTATATGTGTAGTGTGTGGGGATATGTACGTATATAGAGATGCAAATTGACGTGCGGCATGTTCATGCATGTTTGGGAGACAGTGAAAAGCAACGCACAGCGTCTCTCTCTACTTTCCCCACGTAACTGAAGCTCTACGCACACATCTCAGCCCGTACAAACAGACCTGCTGACAGATCTGTAGGGGCAAGGGCGTATATATATATATGTATGTATATATATGCATGTGTTCTTCACATAATCAAGCATGCACGCAGCTACACTCGTATGCAATAAGCATCCACGCCTAAGCAATATACGTCTACATATATATATATATATACAGTTCCTTACACTTGTATACGCATATTTGTGTATACGCTGGTGCACTGCAGAAAAAGATAGGTGTGTACGCTCAATGTGAACGTAGATATTTGTGTATTAATAAATACAGGCACACGCGCGCTCAGAGATACTTGTACGCTCGTTTAAATGTGAAGGTATATATAGGTTCCTATACAGGGGCGTTCGCGTGTACGTGGATACATGGAGGTGCAGCTGTACGTTGAGACGCATGTCTACATGCATGTGTTCATATGCAGACGTAGGCACACACGCGTTTTACAAATAAAATATATAATTTCACGTGAACAAGTAAGTATAGTTGACATAGGCCGTCACACGCATATCTATTTGTCTGGCAGAGACGCTAGCCATGGCATTGCTTTCTTTGTGTGAGCATGTATAGGTGCTGTCTGTGTGGCCGCAGACACGAGAAAGAGCCTGGAACTGCGTCTCGTTTTCTTCTCCACTCGCACGCAGCGGTAAATTTGTTCTTCCTTTGCCTGATCGACTGCCCACCGTCGCTGTTCTTCGGCAGCAGACATCTGCGAGCTCTCGCCACGCGCTGCTGCTGCACACATCTCAGACTGCGATCATTCATTGGAGTTGCCGCGCATATCCATGTGGTTAATTGTATGGCCATTACAGCCGAACATGCGCACAGGTCTACGTGTGTGTATCCACGCCTACATAATTACGTATGTACCTGTACATACGCATAGCCGTGCCTCCGTACAAACAGGGGTGCGCACTGAGCTTTGCCTGTATGTATTCAAGTGCGTATATATGTATATTTATACGTTTGTTCATCTGCAATTATCATATTGTAGTGTACCTTTAAACGTGGAGTTTCATAAAAGCATACATCTGTTGCCACACTCACCCACAGCTGGAGACGTGTCTGCGTCTGCGCGATGATATCTCCGCACTGTGTTTCATTGACTTGTCAAGTAATACACGTGTACTTCTTGTACACTGATAGTTTGTACTGTGTACGTAAATATTGTCCAGATTAGTGCATTCGTGTGCCTATGCCAAAAGAAATCATGGGCCCATTTTCAGAGATACAGAGTGCACATCCACATTTAACGTGAGCATACGTGTATCTTTGCGTTGGTGCACGGCCCTGTGTGCCCTCACTTGCGTACGTGTGTGCTTAGGTATTCACCTACAAAGATAGTTCGAAATATATCTACGTAGGCAGATAACGTACACTGGTACGTATTTCCGCAGCTGCGTTCCTGTGTCTGTATGTGTATACATACACGTATTCAAGTGTACGTGCGTGCAACTTTGACGAACGCAGTTGTCCGTGCGGCTGTTGCAATTTTGAGCAACAAAGAGACCTCTTTTGGCGACGAATTTTCCTGGCAGGCTGGGCAGGATCCCCTGCAAACGAAAAAAGCTGCCAGTTCTCATTGTCGGTGCAAACGGCTGTGGCCGTAAAACTCTCAGTACTGTCAAAGGCGTGAAAAAGGTTTGAAGCGGTCTTCAGCGTATTTCGATTCTACGGGAGCAGTGTTATTAGGTTATTTTCGAATGTGTGCTTTGCTTTTTGAGTGGGCGACATCAACAACCGTAGTCGCCTGCTTATATTTGTGTATCGTTTCTACACATACCATTCGAGTCAGCGTAGATAACTACGTTTATATCTGTATGTATACATACGTAAAGGTGTGTATTTAGTGAGGCTGTCCTTTCTTCACTATCGCTTTAGCGGTCTGTAACGGGACACTCAAGCGTGCGGGTAAATGTGTCGAGGTGCCCTAGTCCGTCCATTACTGCTGCTGTAGCGTATAGCCCGGCTACATGTGCCTGGCAAGGCCAACACCGGCAGCATGATTCCACATGTATGTGTGTATCTAGATTTTGCGTACATGCAGGCATATATATGTAGAACAACATGCGTGTCTCCATACATATGCACGTATACACATTTGAAGAGAGAGGTGAAGAACGAGCGACGTGGGTACATGCCTGTGTACACGTATGGCTCCATATAAAGTTTTTTGTTTTTCTTATTAATTAGCGTCACAGAGCGCACACTCCCGTCAGCCTCGTAGGGAATGTCTCACGTGGTTCCTAACACCATCTTTCGTTTCAGGATCGGTGCTACCACTCATACACATGCTCTCTGTCTAGCTCGTGTGGTAGCGCCGGTGCCGGAGCTAGGCCACCACTTATATTAATAAAAACACACATACACGTGTACATAGATACGTTTGTATATGTGTAAGGAATATTATCCGTGGATGCCCTTTATACATATCACGAGTATCAATGTTGCGTGCTGTTGCTGGCGTGTGTGAGCAAAGACTAGGAATCTACGAGTCTTCTCTAATCGTAGAGCAGCGCACAAACTCACTGAAGCTGCTACGTAAAGGATGGGGCGTCCCCCTGTGCAAATGGCAATAGAAAATACATGGCCTTTTCCACATACGTTTATTTATTTATTTGATTGGCAGACGCAAGCGACAGGAGGGGCAATTCAAAGTACGAATATATATATATATATGTATATGTTTCGGCACGCGAGTACGCACAAGTACAACACGTGTGTACACGCCCATTAGTAAGGATCTACATGTGTAGAGAGGGACGTCTGTACATCACGTGAGTGCCTTTCCAAAGCACAACGGGGTAGAATCGATAAATGAAGAACTCTGCTAGTTTGTTGATGTTACTGCCGCTTTTCTGACTGCACGGGATTCAGTGGAACATTTTATGTGGAAAGTAAATGTCCGAAGGGCGCAGAAGCAGTGCCAAAGGTTTCTTTCTCTCTAACGATTGAAATAGACCTAGCTGCTGTGAGCCACGCAGGCTGCAATTCCGCATATTGGGGGCCTTCTTCCTTGTTCCTGTCTTGCACAATAGTGTTCCTCACTGGAAAGAAAACGTACAAGCAGCAGCGAAGCTCTGTGTCGCTTCTCAATCCAGTCGTCTACACAGCAAAATTGTGGTACAATAAGCGAGTGAAAGAGTTGTTGTTTCATATTTCACACGAATTCACCAGACCGTGCAGTCAGAAGAAGAAGACCTACGGCACAGAAAGGTACAGCCTCACATTGCAACCAGATTGACCGTAACGTGTAGGAAGAGGGAAATAACCTGTACAATTTGTTCGTGAGCAATAGCGAAGGACATGGAAACAGAAATACAGAAGAGAGTACGTGGAGGTAGAGTTTTACTGCAAAATACCGCACTCCTGCTCATGTGAAGGAACTCCGTTTGCTATTGTACCGCGTAAATTATTCAGTAGCCACCGAGTTAAATGGATGACTTGGGTGAATTACGCTCGACAACTGCAAGCTCGAGACTGACTTTATAAGAAGTGGCAGAGAACGTTGAACAGTGACTTGGGGGAACCAAGAATAACTTTGGATCTTTTGGTCCAAGGACTTGGCCCACGGTTCATGACAGATGCTAGTGATAAGATATCATTGATATCAAGAGTACTGGCGCTGGACGGCGCAATTGAAGTATGTTTGCGGGGATGCAACAGTAGCTGAATCCCCAGTGCGCCCACGAGTGAGGGCGTGGGCGAAGAAACTGACTTACGGACGCTACATGCAGATTGATTCGAGAACTGTAGAAAGAAAGCTCACCAGCACGGTGGAAAATATGATGCTTCAGGGACTGGATGAGTGAATATGGAAGTTTTGTAACGAAGTGGAACAAGCTCCCGCGAGAGATAGAATCCACTAGTACAGTACCTTCCGCAAGCAAAACTTTACTTCACTGTGGACAAGCACCCTCAAAATTAGTGACTGTTTCGTGGAGGCAGCTTCTTTTACCGTATATAGAGACAGTATACACAGTCACTGACGTGACTGTACTGAGGCACCCCTGCTTCATTCTGACTCGTCGGAACGCGACGGAACTGCCACAGCACACAGTACCACTGCTAAACGGTACAGGGAACGTCTACGGGAACTAGCACAACTTTAGGAGAGTGGTTGCTTCGGGGGGCTTTTGATGATGTTCACTTCAATGCGGCGAGGTAACTTTCTTCGTGTGGCTGCAACGGGAATGTCTACCGAACGGTAGAACGTCCATTCAAGCCCCTCTTCTTAGAGGCGAGTGCCTTCTTAGAGGCACTGGTTTTGCTTGAATCTCGCATTTTTACCAGTTTCTTGATTCTTAGTTCCAATGCCCACAAGTGTGCGCCGTACCACGAATGGCCGGCTCCCCGCCGCTTCGTCCTTCAGTGTAGTGGTTGCGCGTGTCGGTCTGCACGCCCGCAGTGCTGCCGATCGGAGGTGCCGACGACTGATTTCCGTGTACGAGAATTTTGAAGTTCTCTTTCTCAATAATCGCCTTAACAACTGCAGTTGTTCAGACTGGAATTGTCCAGCTTCTCCTGTGGACTGCTTCATTCCTCAGTAGTGTATGGACTGTTCGGTCGGTGCCTAAACACTCTTCCATTGCAGGCATACGGTTCCCCTCTGTCCCTTGCAATTTTGTGTTCCCACAATTCCCCTTCCCTTGCCTCCCTCTGCGCTTTTGCTTCACTGATGTTCAGTTCCTCTCCTATCCGGTCGTGTGCGGCGTGTCTTTTGCTTTCCTGATGGTGTTTGGTTGCTTCGTCGTTTTCCCCCTGTTTCTACGATCTGTGGCTGTCCCCCGTAGCACCCCGCACGTAGTGCAAAATAGAAATCTCGGTGGTCCAAAATGCTGAAGGTAGTGTGTGTGACCGGTGCAAATAAAGGCATAGGTTTCGAGACCGTGAAGCTGTTCTGCCAGAAGCTGAAGCCGGCAGAAGACTACAGGGTGCTTTTAACGGCAAGATCCGTCGAGCGTGGGGAGGTTAGCCGTGCATGAACACTCTTCTGTTTATACATTTATGTACAGATGTCTAAAAAACCCGGGCCCTCCGATGAATTCGATATAGCCAGTCGTGCATCCTGGCGCCTGTAATATGTTCGTACACGTAAATGAATAAAGGCACAGCGGGAACCAATATACGTAATAGATAGATTACGGCATTTGAACAAGCAGGTATTTATAGGCGTGAACAGATAAATGCAAATGCGGGAAAGCAGGTATTTGCGGGCGTGAACAGGTAAGTGCAAATGCCGGACCGTGTACAGATATGTTTGTGTGGAGGTGGCGCTCAAGTAGCGCGGTATGTAGACCACGGCGGGATGAGCTGGTAGAGAAGCTGACGCTACAATGGTGAAAATTCCACACCATGCAACTGTGAAAGTATATCAAATGTGAAACAGGCGTCCACTTGTCGAAAAAAAACCTGTTAACGGGCTGCAGCCGCGATTTTTCGACCAAAAAGTTGCAGCAAGCTCGTCTGACTGTACGAGACCTGCAGAAACTGTAATGTGAAGGATGCGGACCTCTACTGCAACCACTGTCCCCATCGTTAACGTTGGTGTGCCCGTACCTCGCTTGCGAAATGTATACAAACATGTACATACATTTAGTTAGATACGTGCGCAGTGTGTTAATGTGCCTGCACCTGTATATGAGTATACATGTGTATATCTGTATTCGTGCGCGTACGAACGTGTAACGCGCAGAGGCGCGCGACACTCTCGCTGAACGCGCATATTTTCTCCTTATCCGCGTGCATAGTTATGTTTATACTCGTTCACTGATATACGTATCTGAGTGAATACTCACGTATGTGTGACGCACCTCAACGTTCTTCTCTCTCCGTAGCTACAACATAGTTTTTTGGGTTGGCGGGCGTATACTCCAGCCAGGTGTTCCCCGTCTACCTCGTTACACCGCTTCCTGTTAACACGTGTGCACCCTGTCACTCTCTCTCTGTGCGTACACTTGTACATACGTATGGAGGAGGAGACACACAAAGAGGAAAAGATATGCATGGTGTACACACTTCTCCATTAGTATAGAGGTGGAGACACACAGAGAGGAAAAGATATGCATGTTGCACCCATATATACATATGCGTATGTGTATACACATACATGTGTACGCACTAAATACGTATTTATGCATATATATATATACGTATGTGCGTAGACGTATATGGACGTACACATATACGAATGAATACGTATAGGAACTCCTTGTGGAATGACGGGCCCTTTCGCTGGGTCGGCATGTTGACCAGCTGCGACGAGCCTTACGTGTTCAACTTCACTTTATTTCCCCTTTAAATCTCCGTGTTCTCTTCTTCTCTCCCGTCCATCCCTCTTCTAGCTTTTGCCCTGCTATCTCTGTGACTCTGCTTTCTGTGCAATATACATTCGTATAGAAACGAGTATACAGATGCGCATACATGTGCACAGACACACGTATTTAGTGTGTACACGTGTGTATCACTTGTTCTCCACATACACGTAACATAAATGTCCCTGTGCTCCAGATTCGTCTTTAGTTCATGTCTCTCTTCTCTCTGTTGCCACCTCACGTGGCATTAGGAAGCAGCGAAAGATAGGCGCGGGTGTATACTTCTTCTACGTGCATCTGGACTCATTTGTATTCTCTTGTCCCTCTCATTTCCTCCTTCTTTCGTGGGGACTTTTTCTGTTTCACAACAGAAAGCTACTGAAACTCTGAAGAATGAGAAGCTACCCATCTCGCCGGTGTTCGCCCAGCTGGACATAACGAACAAGAAACACTGCGAAGCGTTACGCGACCGTATCATGCAAGATTACGGCGGTTTAGACATGCTTGTTAACAACGCAGGTAAACCAGCGTCTCTCCGCACACAGACAAGACAGGAAGGCGACAAATAGCAGAAAGCGAGGAAAAAAAGTAGAGAAGCTCTGGGACGTGCTGAATATATACTTCTCAGGGTACACTCGTGAACGTCTCTGTTCCGGCAGATGTCTCCGCACTTATAAATGTAGACAGAAGCGAAAACCACCACCTTGACCATGTGTGCAAATGTACTTCAGCGTCTGCGACAAAACTTCTTGTCTCGATATATGTGTAGGGACACATACGTACGGGTGATGAACCTCCACAAAACTCGGAAGAGAAAAAGAGAGGCGCCTGTTTCTCCCTCCGTATAGCTACATTTGTTTGTACAAGTGTGTCTACAAAGCAAGAGTAAGAGGAACCGCCAAGACGTCTTGCTGCGCATTTTTGTCTGTGTGTGTGCGTGTGTGCGTGTATGTGCCTCTATTATTTATATGTGTGAACACGTGTCTGTGTAGAAATGGACTTCCGACGAGTCCGGTTCTGGACCCTCTGCATCTCTTTTTACTCAAGTGTGTTCGTATGCAGACAGCGAGACCAGAGAGGTAGAAACGTGCGTCCACGTAGAGGGAGGCACTGAAGAACAGAGAGGCACGCGCCCTCGTCTCGAAGGGAAAAGACGTCCTGTTTGTACGTACATGGGGAGCGAAAGGCCTCCTGCAGCAGAACTGATCAAATCTCAGTCAGTCGGGTGTCCATCTACAAAGAGAGAAAGCGAGAGGAAGCCGTGATGTTACGTAGGTGTGGGCCTGTCTTCCTCCGCATCAGTTCCTGTCCTCCGCGGGCGGTCTCCACCTGGACGTACATCTACCTATATGTATCGCCTCACACCTGTCTTCGCATGTATCACCTGTTGAGACACACGTCTATATATATGTAGTGTGTTACTCTCTGCTTGTGTGTGCGTTCCTGTTGGCTTTATATGCACGTCGTCCTGGGGTCTCTTCTTTTCTGTTCCGTTACTTGTACGCGTGGACATCCGTATTGGTGCTTGCTTCCAACCTTTCAGTCGAGTTCTCTCTCTCTCTCGGCGTAGGTGATATCCATGCGTTTATCTTCACACGTGTACATGCCCTTGCTGCGCTTTTGCTGCTTTCACGCGACATGCCCTTGACCCCGTGTAGCTTTTCTCCTCTGGCTATTTACTGCCTGCCTCTCTCTTTCGCTCTCTGTTTGTCTGTGTATATGCGTGTAGAGTGACACACCTTCCTTTCACCTGTTTGTCTGTCTGCGTTTTTTTCTATTTCTGCTGTTTTCTTGTGATATTGTCGGTGCTTACTCGTGTTTGCTTCTTCCACTTTTTGAACAGGAATAGGGTATAGGCGAAGCTCGACTGTGCCGCTGCCGCAGCAGATGGAGGAGACTCTCGAGACAAATTACTTCGGAACAAAGCTGGTGAGGAAGAGGAGGAAGCTGCCGATGAAGGAACAGTTGCAGAAAAAGAAACACAACAGGACGAAGCGAGGATTGAAGTGCAGCTGACGAGTAACAGCAGGGAAAACACGAGAGATAGCGTCGGATGTGTGTGGGTGTATGTGGTCGTGGATGTGTGTGTGTGTGGGGAATGTACGTATCTATTTATCTGTGTATCTGTATGTAGGGACAGAGGGACTGAGACGGATAGGAATGCAGATATAAAAAGAAGTGTTTCTTGAAGTGTTGCGCCGCTACTGGTGCAACAGCTGTTACTACGCTGCTGCCTGCGCCTCACCTGCTGTTCTGGATTCGTATGTCAGTCTATATATGATATGCGCTTGCTTCGTGCACCACATAAGTGCTTGAGGAATCCTATAGATGTATATGCACGACCCTGTTTACGCGCTTGTTAGTTTACCCGCATATATACATATATACATGTATGTATTTGTTTACGAGTGTGTGTGCGCAGGTAAGTATACTGGTGTGTCCTGCTTGAAAAGTCCTCTGCACGTACATCAATGTACAAACCTACTGCGCGCATGTTGTTTAACGCGCTATCATGTGTATACATGTATATTTTTGTTTTTTCTACATGTGTGTGTGTCCAGGTAAACACCTGGGTATGCGCCTACTCCTTCTATTTGTAGACCTCCTCAAGAAAGTTGTGTGTATCCACGTCTGTATGTACCGTGTGCTGAAGGTCCTCCAGAACTGGAAAATCCAGTTTTGATATCTCGTTCGATATACGCATATATACGTATATTGATTTAGCTGGCTACTTTGTTTGTTTACATAAACAGACAAAGTAGCCATCTAGGGAGAGTCGTACGTACACGTATATCCGAACATCGGTCTCCGTCTCCCGTCTCCGTACGTATGTGTGCACATAGTATATATATATTTGTATTTATATGTGTGTGTACATATAGGATGTACGCTTGTCTACAGAAAGTACATGCGTAGAGAGGTGTTGCCATGAACATATGTACATATATAGATGTTTGCTCTTCTCTCTCTCTCTTTTGTTCTCTCCGTAGATACATAGGTACGTGTGAAAATCCTTCGTGATTTTGGACTGCCACGACGCTCTTGCTGTCGCCTGTCCAGGTTACTGAGACATTGCTGCCGGCTCTGCGAGATAACGCGCGCATCATCAGCGTGGCCTCAACCGAAGCAGAGAGAGGGTTCGAAGTTATGGACGCGTGTCTGCGGCGGAGAATGCTAGCTCCGGATCTTACGCTTGAAGTTCGTATATACACGTCAATATTATATCGGTGCCGCTGTGCAGCAGCTGCGTCAGATACACAAGTGGACGTGTGGACCGTTCCTTTTTTGACACGACGCAATCACGTGGTACCACGAGGAGTGGCGTAGTTTTTTGTGTGGTGAACTAACGAACATATGTAAACTCAAAACGCACATACACGTCTATATCGATTTGTACGTGACAGCGGCGCCCACGAGATGATTACTGTCACTCTTCGTGGGAAGCGAATGCTCGAAAAACAGGCAGGCAGCTGGACGATATATGTCTAGACACTCACAAGGAGGCAAGAAAAATTCGACTACCCCGTCTTGTGCTGCACTTGCGCGTGCGCACTCCAGTCTGGTATGTATGCATTTTTATACATACCATATAGCCGTAAATGGGACTCGTACATACACACGTATATATATATGTATAGCTTTACCGTCTGTGTGGGTGTACAAGGACTGAGGCACAACCTTCGAATAGCTCGTGCTGTGCTGCATTTTTGTATACGTGCGCGTGCACACACAAGTTTCATACGTGCGTTTGTTTGGACATACGCATATCTCCGTAGATGGGACCGTGTACATACATATATATATATATGTAATTGTTTAGTTTGTATGTAAATATGCAAGAATTGATGACTGCACTAGTATGCCTCCTGTTCTATCTCTGTGTATTTGAATACATAAAAATACGTGTACGTAAACATATATGTATAGATATAGATACATGTGTGTAATTACACGCAAATTTAATAACTATATATAAATGTGTACATATGTGTGTATACGTGTACACCTCATATATATATAAGTGTCTACGTGGGGTTTCATGTGCCTGTGATAATAAGTGCACGCGATCTGTGCTGTGATCTACATCCCTGCAGGTCTAGATGCACAGGCCACTTTTGTATAGCGACCGGTGATACCGACTTACCTGTATATGTATAGGATGACAAGGGTATTCATCTACCTGTGTACGTATATATATATATATATATTCAGCTTATATATATGACCGTAGGTACATACGTGCATGAACATATCTGTACACTAATGTGTACGTGTGCGCTCGAACTAAATCAGTACATGTATATACGTGTACGTGTACAAGGAAGTCTATAAAGGATATATATATACATATATCTGTGTAATCTTCATATATAAATACATATATATATATATATATGTACATATACATATGTACTTCCCGCATATGTTGAGTATTTGATTGCAGGAACTGGATCAGCTGATGCGACAGCGTATCGAAGGGGCGAGACACCAAACAGAGAGAACCCCGCGCACTGCCTACAGGCTTTCAAAAGTAAGCGGCTGCACTTCGACTTTTTTTTCCAAGTTACTGGCGTGTCCGCAACGTCTTGCGGACTTCAGCGAAAAGACATGAAAATGTGGACATGAAAGCGTGAATAATATACTTGAAGCGCATTTCGTGGAGACGCATTTGTTTGCTGTGTTGCCTGCTCTCCTCCTCTATGTTGGATGTCCGTACCTGTGTCTATTGATCTACGTGCATATTTCTATGTAGCTACATATCTAATATTCATATATATATACATATCTACTTGTATATATTGATCTAACTGCGTGTACTTGTGTATTTCTAAGTAGCTGCATGTCTACTAGACACATATATATATGTGTATTTGTGTCTGTTGATCTACCTGCACATACTTGTGTATTTCTACGTAGCTACATATCTATTGTACACATACACATGTGTGTGACTACGTGTAGATACGTGTGTTTAGTGATACACGTATATGTGTGTATGTTAGTGGTGTATGTATACTTACATATATTAACGTATGTGCATTTGTTCGTGGGAACAGTGTTCCATTGCCACCTTTTTTTGTCTCCGCTTCTCGTCCGCCACCGATATCTCGGCCCCAATAAATTTTCGACAATATTTTAGCGTGTTTTTTTCACTTCAGAAGTCAACAAATCCCAGCCGAACATCACCACATATACATACGTATATGTCGTGGTTGTACGTGTGTATGTGCATCTACGTATGTAAATGTATATACATATATATACATATATACACGTATATATGTATGTAAAATATATATATATATATATATGTTTATGTGTTTGTCTATATGTACATATATATACATATATATGTAAAGTATGTGCATACATGTGTATATATATATATATTTGTATACGTGTATATACATGTGTACTCGTACAAACGTATGTAAAATGTGTATACATGTATAGATACGTATGTATGAATGAGTGTCCATCTTTTTTTGGACAAGTCTGCCTCTATGTGCGTAAATATACACTGGTATATAAGTGGTATCAAATCGAAACGACAAGTGTCTAAGCATTCAAGAGTATTGTCTGTAATTTACCTTTGTGTGTCTAGTTCCTGTAAATTCATGCACGTGTGTGTATATATATTTAAATAGATACTGTGATATATAGGTGCTCCCGCGTTGTATGTATGTACGTATGTATATATGTGTATATAGCTGTATGTACGTTGACTCCTTCAGTAGAGAAGAATCGATTCAGCCTGATCGCGTCACGGTCGTAAAGTATCGGGAGTATCTTCCCGTCTGCCAGTGCCTTACTGTGGCGTTCGTCTACTTCTCCGCTGCAGCTGCATCACTGCTACCACCACTACTGGTACAAGTACGGGGACCTGTTATAGGGGTATTGTAGACACTATTGATCGACCGGTACCACTCATGTACGTAGGAGCATTTGTTGCGGTTTTGCTGCGTGGAAGCATGAATCATATATGTAGGACCCTGAAGGTAACAGTACTAATAGTAGTAATCCTACTAGTAGTAGCAGGAGTGGTAATGGAGTCGTATTAGTAGTAGTAGTGGTAAGACTGTTCATTCGAGTAGTGGTTATAGCAGTGGTAGTAGTAGTAGTAGTAGGAGTAGAACGAGTAGTAGTGGCAGTTGACATTGCAATTTTTATCTCGTGACTACTCGCGGCGACAGTAAAACTGTTACCAGTTCTTTCTGTAATTATAGGAGTTGTAGTAGTAGTAGTAGGAGTGGTAGTGGTCCCACCTGCAGTAGTAGTAATGCAAATGGCAGCGGTAGTGGGAGGAGTATAACTGGCAGTAAAAAGAGTAAATATGACTGTATTAGTCCTACCAGCTACAGCGTAAGTGCTACTACTTGCTTCTGTAGTAGTAGTAGTGGTAGTAGCCGTAGCGTAGTCGCCGTAGTCGCCGTAGTAGTAGCAGTAGTAGTAGTAGTCGTCCCAACGATAGTAGGAGCAGTGGTACTAGTTGTAGTGTTGGTAGTAGTAGTAGTGGTGCTGGCAGTAAAAGAAGTAAGTGCGACTTTACTAGTACTGACATATAGAGGGAAAGTTTGATTAGTTGTTTCTGTAGTAGTGGTAATAGCAGTGCTACTAACAGGACTGGTAGTCGTGTAAAAATCTCGTGGCAGTGGTGGGAAAGTGGCAGCAGCCGTCCTGCTAGAGGAGTGCGCGTCCTTGTATTCTAAAATTCAATTATCATCCTAACATTTCATTTCTTCTCGCTTGTCTGCCCTTCCCACATTCGAATGACGTATTATGTGTGCCTGTGTGTGCCTGTGTGTGTGTCCCTCTCTGTGTGTCTTTTTGCGTCTTCGTGTGGCGGTCTCCCTACTTTCTTTGGTCTTTACGTAGATGTCGACGAATTCTTCTCCGTGAAAAAATCCGCCCCTGTCCTTCTTCTTTTTTGTATCTCTTTCTCTCGGTGTGAAAGGACGATTGCCTTCATCGACATGCCACGTCTAAGTGAGAAAAGTCATCAGTTCTATACACGTCAAAACACATACGTAGAGAAACAGAGAGACACATATACATGTATGTGTAGCTGATGTACGCCTGCATATGTGTGTGTGTGTGTATGGGCGTGTGTATGTGTGGTCCTGTCGTCGCGCTTTTGCGTCTCTTCCTTCGTACGTTCTCCTTTCGGGGGGGGAGAATTTTTTTCTTCATTGCTTTCTTGCCCAAAATCTGCACGCTCTCTTTTCCTGGGTGGTGGCTACCAGGCAGCAGTGGTTTCCTGGACGCGCGTCTGTGCGGCGCGGGCGAAGATAGGCTGCCTTCCAGGCCTGCGTGCCAAGAACGTCTTTATCTGCTGCTGCGAGCCGGGTGAGTTTTACGTGAGGATGCTCCACAAACGTATGTGTAACTACATGTGTTTGTGGGTGTGTGGGCGTTGCTTCACGAAGCTCATACCTATTTGTACACATATATATATATATATATATGTGTATTCGTACATGTTTATATACAGCCCTTTTTCATCTGTTGAGGATTCAGACACACGTGTCTTTGCATGAAAACTCGGTTATCCGCCGAGAGGCACATATGCGGAGATGAGGGACGGGGGGGTTTCTTGGGCAGTCATACGTATATACTACATTCCTATACATATATATATATACATACGCACATACAAGTAGACATAAACTACATCCACATATACATACGTACAGGCACATGTTGAGAGTGTGTGGAACCGAGTCCATACATACGTGTATACATGTGTCTAGTGAGAAACCTCGTATATACCTTGTAGTGTGTCTGTGAATTCTCCTGGTCAGTTATGTGTACCTGTATACAGAGAAAGAGAGGGAAAGGACGCAAAGTCCACATATATATGCGTGTATACTTTGTATACAAATATTTATTGAGAAACCTCATGTATATCAATGTATATGTACTGTAGTATGTGTGTAAAATTTCGTGGTCACTTATGTGTACCCATATATGGATAGAGAGAAGAGAAAGAGTCCGTACATACGTGTATACATATACTTAGTGAGCAATTTCTTATACACGTCGGAGTATGTGTGTACACTCTCGTCGTTAGTCAAGGGTACTAATATGTGTGTATATATATACACACACAAATCGATCTTTGGGTGTACGTGTGTGTACACTCGTGTATATATATATTCCTATGTTTATATATTGGAACTTCGTCTTCATACACACGTGTACAGATCAGTTATGTGTACTAATATATATATATATATACGTCGATATTAGGGTGTACGTGTATGCACACTCGTGTATATATATATATATATATATGTCGACGTATATATATTGGAAGTTAGTCTTTATACACACATTTGTACGTGTGTTGAAGTATGCGTTGTACGTAGATTCTTCTAGTCCATTACATATACATACGGATATAGTAATTTTGTGCATACGTATATCCTCGCGCATCATGCGTACTACAGAGTATTTGGTACGTGTATAGGTATCTCCCTCGAGGTGTGTTCTTCATAAAGCGCTGTACATGGGATACCAGTGGAAATTCAGCACGTCTAAGGATTCATATATGTAGAAAGAACGAAAGATATTTATATGCGTATATCTGTGTAGGTGCTGTAGGGGTGTGAGAAATCAACACGTCTACGTATATATATATATATATATTTAGAGAGAGGGAGAATGTGAGAGAGAGATCCTACATATGTGTATACGCATGTATGTATATATGTGTCTCGTGACGCTTGATAATAAAAGGCGTATATGTAAGACAGCGTGAAGTTACAGGTATTCGTGGCTACGCATATATACGTGTATAGTTTCTTTGAAATGTAAGGATGCTGCACGTGTAAGTGCGCGCAGGGTGGTGCACAGCATATATATATGTATATATGTAGCGGTCTCGACAAATCAGTGTCTGTATGTACATTTACACTTCTGTCCTCATGTATACATATATGTGTAACAGTAAATACGCCGTCGAAAAAGTGTCTACACATGTATATATCTAGTAGTCTGTTTAGAACCGTAGTACGTACGAATATCGAAGTACACTTATACGAATCTAGAAGTACACATACGTACCTAATCGTATATCAGTACACACGCAGAGGCGGTACGTGTACGTATATATCTATATACAAGGCTATATATGTATATGTTTTGAACATATGTACATCACGTCTTCATAGTAGACACCTCCTCTTGTTTTCATCTCGTCAGGTCGTTGCAACAGTCACCACACGCCCCGATACGTCTCTACAGAAGTACACACATACAGTATACACCCACTTGCTTGCATGTGTAGGCGGGCACAGAAGGCGCACATGTATATATGTACAGACTTATAAGCTGTTCTTGTGGCTGTGTGGCAGTCAGAGTTTTGTGCAAGGTACACATTTACATGTGTATATATATATATGCATATGTGAAGGTGCTATTTATACCGATATCGTCTTTGCATGTAGAAGAACTCAATGACGTGTATATACGTCTAAGGACTTTCTTGATAGTGTAGTCAGCTTTCACGTGCGTGTGCGCGCTCAGGGTGGTGTAAAACGGATATGGCTGGGTGGGAGGAACCTCCTTTGTCTGCTGCCGACGGTGCTGCCGCCATTGTCGACGTCTGTCTCAACGCGAAAGAAGACGCGTACGGCAAATATATTAGCAAAGGAGTGGTGGTAGATATCCCTCACGACTGAGAAGAAGACGCTGGGCCGTGGATCTGTGCGTCGGGCTGTGTTGATGGACAATGAGCGAGAGGAAATGTTGCGCGTATAACGGTGCACCCCGTATACAGCAGCATGTAGATATCTGCGGACGTGGCCACACGAGGAAACCTGGTCTCTGGTCGAGTGGGTAGTTAGTTACATCGACGTGACCGTCAACGGAAGAAGAGCAGCGACCGATCCTTCCGACATACTCAAGAAATTTTCGAGACCAGCGGTGTTTGTTTCCCACACATGGGCGTGGTTCTCTACCGCGCTTGAAAAAATACGCGGAGAGAAGTACACGAAGGACGGACACAAACACCCACCAAACAGACAGGGAGAAACAAATGAAAAGCGGGGGAAGGATGGGGGGAAGATAACTTGATGACTCTTCGATTCTCTGGACAGCAGAGATTGTACGAGAAGAAGGTGCACTACTCTGCAAAAGCGGATATTTGTTTGGAGTCCTCCTCTAAAAGTCAGACACGCCAGTCCCAGAACAACTCACATACACACATATGTATTGTACACTTACATATATATAGAGGTACGCAGACGCGTAGCTTCACAACCAGAAAGGCAAGAGAAAGAGAGAGGAAAGACAAAGGAAGAAAAACGTACGCGCACTCTTACGTCTTCACATACGCCGGTATGTATTCATTTGTTCAAGGCAGGTTTCTTCTCTGTCCTCGTACGAGTGCAGAAAGAGAGAGACGGTTACAGCAGTTCCACGTCTGGAAAAGCATGTCCCTCTCTTTCTCTTGTGGGCGAGACGTGTGTAGGCGTCCCCACGTACACGAACCTGTACACGTATGTGTATAGGCACTTATACACGAATTAACACACGTACACACAGACGTATAGAGAAAGACGTAGTAGTGCGTGTACACAATGAAGTATTCGTGTTTCTATACGTATCTTACATACGCGACATCTTACAGAACTCCCACTTGTAGCCAACTTACCCACACGTACTACACACATACAGAAAAATGAGTCAACACATATGCGTGTGTGTGGAGATACGGGTGCATTCGTGTACAGAAGTGTATGTCCCTAGTGAACGGTGCACGATGGAGAGGGACGTGAGCACGCGCAAGGGAGTGGAATGAAGAAGGACTCACAGTATCCGGAAGCAGTCGCAAAAGCTCGCAACAGGTGTGTTCTCTGGTCACATTGTGCCTGGCTGTGTGTGAATCTACAGTTTATCTGTATTTGCCTGTGTCGCCATCGGTACGGATACGGGGGGACACGGGCACACGCAGACGTGTATTTCAACGAATACAATTTTACTCTGGATCCTCGTGGTAGTAACAGGAGTAGTGAGAGGGGTGAGAGAGCAGCCGGAAAGTCTTGTTTTTTCTGGGAAGTTCTGCACTATAGTGCAGAAGACCACGCATAATGACACGAAGCCACACTCAATCCTCGCTGCACGTGACAGCCACAGGGGACGAATTTTTGTGTCGCGGGGAGCAACCGTCCGCCCGTTACCCTACAAAGAGAACGTCCGTCCGAGGACCACCAGGGAAAAATCAAGCAAAATTCACCCGACACGCACTCAAAAGAAAACTTTCAAAAAGAACGGCGGCGAAGAGACAGCCTGCCCTTCCTTTCGCCACAAACACCCTCTAGGGCTGCCCCACTGCGTCCTTTGTTACAAAACAGCATGCTTCCTGCAATTGAGTGATTACCAACAATACATAGTGACCCGTATACCTACACAGAGGTATAATAATACAGACATCATGACACATACCAGTGTGCGTACGGACGTACATACAGGTCGCACACGTACACACACACACGTACACACACACACACACACACGAACACAAGGTTTCCCGTAACCCTCCTTGCTTACAACGTCTGAAATGCTCAGAGGGTACTGCAGAAGTATGTACAACCGCAGACACCTTGATGGGCATGTGTCTCGCGCGCAGCACTCCGCATCCGAATACACTAATTTAGTCCGAAAACAAATATGTATATATATATGTATGTATGTCCCAGCCACTACTGATGCACACTGGCTCAGAGTCATACTTACGTATGCATGTGTGTACACTATACGTATTATATATGTTACACACAGAATGGCAATGTTTTGGTGCTCACACACACCCATGCTTTCACAACGACGCAAACGTGTGCTCTCCGCACTTGTATACATGTGTACGTATAATCAGACGCATGCATATTATCTGCATATGTATTTGCATGCTCTCTGTCTATGTGCACGTGCACATATGTATACAGTGGATCTGTGTACACACACAAAAGTGACACAACACTTTTGGTACGTGCACACGTCTTTATTCGGTCTGCAGGCTCCCTGGTGTGCACAGCCATTTATAGTCGTGCATACACACACGTACATATACGTATTGACGTACGTATAGACGTGTGAATAAGTACACGTAAGCGTATATAGGAAACCAGTGAGTCGCCGAACGATACAAATATTTATATTGAGGCCCTCTTTCCACGCAAGCGTTACTGAACAGCTGCTCGTTTACAAACATGCTGCGTTTACGTACGTCAACACACCTGGACTGCCTCTGCAGATTCGCCCCTCCCCCAAGAGTGTAACCCGTACGCTGTTGAACGTCAGCATACATGTATACAAAAAACTGCATACGCCGTCACATGGTCTGGGAGAAAACAACCGTGGCCACTAAGCTCTGTGAATCTCTCCTCGTCCTTACACATGTATATACATATATAAACATACGTACATACATTCATACATACACACGCGCACACTTGTTTTGAATGTCCAAAGAAGCACACGACTCTTGGAGAAAGGCTTGCGCGGACAGATTTTTCTGCGACTCTCCACACACACGTCTACAGGCCGCAATGCTGACACACGGTCCCGCCGTCAAAATTTGCACACACGAATTATGTTCATAAACAAATGGAGAGAAAGGTAAAACGGTGTCCCGCCCTCCTCGTACCCTTCTGCAGGCCTTATCCTGGTGAGGCTTCGGCCTCGATCTGATGCATGTTCTTCAACTTGTTCAAAGCGAGCAGCACCATCAGGCAGCTCGTACTAGTGACGTGGCCGTGCGTTACGAGCCATAGAGCTTCGTCAACCGTGACACCGTGAATAGGCTGTATAAGTTCGTCGTCGTCCACCCGTCGGGGGTCCGAAACCTTTTCAGCGTCCAAGACAATGTAGGGGAGATACTTCTGCCCAGTGTATTTTGCACCCGGGAGCAGCAAACTCTCATTTTCCATTATTGGCACTAGCTCTCCCCCGCGCTGAAAAAGAGGACAAATGAAAGTGTAACGCGAGTCAGCCTTACCAGCAGACTGCTCGCTCTCTTAGACTTGAGGAAGGTCTGCCTGTATATACGTACACAACTGTACAGACGTATAGGGTTACGTATCTCCGGGGGTCTGCAGGTCTATACGGGTGTGCAAGCAGTATTTCTCACATCTGGACAACCAACGTACAGATAGGGTTGCGTGTGACGCTGCAAGTCGACGCAAATAGGGGACGCAAACGAAAGGTCACAAGCACGCATTCATGCATGTGTGCAAACGCACGCACACTGCCCTGCATATATGCATATATATGTTTGTTCGTGCAAAGCAGTTCCAAAGACGGGTCCTCAAGCGGATGCATTCATTTTGAACTACGTAACGTCTCTGTAAGCAGCGTCCCCTACCCGTATTGGCTTGTGCGTGCACAGGTTGATGAAGTGTGGGAGAAGGGACCGCAGAACAAGGACGGGAACGGAGACGAAGAAAAACCTCACAGTATTCTTGTATATCCATGTGTATATGCGCGCGCCTCTACACACACGTAGACGCACAACTCGCTCTGCAGGTTTGTCACGGGGGCAAACATGTGGAAATACGTTTGCACGTGTGTTTACGTACACGCACACATACGCGTACACAAACAGGAAACGTGTATGAATGTGTGACGTGCACTTAGACCGGTAGCTACGTAGAAAACGCTGCTTCGCACATGCGTCGACGCTCCGCTACATATAAGATGTACTGGTTATTACCCCAGCAGCAGCCCGTGCAAAAGTGGGAGAAAGCACCTCGCGTCACTCGTTATACGCGGGTTAGGTGGCAAAAAATCCAGGAAGTTCTCTCATCAACTAGACGCGCCACCAGTGGAAGACGCATGCTCCAGCGATTCTGTCAGGATCCGCGTGTGTGTAGGTACACTTCCTTACGTCGGCGAATCTCTCTATGTTCAGCTACATCTATGATTTTGGCCGCGCGCGTCAAAGTGGGAATTCTGTGCAGGGATTCTTGCAAAAGGCGAGGGGCACCACAGAAAGCACTTCACACAGCCGGCGTTTTACCAAGGACGGACAGGTCAGGAAGACCCTGTATCGAGAGATAGCTGACGATCACTCATCCGTTACGCGCTTACGAGTTCACTCTGCAAAGTTCGACCCTGTCAAGCGGGACTCACTGCAGAAACCGCTCTCTCTCTAATATACACATATATATATGTTCTCTATATATGTATTGCATAGGCGAGAAGAAGGATGCCTGCGAAGTTTCTGTCTTTTTCGAACATCTGCCTACGAGCTGCGCTTCTTCTTCTGTCTCCCACCGCACGCACTCCTCTGCGTTCTTGTGCTTCGCCTCGTACAAACCGGCCACAACTGTGAAGACACCCAGTCTGTTGATCCCGGGACAGTACTCCTGCCGCACGCATACAACAAAACGTTGACACGCCTCAAACAAAACGCACAAAACAGCCATTCACCCAGGCAAGGAAAAGCTACAGACACATGCAGATAATCTCACGAGCAACCCATTTATGATATATAAATATATATAAATATATGCGCGTATGTACAAACGTGTGTGCTCACATACTTAAAGAGCACATACGGCGATTCGGGTAACACCCACGCACATATATATATATACACACAAACCGGCCACATGCACGCACCTGTACAAACACACACATAGTAGATATATATAAAGAAACCGGGTACTTTCAAGCAATCCTACACACATGTGTGGGTACAATGACATATATATATATATAGATACGTGTATACTAGCGCAGCTACACGAATATACATGTACGCATATATATACGGGTGAATACACGTACACCCGTATATATATAGATGTGATTCTATATTGAGTGAATGTGTGTGCGTGCGTTCATAAATCCTCACGTGTAGATGCGTATATTTGTGTACGTAGGACACGCGGAAGTGTCACGCTCGAACGCCCTGAGCAGCGCGGAGTTCTTCGCTTCTGCACACCACACCCTATACGCATATACATATATATGTACGAATTTATATATATAGGTCCATATACACATGTGTCAAACACACACACACACACACACACACACACACTATATATATATATATTGCAGAAGACATTTTCGTACACGTGATTTCCATATGGACGCATATGTGTGCGTCCGTCTACATGAAGAATATGTGATAATGCGTCGTCTCCTCACTCCTGGAGCAGCGGTAGGACTGTCACTCTTGTTCCTTACAGCAGCATATAAAAAAATATTCACATACGCGTGGACACACTTATATATACGCACACTTTTATATGTAGATCTTCTTGCAAGATACATCGGTGTGTGTGCATATGTATGCCCCCTGGCAAGACTCAGGCACCTGAAATGAACTCGTACAAAGCCTGGCCAACCAAGAAGCACACGGCTGACGTCGGTGTGGGGTATATATATATATATATGTAGCAAGATTCACACTGAGGAGAAGAAGCTCCTTTTCTTGCCAACACCAGCACTTCAGACAGGTTTTTTGCTGGGAAGAATATAACTGCACGTCTGGTTCAGACACCTTCACATACACACACACATATATACACGCAGGGTGCATGCAAAAGTTGATCCGTTTGCCGTAGAAAGGTAATTTCTCTCCTTCCTTTTTGGCGCACCTTCAGCAGCGTCATGGTCTTCGTCTTGGTGCACCACGGCAGCACGAGGACTGCAGGGGGAGCGACAGTGACGTCGAACGTAACCGGCCGCCCATCGGGAAATTGTACGGTTCTCTTAATCACTGCAATATTGCATGCAACAGCAGCGGCAGCAGTGTCGCAGAAGCAACAGTAGTAGCAGCAGTAGCAAGACATGCAGCAGCAACTCCATCCCCCCATCACTTCACACGTCACAACAGCAGCCGCGCATCACGCGAACGACGAGGAGCAGCAGCAGCGTGGGGCGCAGCAGCAGCAGCGTGGGGCGCTGCAGCAGCAGCATGGGGCGCTGCAGCAGCAGCATGGGGCGCTGCAGCAGCAGCATGGGGCGCTGCAGCAGCAGCATGGGGCGCTGCAGCAGCAGCATGGGGGGCAGCAGCAGCAATAGCAGCAAGAGCACCTAATGGAGAGGCTGTAGCAGGAGAAGCCGCACCGCCTGCACGAGTAGCAGCAGCAGCAACGTCGGAGACAGCAACAGCGCACCAGAACGACCAAGATCGAGAGCAGTTGCAGAAGTAGCAACAGCGCCTCTGCGCCGTGTAGCACCTGCCCTGCAGCAGTACCAGGCGGAGAGGGAGAGGAGCGACAGCGGCCGCAGCACCACACGCGCAAGGACAGCAGCATATGCAGTAGATCTGGACGCACAAGCAGCCGTAGCAGCAGTCGCAGCAGAAACAGACGGAGCAGGAAAGGTAGCAGCAGAATTACCGGCACTGCAAGAACCACGAGTGGGAAGGTGGTGCACGCGTGGAGCCCAGCGAGAACTTAACTAGCGCCTGTGGGAAGAGCACCCCCACACGAGGAGACGAGGGAGGACTGTTTTAAAAAAAAAAGGCGGTAGCGAGTGAGGACAGCAAAATGAGAAGCCGTAGCCGCGCAGCCTTGTTCAGCATGCGAAGTGGACCAAGAAGCAGCAGAAGCCGGCAGATCATCCGTAGAAGACGGCACGGCGTCAACACAAGCGCGAGCGGAGCAACAGAAGCAGCCACCCCACGGGAGCAGCTGCAGAGGCAGACGGCACAGCAGGAGACAGACCGCCAGCAGAGGCACGCCACAGCAAAGCCGAAGACGGAGCGGCAAAGACTGAGCTACAGCAGTAGCTAAATTGAAGACGACAAAAATAGTCGAAGGAGCATCAGGCGGAAAGCAGCAGCACCAGGAACACGTCGTCGAGGTATTCTTCTTCTCTCTCTATCTGCAGGAATTCACCCAAGCAGCAGCAAAATGTCGCGCCAGTCCTCAACAAGCAGCTCTCTTCACGTCCTCCCAAGTGCCCCTGCATCTGCTTTCAACTGCTGCGTGCCCCTCTGTACGGTGTGGCGCAGGTGCGCTGTTCCGTGCTGCAGATAGATTTCTGCTGCCCCTCCTCTGCTGCTCCTGTAGCTCTCTGCTGCTCCTGTAGCCCTCTGCTGTTGCGCTTGCAAGGCTGCTGCTGCAGTTCTGCTGCTGCAGTTCTGCTGCTGCAGTTCTGTTGCCGAGGTTCTGCTGTTGCAGTCTGCTGCTCAGGTTCTGCTGTTGCAGTCTGCTGCTCAGGTTCTGCTGCTGCAGTCTGCTGCTGCTGGGGCTGCTGCCATGAGTTCGTCGTTGCGACTACTGCTAGACGGCTGCTGCTGCGAGTGTGGGCTGCTGCACTGCTGCCGCGGGACTTCCCTTATATCGAATGGATCTGCTATGCGACTCACCGTCTCGCCAGCCTTTGTAAACAAGTTTTTCTGTAAGCACGGGCAGCTGCTGCTGCTGCTGCGACCCTAGAAGCGTCGCCAGCCGCGTCGGGTCTATCAGTCGTTTTGCTGCAGACATCTTTATACTGAGAATGAATTTTCTTCGTGCCGCCGCGCGTGATGCTTCTGTTTCTGCTGCTACTTCTCCGTCTGGCTACTTCTGCGTCGATGCTGCTTCAGCCGCTTCGGCGGTTGGCTGTACCCTTGCTCTGGCCACTGCTTCTGCTGCTTTGGCTGTTGCCTCTGCTGCTGCTGTCTCTGTGCCTCTCCTGCTGCTGTTGCTCCTGCTGTTGTTGCCCCTGCTGTGGGTCGTCTCGATCCTTCTGTTGTTCCTGCTGATGTTGCGTCTGCCGCCCTCTACTCTGTCGTACTCCTAGGATCCTTGCCGTTGCTGCCGCTGCTGCTGCCGCTACCGCTCCTCCAGCTTCGGGCAGCAGCAGCAGCAGCCGGACATGCGTGTGTGTTGGGGGTAGCCGAGGAGTCCCTGCTGCTGTCGCTGATGTCTTCGCTTCTCTGTGTAGCTTCTCCTTCTTCGTTGCTGCTTACTCTCTACCTCGCCTCGTCGTACCCAGTACGCCGGCATGCGTGTGTACTGGGGACTGACACTACCACAGCGTTCCGAACTGCTCCTGCAAAGGCCCGTCGTCGCTGCTGCTCCCGTCTGCCGCAACTGCTGCAAATACTGCCGCTGTTCCGGCGGCAGAGGCTCTTGCTACTGCTGCTGTTGCTGCCGCCCCAGCTTCTGCAATTCGTGCACCACGCGTGTCCACGTGGCTGCTGCTGCTGCTGGAAGAGAACGAGGAGGAAGACGGGTAGGAGAAGAAAGGAGAAAAGAAAGGAAGCGGTGCAGTTGCTGCCGCCAAAACACACGTTGGTGTCCTGCTGCTTGCTGCTGTTGTGTGTGCGTCCTGCTCGCCCTGCGGCCCACAGACGGCAGTTTAGGAAACGTAGGCTGCTGCTGCGGAACGAGAAAAAAAGTGTGTATTTCCCGCTCGGCGTCTGCTGCTGAAGCACCGGTGCTACGTATTCATGTCGTGCTGCGCAGATTCACAAGTGTGAGGACCTCCGGCGGTACATAGAGCAGCTCACATACACGTACGCATACACAGAGGTATATATACGTGTGTACACTTGCACGTGTAAATACGTGTAATTGTGGAGCGGAAAGGGGAGGGAACAGAGAGAGGAAAAAAGACAGAAAGGACAGAATGTTGGAAGGGAGAGAAATGTAACTCCACTTTACAGAACGCAGGCACAGAGAGAGAGGCGAAAGGTGGGCACCTATCCGCACACACCTCTGCAACTATATATATTGCATGTGTGCGTGTATACATGTGCAGGCACTCCTATATCTACACATGTATATATAAAGGAATATACATGTAGATGCATGTGTGTAGGCGTGAAAACTATAAGGTCACAGCAGTCCTACGCACTTAAACTGTTTATCCTGCTGTAGCGTATAACTTTCCCACAAGAGACGTTATACTCACGATGCCTTCGAAAAAGGACCCCGCTCATAGCTAATGAGCAGTGTACCCGTTCACATATGCATATTGATATGTAGCTCGAACATACGTACATGATGTTGTCTTGTAAATATGCGTAAGTGTGTGTATCTTCATGGGCACGTCTCAGGAAGAGCTGATACGACGACCCCGGTCGAAGCTAGTGAGCTGTGAACCCGTTCTCATACATGTGTTTATATATAGAACACGTACATGCGTAAAGGGTCTTTCCTTGCGTAAATAATCCTTCCTTGTGTATGTACATCACATGTTGTAAAAAAGGGCACGTGTGTGTGTCTATTCATAGGCGCACGTCCTTACAACCTCTCTTTGTCTGTCTCCCTGTCTTTCTCGGTAATGTGTATATCAAAAGTGGCGAGAGCTGGTGTCCTTTATTTATGGGTACAGTCGCCCTCCATACGTGCTTATGGAAAAAGCCGCTTTATGTGGATGCCAGTACGCGGTGAGAGTCAGTTGTGTGTGCACACACGCTCAGCGAAGAACTTCCGCAGAGATACACACATTCAGACGGACGTTTCGACGAGACGGTAACGCGGTTCGGTGCGGAAAATCACGGGCTCTATAGAGAGTTGACAGTTCACGCACTTCTCATGAATATGTTAGTGCAACTCGAGACGCAGACATAAATCTAACAGTTAGCACGAGCGGAGAGGCCAGCTGCAAAAATTCATGTGGACGTGGACAGCTGCCGCTGCGGTCGGGTCCGTGCGGCGGCGAGCGGCATGCAGGAACATGCAGGTGCGCTCTGGGATCCAAATGGACGCGTGTGGACACACACAGCAAGCCGTATTTCCAGATAAAAGGCAAAAAAGGGAGGAAGAATGAACAATGTAGAATGTTTGTCTGAGACACAGATCGAGCGGCTTCGTACACATGGCCGGGGTCGGCAGAGAAAGCGCACCGGAAGAAGTGCGCAGACGTGTGTGCATAATATATGCGCAGTCTACGAGTGTACGATCATCTTCCATTACGTATTTACCTGCGTGCAGGGTATCATCTATTTATATATATGTCGGCATATACATGTCGGCGCGTGTGTAAATTTTCGGCTCTTCTACGCAGCAGGTCCTCCATAGAGCAGCGCCGCAGACCCTGCGTTGCCCTCCTTCGGTGGGGCACCACCAGATTGACTGTTAGCAGCGCTGAACAAAGACGATTCGTCGTCAGCTAGTTTACTTCTCCACCTGCTCCGGCCTGTAGCTAATCTGCGTAGAAGTATGCGCTCCCGCGATGGCGCGCTCGCGTGTTCGCTGGTGTCCTCCAGCAGGGCCGCCCTGGCGCTTCTTGGAAGGGGGTATTCTGCCTAATTCGGAACGCCTCTTTCCTAGACTAAGTCAGACGCACGTATCGAGGAATTGCGGGATATTGTTCGACGTCAGAAGCCGCAGCAAACGCAGCACCAACAGAACGAGCGGCAGCAGGTAGTGCAGCTGCTGTGACGAGAGGAGTCAAAACTCGAGCAGACGTGCGTAGAGCAGTAGCAGCAGCCGCAGCGGCAACAAGAACAGGCGCGGCGCCTCGAGATGCAGAGGGAGGTCTACCAGCATTGCGACTGCTATTCTTGCCTCTGTTGCTGTTGCTATTGTGTGCGCCTACGGCTGCCGTGTGACGGCTGCTGTGGATGCTGCTGCTGCCGCTACGGCTGTTTCTGATGCGGCTGTTGCTGCTCCTGCTGCTGCTAACGCACACGTATCGCCACTACCGATGCTGCGGCATTGCTTTGTCTGTATGTACTTATCAATTACTGCAGCTTATATTTGATGGGTGTTACCGACAACCCACACATCCAAATACGTACGTGCAAATCAGTACGGATATACCCAGATATAAGTTTTACATATATATATATATATCAGATTTATAGAGAGGTATTCTTCAGAGCACATGTTTGAGGAAATACTGCGTCGGTGAAACTGCATTTGGTTCCAGAAAAGCCAGGATAAAGCAAACCTTCAACTGATACACACTTAGAATTCCCCATCTCTACGCTTACATACGTGTATGTGTACATAACTGCATCCCCCACAGTTGAGGAGAGCTCTGGTGAACCTAGACCTGTACATATATACGAGCAAATTTTCGCAGTAAATACCTGCCTCACTCCCCTTCGTATCGGCGAACACAACTTTGAAGCAGATACGCGTGTTTACAGAAGTCAACCTCTACAACAGACTTCGTAGACGTGCATCTCCAACACGCAAAGAAAGGTACGACACAAATACGTATTCATAGAAACTCACTTGCAGATACGTAGGAACTCATCTATATAAGTATATGTGTGTATCCGAGAGACGCACAAGTCACCCTTTAGAACTAGAATAATCTACGTATATACACGTACACGGTCCTACGTGTGCGGACACACTGGGTGCGATGTGCACGCCATGTACGCGGAAAAAAGAAGTCGCGTTCTGTGGTTCAGCTGAAAACTAAGAGAATTCCTGCAACACATGTATGTCCTCCTCTTTCGAAATTTTCCAACACCCGACTTTGCGATGCGACAGCAAAAACAAGTGAAAGCGCCATCTCCCTCCCCCGGAGAGACACACTTATCCAACTGGACCCAAAAGCAGGCTTGTCGCTTACTTCATACCAGGTGTGTAACCCTAAATTTCACCGAGGTAGCTGGTGGCGAATTCGTGTAGTTTAAGGACATAAGTACATAAAAGAACGTAGTCGACCCTTTGAGGGAACACTCGCGTGTGTTTGAGACGATATGTTTGCCAAAGACTTCCGTGAGGCGAAGAACAGCAGCAGCACGCCGCCATGCCTTACTTTTGTGCACGTACCACTCCAGCGGTTCGAGATAATATATATATATATATGTATATTCTCTGGAGCAGATACATATTTTGTAAAAATACACCTACACCCTTATGTGATATATATATATATATACGTGGTGTAGAAGTCCGGCAAGAACACTAGCACTGAAGGATGTCAACCGCTAATTTGCAAGGCACGAAGTAGAAATACAAGCGGTATGCAGCAGGAGTAGTCGACAGGCATAAACTTCTGCGTACACGTACGGAGGCAGCCGTATGTACACGCTTAGACGCACTAATGTGTGTGAGGTTTTCAGTTGCAAAAAGCGACACAGGTGTCGACACACAGCGACTCAGTTATAAGTGGACGGTGAAGGCAGAGGGGTGGCCATACGTAGAGGTGGCAGTTCAACTGCGGCTGAGCTGAGAGGCACCCTCAAGTATATATATGCACGTATGATTGTTGACGCTTCATGTTCACAGGGAGTGGTTTTATCCTCCTGGACATCGGAGATTTTAGTAACGGAAACGGCGTGCAGCTGAGAGCACCAGGAAGACGTAACAGGGACCGCCCTATATATTTGTACGTTCAGCTGTATTCATGTATACATGTCTGCCCATCTGCACATAGATGCGCACAAATGTATGTGAGTACATTCAGTGTGCGTACGGGCAACAACACAGTCATACGTGTGCATACTATTACACAGGCGTGCATATGTATATAAATGCATCCAGAACAACCATCCACTCTGCGTGTACATATTTGTACTAGTCCTCAATATATAGTCTTGTGGCTCTCCCTACCTCTACCGCCACATGTGTATGCATACGTACGTAGTGCGCGTACGCACTGTAAATTTCGTAAGAGAGCAGGGGAATGACACGTTTGAGAGACACCGAAGACTAAGAAGTCTTGAAGTGCGTAGTGCAGCCATCTCATCTCCACAGCAGCAACAATCGCAGCCGGTGGCAAGAACAGTCTGCAGTAGGAACAGCAAGCTGTAGCAGGACGCTCCTACAGTCATGGAAACTTCCGGAGGCTGCAAGAGCACCAGCAGAAGGAGCAACACAAGCAGCAGCAACGGCAATGACAAGGTTACATCCAGCAGGAGCCGAGGGGTTCACGATGAGAAATCAGCAGTCAGCGGCTCCGGCAACAGTAGCACAACAGCTGCGCGAGTACCACGTGCACCAACACCCGTTCTCCAGGAGTTCTCAAACTTCTGCTGAGGGACGCAGCCGAAGCGCAGTGGCGGGCAGCGCAGGAGAATCGAACAGCAGTGGAACATCAGCAGCGGAATGCCAGCCACACAGCAGCAGCGATCTAAATGGGAGGACCGTCACGTACAGGAGTTGCATGTGACACTAGCAGCAACAACAGCAGGAGCGGTGCCATCTGACGGAGCAGCTTCACAACGCTTGCCGCAGAAATACGAACAATCGCAGCAATATTCTTCTGGTATCGGTGGAAGCGGAGGACCCGCCAAGGCAGCCGCAGCAGCAGGACTGCAGCTGGATCAGTAAGAGCACCAGCACGACCTGCAGCAGCGGCTAGGATGATGCCTGGCGTCGCAGTAGAAGCAGCAACAACACATACTAGCAGCTGAAGCACCAGCCGTAGCAGCATCTCGTGCAGCAACAACACCGCGTATGTAGTGGCAGCGGCAGTGCTGCAGCAGCTGGAGCAGTGGCGGTAGGCGGGAGCAGCACGAGCGGCAGCAGCACGGCCGCAGCAATTTCGTATGACTCCCACGAAGGGGTCGATTCGAGACTCTGGATGCCTTTTCCCGGATGACCAGTCGTGTCTGTCGAGTTGTAGAATGGTGTTTCCCTGTTGTGGAAAACTCTCCTTTCCCACGGTGTATTCGTCCTTGAATACTCGAGGCCTGGAGCAAGCTTTGTCACGAATAGGAGAGAGGGCACTTCTCTTTCGTTTTGGGTGGTGGAAGCAAACATCTGCCGTTAACTCTTCTTCACCAAGCATATTCTCTTTAAAAAAGATGGTTTGTCGTTTCCGCGTCCCAGAGTGCGCTGGTAAGGACTCCGTACTTCTGTCGGTGCGAGAAGCTGACCCGCCGCAAACGTAGTTTACCTTGTGAGAAGCGAAGATCATAGGTTTCTTAAAAAACTGCACATTCCACACCCAGTGTTGAAAAGCTTGAGAACGTCTTTTCTCTGTATAACAGTGTCTGGGTATGGCTTTGTGGAACTTCTGTCGAGTTGAGCGCTTAAACCAGAGAAAGAGGAAACTACGTATTTGATGCTTCGCTTCACCGCTCACTCGTTCCCTCGGCCTTCTCTGTGTACTTCTGCTCGAACAGACGTGTGCACGAGCAGCACCAACGACAGGCACTGCCTTCACCCCCCACTCCCGCGGAATCGGCAGCAGCAGCACCCGTCGCAGGAGCCTCCGGCGGAGCAGCGGGAACAGTAGGGCGACTTGGGCGAAGAACAGCAGCACCAGCACCAGGGGCTGCACCGTCCGGTGCCGCGGGAGTTGCAAACGCAACAGCAAGAACCACAAGGACGCGAGCATTCCTGCAACTGCAGGAGTAGAAGCGGCAGCAGGAGCAGAGCCTGCAGTGCTCCGCCCTGTAGGAGCAGACTTCCACATGCATGCGCTGCATATTCGTGGGCTGCCGCAACACGCCCAGCCGCAGCAGCAGCGGGGAAGCACTCATAGGTCCGCGTGCAGCAGCATCTTGGCAGTAGTAGTTAGACGGTCGTACTTGTTGCAGCAGCAGCGGAAGCAGCGGCACTGCAGCATAGGAGTGCGGTGTGCAGCCTCGGGTTGTGTACGTACACTGGAGGTGACAGGGGGTCCATTACAGCAAAGGAATGTGTAATAGTCGCGGACCACAGGAAAACGACGTAGGGGAAGTCGTGGACGCAGAAAGAGAAAACTTTTTGTAGGGGCGCAGGAATGCGGCAGCGGGGGCAGGAGCAGGGACGGGGGCATGCAGCACATCTTTTTCTGCACGTAAAAACGGACACGAACAGCCTTCTTCAGCTGCCTCGTCTGCTGCAGCGCCAGCTGCTTCTCACGCCCTCTGCGATGCTGCTGGTACACAAGTGAGATATGTAACAGGAGCGTGACTCGTATAATAGACGCCAGGTGGACCACACGAGAAACAGCAGTCAGGAGAATCGCAGCACTGCCAACGTAATTGCAGCATAACACTGCAGCTGAAGAAGCAGAGAAGCAACAGCCGCTCGGAGCAGGAGCAGTAGCAGCATCCAGCAGCAGCAGCAGAACTTCCCAGCACTTTCTAGGCGCGACAGGAGCTTCCTACTCATGCAGCTGGCGGAAGAACAGCACAGCCGGCAGCAACAGCGGCACCGCACGAATTTTGCGTGGAGTCTTTCCGAAGGAGTAGCAGGAAGAGGAGCGCCTGCTACCTAACCGCGCTTCCCAACAAAGCTTGCCTTTGTCTTTTTGTTGTGGCAGTAGCAGTAGCTCACACGGATTTATCCGCACTTTTGCTCGACTCTGTGTCACGCTGTCTGTACTCCTCCGAAGAACACCTGCAGTGTATGTACACAACAGCGACGACGGCCGTATTGCGCGTGCCCGCGTCCTTGCCTACTTCAAATTTTGCAAGCAGCCCCTGGGTGTTTCCGTACTCTCTTCGGCGTAGTACAGCCATTAGTAGTAGTAGTAGGAGGAAGAGGAGGATTCTGATGGGTAGTTGAAGTGTCTGCAGAGTCCACAGGCACGCATGCACTTTTCAACCTTGAAGGAAAAGTAGGAAGAGGCCAAGAAGCAAAGCCGTTGCTTCCCAGGAGAGGGCTCTGGCTTTAGAGCAGAGAGATACCGCGGAGACTTCTCTCGGACTGCAGCAGCACAAGCAGCAGGAGCAGTGGCTGTCTGGCAGGTGGAGCAGCACCCGGAGGCCACAGGCTTAGCGGGAGGAGCGGTCTGAGGCTTTTCATGAGCAGCAGCCGAAGAAGCAGCAGCACACAGAGGAGCGTGTGAGCGGCTGATGAGCAGCACCAGCCTCTGCAGCAGCTGCAGTGCTCCAGCGGCAGCAGCACCTGCGCTCCGTCGGCAGCCTCTCTTCTCCTGTTGTCTTTGCGTGGCTTACATCTTAGTAGAGCAGCTGTCACCCACTTCATCAACCACTTGTGTTGCTGCATGTGGATCTAGATCCTGAGCTCATCTACTCTCTCCCGTACTGTAGCAGCCTCGCTGCTGCGTTCTTGCTGCTGAGGCGCTGCTGCGTCTACTGCATGTGTGTCGCTACACGGCGTGCCGCACGTGCTGCTGCCGCATCTGTTGTTGCTCCCGTCTCTGCTGCTGCAGCTGCGCTGCGGCCTCGAGCTGTGACTGCATCGCTGTACGCCGTGCCGCTCGTGCGGCCCGCCGCTGCAACTACATCTGCTGCATCTGTCGTCTACACTCCTCACATAGGGGACGTGGTTGCCGGCCTCTCGCCACTCCTTCGACAGCTTTCTTCCGTTTGTTGAGGCCAGTGTTGCAACAGCAGCAACAGCGCGCCGCGGCTACGGCAGCAACGGCGAGATGGCAGCGCTAGCGTAGTGCTCACGAGGTAGTTCTAACGGCAGCGATAGTAAGAACTATTGACGGCATCCGCATTTACAGCCGGTTTGAAACGACCGGATCAGCAGCAGCACCCCCCTGGCAGCAGCAGCGGTATGACTCACAGCCGAAGCAGCAGCAGGAGCGGGAGCGACAACAGGTACGTGGCAGCAACAGCAGCAGCAGCAGCACCACCACCACCACCAGCAAACGCGGGCGACAGCAGATCCATCAGCAGCAGCAGCACCACGAGCAGCGTCAGCCGTTAAGTACCTGCGGCATCGAGCTTCTTGTGACACGCTGCAGGAAGCAGAAGCAGCTGCGGGTACTGCTGCTTCTGCTGTAGCTGAAACCTTCGCGACTTGTCGTCAACTCCCGCTCAGCAGCTACATCTGTTCCTCATCTGGTTTTCGTCTCTCACCTTCGGACACTTACACTTTCCGCTGCTGGTTTTGGTATCTCCCTTGTTGTGCCCAGGGCGCCTCCGTATACATATGTATCTGTATATATGTATGTGTACGCAAATCTATGAAGGAGTCTACGTGCAGGCCATGAAACACCAAGTGTAGTACACACGTTTGTGGAAGGACGTTTCTAGTTGCTACAAGTGACACAGAGAAGTGCTGGTGCTCCTGCTGTGGGTTGGTACTGCGCCACGTCAAGTGCTGCGGCGACGCGATGGCGCTGACAGGCGAGCCCGAAATTTTGTTTGAAGAAGCAGCAGATCCTGCAACAGCAGATCTAGGACTAGCAGGAGAATTGGCAACAACAGATCTGGCAACAGCAGCAGCAGCAGGCGATTTGTCAGAAGCATTAGCAACAGGTGACGGTGAGACAGCTGCTACAGCAGAAGAAAACGCGGAAGCAACAGCAACAGGCGCCGGAGACGCAGAGTTGGGGATAGAAGCGCCAGCAGAAGCACGAGCAGAAGAAGGTGGAGAACGAGAAGGAGGAGGAGTGGCAGCAGGAGCAGAGGGAGGCGCAGCAGCAGCATGGACATCGGCGAGGAAGAACGGCCCGCATGTGTTGGACGGTTTATTAGCAGCTGGAGGAGGTGTACGTACGCCGGGTGGAGGAGGCGGAGGAAGAAGAAGCGACCGCATTGAAGCGTTGCTGCAGCTGTCGCTGGACGAGGCTGCAGCACTGCAGCAGGGAAAGAAGCAGGAGGAGCAGCAGCGCCGCGGCCGCAGGGACCGGGGCGGCAGAAAAAAAGAGTTTTTTCCGCTGGATGCTGCTGCTACTCGCGACAGCAATGGCAGGGGAGGGGGGGCGGCAACAGGAGGAAAAGGGGGAGGAGGAGCGAGTCAGTTAAAAGTGCAAGATAAGTTGACTATGTCGTTGAAAGATCTCATAACGACGCAGCAGCAGCAGCAGATGCAGGAGCGGCAGATCCAGCAGCAGCAACTCCAACAGCAGCAACAGCGGAAAGTGCGGAGAAGGCGGCGCAGACCTTTTCAGTGGGAAGAGGCGGCGGAGGAGGATTTGTTCGAGGAGGAAGAGGAAGAAGAAGCTGAAGAAGAGTTGCGTGCGTCGGCGGCAGCAGCATGGCCACAGCAGCGGCAGCAGCTGTTCTCGCCCTACGGACAGAGGGCGCCGCCGCAGCAGCAGCGACACCTGTTGACAAGTAGCGATGTGTATGGGGCGTGGCATTATCGCCACAGCAGCAGAAAAGAGGAGGAGGAGGAGGAAAGAAGAGGTAAGTGGGTCGCCAGAGGGGCGCGAGCCACATTGCGTAGAGGGCCGTATTACGTTGGGGAGCACGTCCAGGCAGCAGCTTTTCCTTTTCTCTCTGCATCCGCTGCAGCAGAAGCAGCTGGCAGCAGCGGCGGCGCCGGCGTCAAAATTCGACGCGGAGGACGGGGCATTAGCGGCAGCGACGCAGGAGCAATAGCAGCAGCAGGAGCACCACACCCATCACATCTTGGGTCTCGTGTAGCTTCCGGCTTGTGGCTCGGTGCTGGTCCTCCCAGCAACAGCAACGGGACTGCCAGTCTTGCCGCCGCTTCTCCTAGGTGGAGCGCAGAGCTGCGAAGTCGCCAGCACTTGCAGCAGCAAGACGGGGGGAGAAAAGTAACAGCTGCGACTGACGCACCAGCAGCCGGACGGACGGGTGCGGACGAAGGAGCAGAGATCGAAGGAGATGACGGAAAAGACGAACAAGATGATCCTGCTGCTGCTGCATGGCAGCGCGCCTTTCGGAAAGCAGTGCTCTTCCCTCTCCATGTAGGCGCATGCGGGTGGAAATACCTCGTCGATGTCAAGCCTGACCAGCAGGTAAGCAGCAGCACCGTCAGCGGTAACAAACGCAGCAGCAGCACCAGCAGCAACAGCGCCAGCACTAGCAGCGGCAGCAGTCAAAAGCAGGAGCCGCGGCGGAACGAGGAGATGGAGGATCAGCTGTTGGATCATCGTGTGCAGCGGGCATGCTCTCAAAATTGCGGTTCTAGACGACTGTGCGTACACCACAAGGTAGCAGCACATAGGTTCCCCTTCGCACACTGCGTAAGGATGTACATATAAATACACGCACGTAGAGCGTGCATGCATACAAGCGGAGGAGGAGTCCGGAGAGTATGTGTTTATAAGGGAACTCGGGTGTGCCGATGCAAAGGCACCTTGTCTACATGGATTTGCTCTGCCCTTGCTGTGTAGCTGCTGCGCTGGGTGGGCCTTATCTTCCGCAGCCGCGTTCGGGTTGTCCTTTCTTCTGTTGCTGGCTGCTGAGCACGTGAGCGAGCTGAGTTGATGTATTTGTCTGCAGGAGTCGTTGACAGCGTTCGTCTTATATTCGGGAACCGATCAGCTGGAACAAAGTGACATTTTTGCGTTTTTCAAGCCGCTGTCTCCACGGCTTGTGACGCAGCTTTTCCCTCCCGCTTTCTTCATCATTTCCTTCCCCTCCGCAGCAGCGGCCGAGGCCGCGCTGCAACAGCGTAGCGAGAGCTGCTGCCACCTGTTGGCTGTGATGCACCAGCGCCTGCGCGAGCAGCAGGAGCAGAAGAAGCAGAAGGAGCAGCAGCCGCACAAAGCAGACGCGGCGGACGAGGAAGAGCAGCAGAAGCAGCGGGGAGAGAGAAGAGGCAGGGGTGGAGAGCACGGGCAGCAGGACGGAAAGAAGGACGAGCAGCGTCAGCAGCCGCAAGAGGACACGAGGAAGGAACACCGGCAGGAGCCGGAAGACGAGGAGGACGTTGATATGGACAAAGCGATGAAAAGTGGAGAGGAAGAAGCCCGCGGCAGGAACAGCACGACTGCGAGTGATCAGCAGGCCAAGAAGGGCGAAGCAGCAGAAGCAGCAGACGCGGTGGTGGCTGGGATGCAGCAGAAGGGGAACGAGCAGCAGCACTCTAGCAGCCTCAGGAGGAGGAGTACCAGCAGAGACGAACCCGGCAGAAGCAGCAGCGGCAGGGACAACAAAGAAGAAGCGAGAGGGGCGATGGCGAATGACTGGTGTACGTACATTGAAGGAGGCGAGGCGTGGACGCTACAGCAAGCGGGAAGCTTCCTCGATGACGATGAAAGAGAAGTCTTTCTGCTGCAGCTGGAAAAGTGGCGCAGGTAATGCAGCAGCTACAAGTGGACTTGACTCAGCAGCAGCGGGATAGCTGCTGCGTAACAATACGTGTGCGTGCTTGAGGAGAGGAGAAGCTGCAGCAGACGACAGGTGTAGCTGTTGCTCAGGCTGCTGCAGCAGCCGGCTGCGTGGTAGGCGCCAAGAACAGCTGCAGCACGAGAGAGGGTTGCAGACGCCGGAACAACAGCGGTGGCCTGAAGAGTTTGGGCTGCAGCAGCAGCAGCTTGAGCAGAGGGCTTATAGGCGCGGCAGCAGTGCCAACATCAGAGCAAACAGCTCAGCAGCGGCAGCAGCAGTAGCCGCGCCGCAGAGGATTGCTTCGGCAGCTTTGCAGAGTGAATTCCTGCAGCAGCGGCGGCTTCTTGAGTTAGTGAAACAACAGCCGCTCACGTGAATACGCGTTCGTTCCGGCAAACAGCAGCAGCCGCAGCAGCTCTGCGATAGTAGTAGCAGTAGTAATAACTGGTGGCAGAGGTCGTGAGTCGAGTTCGCGAACGGCTTTTAGCAGGTGGAGGACCCGCACCCTCCCAGGCGCAGCAGCAAAATGTCTTTTTCATGCGGAGTTCTTTATGCGTGTGGTGATGTACAGCGGGTACATGCAGTCAGCAATGAAGCGCTGCTGCAGTGGGCTCGATGTGAGGTCTGTTTGCCGCTGCTGCTGGTGCTGCAGCTGATGCGATTGTCGCATCCTACTGCTGCGGCGAATTCGTTTTGTGAGACAAACTGCTGTGCAGCTGTTGCTGGCTTGGCCGCTGCTGCTTACTTTCTCCTTCAGCCGCTGCTGCGGCCGCTATGCTGTCGCTGCTGCCGGTGTGCTGTTGCTGCTGCCTTTTCAGTACCGACTGAAGGGACCGCACTGCAGTTGCTTGCTGTTGCAGTTGGCGATGTGCTGCTACACGTCTGTTTCGGTCCCTGGAACGACATGTACCGTCTTGGTGCTCTGCACTATCTGCATTGGACTTCTTTTGCTGCTTTTTTTTATGCGCTGTATCCCTACTGTTGGTGCTGCTGCTACTGCAGCTGCGCTGCTCCTGCTACTGGCGCCGCCGTTGCGAGGTGTGGCTTGCCTAGTTGCCGTGCCTCTGCCTCCCGCGTCTGCTGCTGCTGCAACTACGGTGCTCCTCCTGCGGCTAACGGTGCTGCTGCTGCTCCTGCTGCTGGTGCCGTGGGGTGCTACTGCAGGACAGCTCCCATCCTTTCGTCGCGAGGGGGTGCTGGTGCTGCGGCTCGGGTGCTCCTGCGACGGGCGACGGTAGCAGAACTCCGCGCATGCGCTGCTTCTCTGTCATTGTATTCGCCAGCGGAAGCAGACTGCCTTGTGGCTGCCGCTGCTCCTCGCCGAGTGTGTCTCAGCCAAAGCTCGGCGGCTGCTGCCCTGATCGAGCCTTCCCCTGCCGCTGCTGCCGCAGCAACAGAAGGAGCCACCTCCGTAGGAGCACCAGCATCACGAGCAACAGCAGCAGCAGACCCACCAGCGGGCGTTCACGGAGGGTCTGCGATACGCAGGGGACGCGTGCTTCTGGCTCCCGCAGGAGCAACAGCAGCGGCAGCGTCGGATCTGCACTTTTCACCTGCTGCATGGCGCCGAAACTCAGGAGTCTGGTGGCCAGCAGACTCTGTATGGAGTCACGGCGCCACACTCTCATCAAGTGGATCGGCTGCTGCACCAGGAGGGAAAGGAGACGAAGGAGCCGCAAGAGCGCTGCCCTCGCTCCAGCTTCTACGCCGGCAGCGACAGCAGCAGCAGCAGAAGTATGCGTTTCCAGCAGACTTCTTCAGTGCTGCTTCTGCTACTGTCGCCGGAGGTGGAGGAGGACCGGGTTTGCCGTGGAGACGCAGAAACACGCTGACAGGAAAGGGAGGAGAAGACGCAGAAACGAGTGCAGGCGTGGAAGAAAACGAGTTAAAACAAGATGAGACACTGCTGAGGGTAAGTGCTGACTTGCTGACGCCGCAGCCCCTGACTTGTTAGAGGTTTGCGTAAGTAGGATAGCGCTCACTGTTCCTGCAGCATGCAGAAAGACCAGGGAGACGAACATGCTGCTGCTGATGGTGCTTCTGGAGGATGAGATGCGATCGTCGGTGTTGCTGCCGCCGCAACAGCAGCAGCAGCAAGGAACACAACCGCGTCTGATTTCCTACATATATACATGTATGTGTACATATATATATGTACACATGCTAGTGTCTATATATATATATATATATACGTGTATATCTATGTACACTTGTGTGTACCTATATATATATATGCGTATCTCTCTCTCTACATATATGTAGCACGAATGTTTAGATACGCAGGAGGAATGAAAAGCAGAAGATGACTGCTGTTGGACTCGAGCAGAACGCGCCGCTGCGGGTGCTGCAGAGGAGCTGCCTTGCAAGGCGACAGAGTGAAGGCAGTTGTTGCAACCGCAACGCAAACACAGACGTGCTGCTGCCGTCGAAAGCTTTGCTCGCCTTGTGGTGCCAGCGTGCGTTCAACTACAGATGCTGCTGCTTCCGTACTGCTCCTGCTGCTTCGTTGGCTGCTACTGTTGCTACCTTCTTGCTCCCCCTGTTGCTGTTGCGTGTCCACAGCTTCCTGCTGGTGCTTCTTCTGATCTCTTGCAGCTGCTGCACTCCGCTTGCCCTTGCTGCTGCTGCTGTTTCTCTGCTGCACCTCCCTCGCAGCTGCTGGAACGACTACTCGGATGCGCCTTTGCTGCTCTGCGGGTGATCCTGCTGACCAACGTAGTGCCGTGGTGTGCAAGTGCTCCTGTGTCTCCAGGGTTGGCGCTGCTGCTGCTGCGGCTGCGTGGGACTGCTGCGGCAACTGCTGGTATTGCGTATGTGCTGCTACCAGAGTCACCGCTGCTGCTCCTGCCCCGGTCGTGTTGCTGTTGCCGGTGCTGCTGCCTCTCGTTGTCCTCCTTTACGGCGTTCTGCAGCGACTGCTGCTGCTGATGGGGATGCCGCTGTAATTGCTGCTCCTGCTGCGTCGCATGTTACGCGAACTGCTGCTTTTGCTGTGCCTGGTGTTGCATCTGCCGACAGTGTAATTGTCGCTTCTACTGCTACTGCTTTTTGTGCTTCGTCCTTTCTTCTGCGGTTGCCTCTGCAGAGCTGCGGGGGGGACTTCCGAACGCGCATTCTTTATGGCCGTCCGGTCTTCGTCGGAGAAAGCATCGGCGGTGAACCTGCAACAGAAGCAGGACGCGTCAGAGAAGGCACGGGGTACGCCTGTGTCTGTACATATGCGTATACGTGTGTATTTACATATGCATCCGATGTCCCTGGTGTATTCGAAAACACGTAGTATAAATATATATATATATACATATGTACGCGGTTATGTAGTGGTTTGACGCTGTAGAAGGTGTACCTTAATACTTAGACAGATATCAGATCTACCTCTGTACGTGCACTATATATATATATATATGTATGTATATATATGTATATATATATGTATGAGTATATGGAAACAAATTAGTGTAAGAGTGGGGGGAGGTACGTGGGTAGACAGAAAGGTGTAAATCTGCAAGTGGAACGCATGTACACATGCGTCGTCATATAACTCTGGACGCATACCTACACAGGTGTTAGAATCAGATGCGTGCTCCATTTGTATACATTGATATATATATATATATGTATATATATACACCTTGTAGGTATATGAGTGTAAGATATTAACGTGTGTGTGTCTGTGTGTGCATACGTTTAGAGAGACCAAGATACACTGGTATGTTTCCCGGTTCAAGTACAGTCCAAACCTATGCAGAAGGAGACCTCTGCAGTGGTAGTGGCAAATACAGCTGTGGTCACACCGATGCAGAGGTCCTTCTGTCTACGTACGTAGAGGGAAGGATCCGCGTGTTTATTATCGACTTGATATACTACGGAGTAATTGTACCAGTATGTGTGTATAGTCTAGATGTGTGTGTGTGGGTTTGGTGAAGTGCGCCGATGATTATAAAGCTTCTTACATATGTGGGATGTGTATGTATGTGGGTGTCGCCTTGGTGAAATGCGAAGACAATTAAACAGATACATCTTTTTCTAGCATAGTTTTTGATTTGTATACCGTGGCCTGTTTTCGTGTGTAATGGCCTGGGTAATCACTTACACGCAGGTGAGGCAGGAAACTGCGGTATTATGTGTATGCCCGCGTATTTGCTGTTTGCGAGAAGTGACCTTTGCGTAGCCCTACACACCTGTGTGTATAAACAAGTATTTAAACAGGCGTCTTCATGTGCACTACACTACTCTAACTATAAACACACAATCGTAACATTATATATATATACATGTAAATAGACATGTACAGAAAAACACGAATATATAGGTGTGTATACGTGTGTGTGCACGCATGTATGAATATATATATATATATCTCACTATATGTGTCTGTGTGTGTTCAAACGCGTTCGTCCGCCCCTACATGACGCATGCATGGAAGAGTGTTTTGCGTGTTGCAGACTGAGTAGCGATTCCGCAGAAGTTATCGAAGTAGACAGTCCGGACGAAGAGGAGGCAGCGGGAGCAGCCACCGGGGAAACATCAGCAGCGGGTGGTGCACCAGCAGCAGGCGGAGCAGCAGGAAAGCGGGGCGGCAGCAGGGGAGTCTCCGAGGGCGGAAGTTGCGACGCGGATGTGACGCTGCAGCGGCATGTAGACGAGGAGAGACGCGTGGTCAACGGAGAGCAAGAAGAAGAAGAAGACGGACAGTGGACAGAAGCAGAAGTGAGAAGGCCGGAGAGACAAGAAGCAGCAGAACAGAGGGCGAACGAGGAGGAAGGAAGAGAAAAAGAAGAGCCAGGGGTGAAGGAAAAGGAATGCAGGGGGCGAGGGGAGCAGCACTGGCAGCAAAGCAGAAGCGTTGTTGCTGACTTGAAGGGACGCCGCCGGGTGTACGAGGATGGGGGAGGAGGAGCAGGAGGAGCGGCAAGAGGAAGAAGAGAACATGAGGAGCGGGAGAAGAAAGCAGCTGCAGAAGTTACTTCAGACGAAGAAAGACTGTATAGACGAAAGCAATACTCGTATATGGAGGAGCCAGGCGGTCGGCACTTTTTTGAGAGAGAAGAACCGGAAGCATCAGGCGGGGGGGGTCGCTACGGAGGAGGCAGTGCAGGAGATGTGACGCAGCATGGAAGACTGCAGAGTAGGAGGAGGAGCAGCAGCAACAGGAGATGGAGGGGAACGAGCCGCAGCAGAAGCAGCAGCTGCAGAAGAAGGCAACGCTTGTATGGCGATTCGGCGGCGTTGCGGTCTGCGTGTAGAGAGGGAGCTGCGCTGCATAGACCACCAGAGTTCGAGGGATTCGCCAACAGCAGCGGCAGCAGGTATATAACACGCTTTCAAGAACGAGATCCAGAAGTAGCCGCTCTCTACAAGTGGCAGGGGGAGGAGGAGGAAGAGGGCGGGTACAACCGGTATCACTACGACGGTTACGCACGTGGGGAAGAAGCGAAAATGCCGACCAAAAGCAGCAACGGCGGCAGCAGTGGCCAGTACAGTAGTCGAGCTTTTGCAAGAGAAGCGGAGGTAACGAGCAGCAGCGCCGGCAGCGGGGCCAGGCGAGACAGTGAGGGAAGAGCGCCGCATGCGTTTGCTGCCGCAGGGAGAGAAAACTGGGCAACCGCAGGGAGGTGGCAGCAGCAACACCAAAGGAGAGAAGGCTGGAGAGACAGCAGCAGCGAGAGAGAAAGAGTAGCAGGTAGCAGGGGCGTTCTGCTTCGGAGGGAGAGACAGCGAAATGAAGAGGGGGGCGAAGAAGGCTACAAGCGAGGGAGTAGCAGAACGAATAAAGAAAGCAGAGACAGTGGGGACGGAACGCGAGACAGCGGTAAAGGCCACTGGAGAAGAGGAAGCAGCGTCGACGCTGCTGCAGCAGCCGCAGAGAGAAAGTGCAAAGGCAGGGGCTTCATCTACGCCCACAGTCGCAAGTCCATGGTAGCAGATCGTCACAGTCAGAGCACCAGCAAACGGGGCCCCCCGCGCGCTACATACACTCCCAACCGCTCTAATCAAAAAGAGTACTAGGCGCAGCACAGAGGATGTAAAGGATGGATGACTCTTCGTTGTGTGCTCGAATAGATATGTGTGTATGTCTGTGCGCCTCCTGCCGCGAGTTCGCTGAAACACTTACGTGCAGCGGCCATACACTCTGATGGCAAAGACGGTCGTAGAAGCTCAGAGCCAAGGTCGCCTATCTTACACTTGTAGAAATACGAGAAGTTAATTTTTCCATGCGTGTACGTACACTTCTGTACACGGGTTGCGAACGATTGTCTGTGAGTGGCTGTGTGTACGTGAGATGCAAAATACGCAACTGCAAGATAATCGGCCTTTTGCACTTGTGGAGACACTCCGGATTGTTCGTGCGTTGTCTGGCCCCTACTGTACGTACACTGGATTTTTTCTGGCAGAAGGTATCCGTGTGCGTTCCTTATCCGCGTTCGCCATCGCATGAACTTTCCGTGAAGATGAGGTATAGTAGACACAAAGAGACTACGGATATATTCATATATTGTGTATCGTTACGTGCCGAGTATCTGCCTCCTCATACAGTGCACTCGACGGAGAAGGCTCCTGATTGCCGTCCAGACGCATATGTCGGTTTTTACGCTCTTCACCATTCGTGGAACGGCGTACGTGTTTTCCTGAAGTAGACAAACAGCCGCTGACTACGCTTTGACAAACAGCACCGCCAAGATTTCGGACGCCTCCGCTGATTGTGTGCACGAAGAGGATGGCCACACACTCGTATTTATTGTTGCCGCGGACGAGAAAGATAGTTTGTTTGTGGCTTTGTCCCTAAGGGCGTCCTTGCTATTCGTGCACGCACAGAGCTTTCCCGCACAGTGATCTTTTGGCTGAAGAAAGAGCAGCTGATGACATCACCACGTGTGCACGGTGAACAAGTTTGCGTATGCATGGCTCTTGCACCTTCATACAAATTGCTGCACTTGGGACGATTAAAAACACTGTGGGTGTGACGTAGACGTCCACAAATGCTGCACTTGGGACGATTGAAAGCACTGTGGGTGTGACGTAGACTTCCATAAAGTGACTTTTAAGTAATAACTTCCCATACAAAAGACGTACCTCTGCGTGTTCACCTTATGTGCCGGATGGCTGCTGCAAAAAAACGAACTTGGCGTCACTACTGAATGGATCATCATGGTTTTTCTTCTTTATAATCGCGTGCACAGAGAACTTGTACCGCTGCTCTCCTACTACAGAGGAACATTTCCTACATATTTCCTCTTGCTGCGTTGAAGTTTTTTGTTCCATAATTCCACGTCTTATCGCCGAGATGCGTATTAGAGAAACACTCACGGTGTTACATAGGTGTGAGTGTTACAGAAAACTGGAAGAAATGCTTCTATCTGTGAACCACTGCTGCATAAGCAGCGGTGGTTTTCAAAGATTCTCACCGCTTACACAGCGTCTACGCGTTAAACACAGGGTCAGTGCTATTGCAAAAAGGTGCTTTTGTCCATGGAGCAGCAGTGTATAAGGACAGTGCTGGTACACTGCTGCCTACGTAGATCAAAGCGTGTCGCTCAGAATCGGTGTAACGTTTGTTTTTGAAATCGGTCACGTACATGCCTGTAGAAATGCGTGCCTGCTGTTCGACCGCTGCTACACAAGCAGAATCGCCGTGTGATTTCTCAGACTTTCAATTCTAATTGAGAGAGAAATGCAAGTTCACGGCTTCCATCACAAGGGTCTTCTTTTTTGTCCTGTTGTGAGGGAAGCTTTTCCGTTTGCTACACTTTTTACACCCGAAGAAACAATTACGCTGGGTTGTCTTTGAAACGTTGCCTTTACAGCGGCGAACACATGAATGTACTGTATTAGGCTTCCCATATAAGCATTTACTGCCGTACACATCTTTCTCGTTACTCAGTCTCTATCGCACGTAGCTTGCCGTCTACTAACAGCGACTCTGCAGGACAGCGTATACTCAGATCACCTCTGCTTCACAACAAGCCTCTCTGTGTTTCCGGCTCCAGAACGGGACGTTCTTCTCGCCTACATTTCTAGACCAGTACACTCAGGACTTAAGGTTTTATATATAATCTCGCTTGCTGCGCACAAAGCTGCTCATCAACCACACAACGCTGGGGAGAGAAGTGTTTTTCTTTCGTCCCTCAAAATGCCTCCATGCAGGCACGTGTGCATGCTATTATACGTACCCTTAAACAAACTTCTTCGTACGTACATGTATTTATATTCACAAGTAGTGCCTGGCGGAGAGATTCTTTTCTCGACAGGTTTCTCGGCCCCTACACAGTGGAATCGCTTTTGAGTGTGTCACAGGAGAAAAAGCACCTAGTAATATTGTTGAATTTTAGCGACACATGTCAGTTCTTCCGCCGTTTATACAGTCTCCTCCAGCAGAGGACGGCTATTCAAGCGCCCCGCTATCATGTGGCACCGGCACGACAAGCACTGGTGTCGTCGTACTCATGAGGTGAAGGTCACTACTTCGAACCTTTTGTGACCGACAAATTTAGTTTCGTTGTTCTGCACGTAATCCCATTCATGTTTGCCCAGCTGGACTGCAGAGAAGAACTTTCCATTTACACTTTTCTGCTGGACGCGCTTTTAACGGCTTTGCATCGCAGAAAGAATTACTTCTGTTTCCACCCTACTGCTTCAGACGGACACTTCCGCTGACTTGGACGCGCTTCTACCAGTTCTGCATCGCAGAAAGAATTACTTCGGTTTCCACCATCCTGCTGCACAGAGACACTTCCGCGGCCTTGGCTGACATACCACAGATGGGCGACCTCACAAGAAGGCCGTACACAGGTTCTTTCAGAACACTCGACGGAAGGCGTTTAGCTTGGACGCGATTCTCAGATACACAGACAGATTTCGTAAGCGGAGGGGTGGTTCCCTGACGATTACGAATGTACTTTCTACTGTCCTCTAGTAGAATCTCCATCGTGTCTCTAGATATATCTACTTTAACTTAGAGGGGGAAATGGATCGAAGGGGCATGCTTAGGTGTATTGACCACTGACGCGTCTTGTAACTTTCAGCCGAGTGAGCGCCGGTGTGCACAAGAAATAGATGCCAACCACTGTCGCGTACGAAGCGCGTACCTGAGTTTGACCCTTCTGAGGTAAAGGAAGCTTGCCGCTGCTACGTAGTTGGGGGTACTATGGTTTTGTCGTCGATGATGCAAGTGGATACAGTGTTGCGACGTACATGCGTATTCGTAGGGCCGGTGTTTCCAGCTTATTCGTACTCAGCTGCTCTGTACGTAATGGGCACCACACCCTGGTAAATGAAGTTTTTTAACCGCTCAAGGCCACCGCAATTAAAGGCGACGCCAGTGCAGACGCTTTTTTCCTCCGCTGATTATGGAGCGTAAACCGCATCTAAATAGTCATTCTGCTGCTACTGCGTACGAAGTCTTTTTAGGCGCGCAGTATTTGGTAAAGGACTCGACTCATCGTTCCTGATTTTGAACAATGTATCACCAGTGTGTAACTAGAATTGTTGTAGGGGGAACATTACAAAGACATTTGAATACGTAGGCGGCTCCTGCACCGCAGCGATAGTTCCTGTATGGCCCGCCGTTCTGCATGGGTGCAGCACCAGTGTGTGTAGCGTAGGCAATGTGCGTCTTTGTACGGTCACGTGCATGAGAACCGCTCGCGCATAATCCTCCACGCAGTGGTACTCTACAGTAAGATTTCTCAACGGCGAAGCACTATTGAACACACGGGCATGGCTTGCAGTGATCCCTGGAACTTCACGGGACGACTCTGTGCGAAGTCCTTCGGATCCCGCACTGCTGCGTGATTTCACGATACCGTGTATGTACGTTAAACGTAGCTGACATCCTACGTACGCAGCCGTTGGGCACACAAAGGCTACGAACGCAGCGACCACGACTATGACTGCAGAGCAAGACAACTGGCGTGTCAAGCCTGCACGTCTGTGAACGGTAGTCAGCTAGTTCTTTCTTAATCTCTTCAGCGAAGGCGACAGCGCCGAGCCCATATCTGCTGTTCGTTGCTATCCTGTTGCGCGTTTTCTGGAGCTGGCGCTAGAGTCGCCCTGAAAAGTCCTGCTACCGACGAGCCTGCTACTACTGGCCGACAGAACAACTGCACGTCGCGCTGTTGTTGCGGCTGCTGATGCGGCAGCACGGGGAAGCTGCTTAGGCTGCTGGTGACGCTGGTAACGCTGCTCCTGCTCATGGAATTACGCAGGAGCAACAGCTTATATGCGTACAGCCTCGTGTGTCCGTGTCGAACGGGAAAAAATAGTAATTAATCAGCTAGACACGACGTACTGACTTCCGTAGGGTTCGTCCTGGACTGCTGTTGCGGCGCGCCTTGTGGGGTCATGATGCTTCTTCTTCCACTGCCGTTCCGCTCCTGTACTCGTGATCCAAGTGCGGGGCTGGTCTGTTGCAGATCTTGATTTGCTGTAGCGCTGACCTGCTGGTGGCTGCGCGGCTGTTGCCCCCTCGCCGCTCCTGCTGCTGCGTTCGCTGCCGGATTCCCTGCAGCGCTTGCTAGCTCGTTGCTGCTTCTGCCGCTGCTGCTCCTCGCGCACCGGTGCTGCTGCTGTTGCGTGTCGACTGGTGTGGCAGCCGGCTACTGAGTTGCTGCTACGATGCAGTACTGTTGCTGCTTGCTGCAGTTTTACTCACCTATACGTCTCACCAAGTGACTTTCTACCGATCTCCAACCAATTGCTTACCTGCTTTTTACTCTCTCGCCCTGTTTGTAGCTTGTTTTTGACGTCTTGGTCACGTTTGTTGTCCGAAGAAGAGACGGTGTGTCTCCGCATCCCGATCTACACGCTCGTCTCCGAAAGACGCGAACAGCTCTCTGTACAGTTCCCACGAGCAGGCGAATTTTTCCTTCCCGCGTCTCTTCACAAAGTTGTGCTGTCGCAATCTTTCGGCCGCGCGGAGATTGCACATTTCTAGTTGTGGTATCACCTCTCCTCCAGGTGTCCTTGTCTCTTCCTCCTCTCTTCCTCAGCGTTCACCCCACACCACCCGCGCTACGCGGAAGCCTCTTGCTGCCCTAGAGCTGCCGCGTGGCTGCCACTGTCGATGCCGCTGCCGCTGCTGTGTTCGCTGGAGTGGAGACTTCATTTGAAGCACTGCTGGTTTGTTGGGCGTCCCTGCACTTTTTACCCGGCAGAGCGTGGCGCCTGCTGCACCTGGTCCCTCTCTTATGGGTGCGACAGCCTCCTGGACGCAGCAGCTCACCAGCAGCACCCTACACAACACCAGCAGTCAAATTAGAACCAGCAGCCGCCCCAGTAGCTGCAGAACCGCTGCAGCGATTTTCTTTGCACCAACAAGGATGACATCACTGGCTGCAGCTGCGTCGGGATTTGCTGTAGCAACAGTGTCGCTCGCCCGAACAGCCGCAGCCGGTGGTCGCCCTTCCGCTGGCGCACGGTAGGATCACATATCGCGCTTCGGCGTTGGAGAACGGATGTATGTGAATACCCATACACAAATGCATACATCTACATGAATATATATGAATATAAATACGTGTTTGTGTACCTGTCGTTGATATTGGGTGAGAGTAACACATTAACGGGATCGGACGCACGTCTCAAAATATATTTGTACACCAAATGCGCGTAAACCACTTGGGTGTCTGCGATCAGTGGTAGTCAAAGCAGCGCAGATTTCCACATATCCTGAACAAGTTCTTGCCAAGTTTCAGTTTTCACGTCCTCTGCGTGTATGTGTCTGCACCCGTGATGCGCCTGCGCACGTCTTGTATGCGTGTGTCCGTGTCTGTGGCAGATCTGGTGTGCTCTCTGTGCGCTTGTAAATCCACTTTTGGCATTCTTTCGACTATATACGTGTTTGTAACCTAATACATACATTTGTGAATCTGCATGTGTATTTGTGCACATTCGGGTGACGCGGGTGTGTTTATCCTCTGCGTGCCTGCCTCTGTATGTGTGGATGCAGATCTCCTTTCCGACGTAAAAAACGCCGGATGTACCTACGTACACATATGTTAATCTGTGTGTGTGTCTGGATCTGTCCCTGGATACCTTTCTTCATATGTGTACGCATATGCACGTTTCTGTAGTCGACGAGTGTCATGCCTCACCGGCGACATCTCACCGCAGGTGCTCTCTTGCTGAATGGTGAAGCACGTGGCCGTCGATCTGCGGGAACAGTAGGGCGGTTGTTTATTGCCTGACTCAAATTCTTCACCGGCCTCACCTCCGTGGCAGCGTCTCCCTCAGGCGCATCTGGTTGATTGTATGTGTACTTACGTACCTGTTTACAAGGATAGCAGTGCGCAGGTGTGTCGATTTGTCTATCTCTGTGCGTACGCTTGAGGACTTTCGTTCCTCATTGGCGTAGAGTTTCTGTTGTTTTGCAGTTCTCTGTCCTAGCAATAGGAATCTTTTGCTTTGCTTCTTGAAAATGTATTTGTTCTCCTGAAATGCGCATACGTGTGCATATACATGTATCATCATATTGCGTGCCTTACAATCTCGTGGGAACCGCGTGTACAAAAAGTGGTACTGCAGAATTAGCTGCTGTAAGGGCGCACCTCTTCGCAACAGCAGCAGTTACCTGCCCTTTTTACGTCCACCGTAATGGCTCCATCTAGCAGCAAAGCGGGGTCCCGCTGCAGCAGCAGCACACAGCGTAGCCCCATCTTGAGCGGCGTCCAGTCGCAGCAGCAGCAGCGCCAGCAGCAGCAGCGTATGCATCAGGATGTGCGGAGGCAGTTGCTGCAAGCCAGCAGCAAAACGGCGAGTGGCAGCAAAGGTGGTGCTGGTGGTTGCCGCGGCGGCGGAACTGCAGCAGCACCAACTGCCAGTAGCTGTCCCGCTGGTGCATGCGACCAACCCAGCAAGAGGGTCGTGCAGCAGCAGCCACAGGCACGAGAAAACTCACACAGCAACAGCAACAAGCGCCTTGTCAAAGATAGCAAGTGGCAAGGCGCTTATGTCCCATCGTTTGGGGTGCTGCAGCCTCAGGCAGCACACCAGCGTCCTGCTGGATCGCGGAACACAGGCACTCCATCAGCAACAGCAGCAATGCACGGGGCAGCTCTTGCGGCAGCAGCAGCAACATCCACACCAGCAGCACCGCAGTCAATCAGAGGAACAACGCCACTCACCGCTGCAGCAGCCACAGCAACAGCAGCATTGGCAGCCGCAGCAGCAACAGCAGCACCGGAAACAAAAGCGGCACCAGCAGCAACAGCGGCAGCCCGAACGACGACAGCAGCAGCAGTACTAGCGCCACCAGCAGCAAGCACACCAGGTGCCGCAGCGTCAGCAGCCGCGCTGCTCCTCGCAGGGAGTCGTCCAGTGACTGCAGTGTGGCGTCAAGACGAGCCGAATGGAAGGCGGCGGGTGGCATCGGCGCACGCAGGCGACAGCGGTCTCCGCAAGGGGCCGCCTCTGGGACAACGTCAGCAGCAGCAGCAGCGGCGGCCACAGCAGCAGACAGGAGGAGGCATGAGTTTGCTGTCTCGCGTGCAGGCGTGGTTTGCCGGTGGCGACCGCGACTCTCCTGCTGCTTCTGCTCAGACAAAAAAAGAACACGCAGCTGGGGCGGCTGCGGGTGCAGCCGGTCCTGCAGCTGTTTTTCATTCTTTCAGCAGGTCATCACTGCGACGCAGCAATACGACGTGCAGCAGCATTCAGACAAGTGCTATCGCTGCTGCCGCTGCACAGCGTTCACATGTGGCTGCACTACTTTCTTCGACAGCAGTGCCAGAAGAAGCACCATCAGCAGAATCAGGAGGTTCGCTGCGGCTGTCGAGTTTGCCGTCAGGATTTACATACCCCCCGAGAGTGCCCGTGCTAGAGCAGCCGTGGGCTCCTACGGCTGGGTCATCCGTTCTTCTTGCTGCTGGCTCTTCTTCTTCGTCCCCCAGCGCTACTGGTGGAGCAGCAGCTGCTGCCGCGAGCATGTCGTGTGCCGCCGGCTATCCTGCTGACAGCTTGTGCTTGCAGTCACCGTGGGGGGCATTAGCCTCAAAAATGGAGCCGCAGCAACAGCAGAGGGCCGCCTTCTCTGGCTCTGTACTGCTTGACATGCCACCGCATCAGCAACTCGTCAGCGTAACCCGAGAGGATGCGGCGCTGCAGCAGGTGCCGCCACTGCTACACGGACGGCTGCAACAGCAGAGGCAGGGGCAGGAGGAAGGACAGGAGGGAGAAGAGCAGCAGCGGAAGCAAAGGGAACAAGCACAGCTGATGCAACAGTTCTTGCAGCAGCAGCAGGAGCGATACGCCACCGTACGGCAGGCCTCGCTGTCGAAGGATCTTTCACGTGAACAAGGCTACGTCACGTTTGCGCATGCGGCAGCAGCAGCAGCTCGCTATCACATGTATGGAGCAGCAGGGGAGACAGCAGCAGTGCGCAGCCGTCCCTCTTCGGTGGGAGCGGCGGCAAGACGAGCTGCACCAGTGGCAGCAGCAGCGGCAGCAGCCGGATATGTGTCTGAATCTCTAAAAGCGCGTGAAACAGCAGGGACAGTTAAACGTACAGACCCAGCACCAAGTGGAGCAGTTGGAGAAGGAACACTAGCGACAGACGCACGAGCAGAAGCAGCAGCTGCTTTTTCTGGAGCAGCAGAAAGCGACGTATCGGCAGAAGAGGAGAAGGAAACTGAGGAAAAGACAGCGGAGCTTCCTGGCGGCGAAGACGGAAAACCTCTGATGTGTTTTTCAGAAGATGAGAAGCTCGCAGCAGCTGCTGCTGCGGTTCCTGCTGGCGTGCAGGCAAGCAGCAGCAGTGAGACGATCAGCAGTGACAACGGCTCCAGCAGTGAGGCGGCGAGCAGAAACACGAGACAGATGAGTCGCAGCAGCGGCACCAGGGGGACGGAGAAGAGCAGCGGACACCGGAGTGTAGACGGGAAAGGCAACAAAAGCAGAGGGAAGGGCGTAGAGAGTAAGGCAGAAGTAGGCGCTGCAGGAAGTGCAGCACCGATGGAGTGCAGGGAGAGACTTGAGAGGGCAGAAGCAGAGGGCAAGCCTGCTGCGATGAAGATGGTGTCGAGTGGAAAGAAATCCGCCGCTGCTGCTGCATGCGTGGCGAAGAAGAAGCACCCGTCACAGAAACTCAAGACCGCACGCTGGAGAGTACAGCAGGAGGACACACAAGACCAGCACCAGCAGCACAAGCTGCAGCAGCCGCACCAGCAGATGGAGCAGCAAAAGAATCAACGGAAACCGCACGGCAGCAAGGTGAACGTGCAGCAGCAGCGGCAGCAACTTCTCCCGTCGGTGACTCAAGAGTGTGACGACGCTGGAATAGTGCTGCAGTACCAAAAGCCACAAGAGGAGCACCGACATCACTGTGGGCTGCAGCAGGGGGTTGGCGAGGGAAAAGAAGGGAAAGAGGGGGAACAGGAAGAAGCAGCCCTAACAAGGCAGCTGGTGGTGTTGCGGCCAGTTGGGAAAAAGCGTCAGGCTGTGCAGCAGCAGCAGCGGCAAGTGGAAGAGCAGCAGGAACGTTATGGGCTGCCGCAGGAGGCGTCAGAGCAGCAACAGCAGCAAGGGGCGACGGGGGAGGAGCAGCAGCTAGAGACAGCAGCGAATGAGGAAGAAGCAGAATCTGGAAAGTGTGGAGTACTGAAGACACGCGAGAAGCAGCGCGAGAAAGAAGTCGTTACGACAGCGGCAGCGGCGGGAGCAACAGAAGAGGAAGGAGAAGATCGAATAAGAGCAGCAGCGGAGGGCGCTGCAGCAGAGAAAGCAGCAACGGCGTCAGGCGACGCAGGAAGAGAAAGAGCGGCAACGCCGGTCACGTACGAGACAGCAGCAGAAGGAACACGAGGAGGCGAAGAAGCAGTAGCGGAACAAGTAGAAGGAGACACAGGCGTGTTAGAAGCGAATGCAGCAATAGTTAGTGGAGCAGGAGGGCTAGCGGCAGAAGCCGCAGCGGCAAACGCAGCAGATGGAGCGAGGGCAGGAGGAGCAGCAGCAACCGCAGAGGTGACAGAAGATGCAGCAGCACAGGGAGACGGCGCAACAGCTACGGCAGCAGCGTTGCGTCCTGATGACCGTAATGACACAGAAAGGATAGGTGCGGCTGAGAATGAGGAAGACGCGGTGATGCTGCCCTTTGGCCAGGCGTACCCGGAGGGCATATTGAAAGGCTGCAAGAAGATTTACGAACTGGATGAAGAGTTGCAGCATGAAAGGGAAAGAATAGTGCAAGTGCTGCTTATACATGACACTCCCGATGTCTACTTGCTGCCGCACCTGCTCACAGCTGCACAGTGTCGTCATATTATAGATCTCTGTGCGACCCGCTGGCGGAAAAGCCGCACCAGCAAGGGACTTGCCGACGCACCGCCGGTAAGCGATACAGTAACCCGAGCGTCACAGCAGCAACAGAACAGCCGCAGCACGACGGAAGCAGCATATGCATCAACGGAAGAGAGAAAAATAGCCGCAGCAGCAGCAGGACCGACAAAAAGGAACCAGCCGCAAGAGAAGAGAGAGGAGAAGCTGCAACAGCGCGTTGGTGGATCAGTCAAAGTCAGCCACCCTGTGGAGGCAGCAGCAAATCCTGCAAGGGAAGAAAAAGGAGGAGAGTGTAACTAAGAAGCGATGTGCAGCAGGAACAGTAGCCGAAGTGAGAGCAGCAGAAACGGCAGCAGGACGTGTGCAGACGCAGAAGCAGTTCTGCCGGAGCGGTGCAGCATCAAGGGCAGCAGCAACAGGAGAAGCAGCAGTAGCAGCAGGGAGGGCATTACCGACAGAACGGACAAACTGCATGGCAGCGGTAGCAACGAGAGACGCACCAAGAGGAGATGTAGGAACAACAGAAACACAGTAGTGGCAGCCAGAGCAGCAGAGACAGCAACTCGAAGCGTCAGCGCGACAGTCAGACTCACACGTGCATCTTTCCTAAAGAGAAGTTGTACGTGCCCGTATACGTCTGCGCATTTGTCCTTCTATAGGTGTCTACATACGACTATATATGTATGCATGTACATGTAGACACATACACACATGTCTGTAGGAAGTTGCATTGTTCAGCGCTGCTGCTCTTGCTGCCACTCCTGCTGCCGCTGCTGACACGTATGCGTAGAAAGCGGGTGATTCCGTAGCAAATCAGCCACACAGACACGGCTGGTATCGCTGCTGGCAAGCTGTTGCTTCTTTTAGAATATCATACGTGTATTTGTTATATTAGATGTGTGTCAACTCGTGCTGGTGTATACATTTGAACGCACGTTACGCTGCGGCTTCCTCTGTTGCTTGTGCTGGTGCTGGCGGGTGTGCTGCAGAGCGAGTATTCTTCGACGGAGAGCCACACACGCACTAGTCATTCCGCACGTCTGCGACCCGCAGAGACGCCGGTGGTCGCTGCCGTTGAAGAGGTTGCCGCGGCGTTTGCCGGGTGCAGCGTAGAGTGCTTGGAGCCGTTGGCGGTCGTCAAGTATGAAGAGGGAGAATCTTTCAAAGAGCATCATGACGGCGCGTTTAGGCCAGTCACTTTGCTCATATATCTCAATGGTAAACTACTCACCAGCTGAAGAGACGCAAGAGCGTACACATAAAAATTTATACATGCATATGTACACGTATGTATCTGCGGACGTGTACATGTGTATGTTGAGTGGGTGTGATACATATGTATGTTTGCACGTATATACATACATGTATGTAGATGTATATGTATGTATGTACGTGTCTGTGTATACGTATATATACGTATACGTATGCTGCATCTCTTGACACGGTGACGGGGCTGGGCTGCTACACCTCGCTGCACTGTCGTATCAGCCGAAGCTCTGCATCCAGTTCATTTGCCTCGCAGAATACATATGTGCCCATAAATATGTATATACAGTCGCATCGTCGAGTGCATGTGTGAGTCTGTATGTATGTGTGTACGTATGTATGTATGTGGTAGTCGATACATATGTGCACGTGTGCGAATGTGTAGACGACTGCTTATGTGCTTGAGCGCATGTTCCCACGTATTTGCATACGACTATATTTATCTGCACGTAGCTGTGAATGTACGTGAAATGTATGAGTAAGGCGCATATACGTGGGAGTGTACGTATCTCGTCCGTTCCTGACTGCGGCCTCTCCGGCTGTCTTGCAACAACCTGCGGCTGCTGTCACTTCTCGTCCCCGTGCTGATGGTGGTGCAACTGCTGCTGCGACTGTTGCACGTCGTGAGCTGATGAACTGCTGCTGCTGAACTACACAGATACCGCTTATAGGAACTTCAAGTTCTTTTTCGGTTTCGGCTGCTGTTGCTGGTCCTGGTGTTTGCAGACGTCGAAGAAGGAGGAGAGACAGAGTTTCCTTATCTGCATTTGAAGCTGACACCGACGCAGGGGTGGGGAGTAATGTGGCGGAACGCAATGCCGGAGTGTGAAACACTGGGCAACAGCAGCGAGAGTAGCAGCTGCAGTCGTCGCATGTGTATAGATCCTCGGGTGTTGCATGCAGGACTTCCGCCGCGAAAAGGAGGACCGAAGTACGTGGTGAATTGTTTCTTCAATGAGAATCCTATCCGTCAGGCGATAGCGCAAGCAGAAGCAGCGGCAGCTCAGGCAGCAGCCGCGGCAGCAGCTGCGCATGAGAAAGAAGCGAGCGAAGGGGCAGAGGCCAGAAAAGCATGGGGAGGCCGAACGCCACCAGAAGCAGCAGAAGATTCAAGGACAGCAACAACAGGCGGGGCAGAACCACTACCACAAGCAGCTTCACCCCTACTGAGAAACCGTACAGCAGCAGCAGCGAGTGAAGAGGGAAGGCGACTGGGGCAGCAGCCTGGGTACCGCACATGCAACTCTTTCGAAACTACGACCACCTCAACGGTCGCCTCGACACCGTCGGACGGTCGACAGCCGTCTGCTGCGTTCCTTCTCCGACAACAGCAGCAGTTTGGAGGACTGCAGCACGGGTACGGGGTAGTGCAGCAGGAGCAACACCAGGGGTTATCATCGTTAAGTTCCCAGGCGCAACAACAGCAGCAGCGGCTGCTCCAAGAAAACTGGGGGTCGTGTCAGACTTTATGCAGCCGGATCGAGAACCCAGTACGCAGCGCAGGGAGTGACCACCCAGGGCGGTACGCCGTGCAACACCAGCAGGAGCGTAAGACTACACTCGTTGAAATTAGAGGACCGAAGACTGCAGTTGCTGGTAGCGCCGTATCTGCAATGGCTAGCGGTTCTTCTGTCGCAGATATCCGCAACCCCCTCTTTGCTGCCACAGCAGCGGCAAGACGCGGCGGCGCGGGTGTGTCTGGGTTGCAACAGCATCCCCAGCTCGCACGGCGAGGTACACAGCGCCACGTGGCTGCTTCACCCAGTCGGCTTGTCTACGGAGCTGCTGGCAGCGTGCGCGCAAGTAGCAGTGGAGCGCTGTTTTCGACCAACGGCGCGTCGCTGCCCAGCAGCAGCAGCAGCAGCAGAACACTTGAAGACGCGCAGACAGCAGGACTTCAGCCAATAAACAACTCAGGCTTTTCGCTCTGCAGCATGCAAGCTGCAAGCCGAGTGCAGCCCCCAAGCAGCTCAGGTGCAGCCGCCTCTAAGATTCTGCATGCGGAACTGAAGACGATTCCGTCTGCCTCTTCAAATGCGTACAGACAGGGATTCCAGGGCAGCGTCCCAACAGGTAGCATCAGCAGCAACATACAAAGAACGAGAGTGGGGCAGACAGCCAGCTGCCTGCAGGCTAGCGGCAAAATTATCCAGGCATTCAGCAACAGCAGCACTTACGTGCAGCATGGCCTTACAACTGGGAAGAGCCTTGCAGCTCCGGCGCGCCTCTTCCACAACGGGGGAGCGCGGTCGGAGGGAATGGCAGGAGGATATTCAACAGCAGCAGTAGGGTGTTACCAACAGCAGGTAAGTCGTGAAATTTCTGCTGCGAGAGGCGTGCGAGGCAGCAGTCTGTGCCGCGCAGGAGGCGTGCCTGCAGCAGGAGCAGCAGCTCACTACGGAGGCAGAAGCGGTAGCAGCATCTTCTATCCCGGAGCAACACTAGCAGGAGCATCAATGACAGCAGCACAGTCCACTGCTGCAGGCGTTGGGCGAGGCCTCGATATTCTCGGCGGACATAGGCCTCTCAATACGCAGCTCTGTGCCGGAGGGGGAGGACAGGCGGCTTTCAATCCGTTCAATCTGCAAGGAAACAACAACTTCTTCTCTAGTGCTCCCGCGTTTATGATGGTCTTTGGACCCGATGGCGTCCCTCAGATGAAACCTCTCACGCAGCAGCAAATCGAAGAAGGCGTGGGCAAGCACCTCCTCCACGAAGCGATAAAGAACTTCAAACCCTAAGCCTCAAGACAGGCGAAGAAACCAGCAGCAACACCCTCCCTGCTGCTATTAACAGTAGCTTTGCCGCACCAGCAGCAGCACCAGAGACAACACATCGCAGCATTCTAGGCGAAGCAAGAGTCCTGCGAACTATCTGTAAAAAAGGTGGTAGAAAAGAGGTGGTGCTGACTAGCTAGCAACGCATGGACAGGGAGGCGGGAAGAGCACCAAAAGACAAGCACATCTATGTAGATATTCAAATCACTGACTGTAGAGCATAGGGATATGCGTGTGTACAGAGCTACATACGAGTGAATCTTCGTAGATTTGTGTCTACATTCGTTTCTTGGAAATCCTACATGTACGTGTACATGTATCCACATACGTACGCGTGTGAGTGTAGAGTCGTGAGCAACCGAGGCAAAGAAGTGGAACACAGTTTGTGTCCATGTGTGTATCTGCGTATGTGTACCAAGTGCGGCGAATGCACACACGAGGACATACACGGACGCGTGTACGAGTGTAGCGCACTGCCGCGTGCACGAGTATCAAACATGGAAAGTGTCGATGTAAGCAGGTGCAGAGGTTTGACAATATCTTGCACGTTCCATTTTCGACCTGGCAAGACGCTCTATACGCGTGCATGTATTGGTTTGTACGTCTTCAGTCTACAGAGGAGGACAGAGATTTACAAGTACTCGCACGTGTGCGAGTACGCGTCTCCGCACACCTGTGTACGCGGACATTTGTGTACATCGGAATCAAAGTATGCGTATTTTCGACGAAGTGGTGGTCCATTCCAGCGTCAGCCTGGACTTGCGCTGCAGTGCTGCGCACGCCGTTGGAGGCCGGCGAATGATTGGACACAGGCAGTTTGTGGGGACGTTTGTCGGCACCTGTTTTCTGCACGGGTTTAATTCATATATAAATATATATATATGTGAGGATGTTATATATATATATATAAAATCTGTACGTGCGCATGTGTTGCATACCTGTGGGCTTGTGTTCTCCCCCTACCATACAAGCATGTGTGACCTAGATTTATACAAATATGTGTGCATACATGCGTATATCTGTATTTGTGAATGAATTCCATCGATATCTGAGGGCTTCCGTTCTCCCCCTAGCGTACAAGCATATGTGACCCAAGTACACATTTATGTGTTTTGGGCGTGCGCATGTTGCACGTGTGTGTTAGGCGTGAGTGTCTTTCACGCACGTGAAATATGACATGTATCAGATATTCAGCAAAGTTTCCATATCTGCATTGTTACACATATGCCAGCAGTATAACCGGCTGTAATTTCTCCCTGAGTAGTTATATGCAAGGCTGTGCTGAACGCATGCGCAGTATGACAGTCAGCGTGGGAATACAATTCCCGTGGAGGCGGTATGATAGCGCATCAAGAGAGCGCGTGTAAGCGTACGCGTAGAGGTATCAGGATGAAAGCTACTGTTGTGTTTCTCTCAATAATGTAACAAATTTAGATATTTCTATATGTTTGTATACATGTGTATACACGACTGTCCTCATGTGTGTAACCTGCGGATACGTAGGTAAAATACGTGTGTGTTTTTTGAGTCGTTTTGCTCCTCCCGAGGAGGCCGCCACGGGACAACGTAGCACAACCAGACCGCAAAAAATTCGAGGCGTGGAAAGTTTCTTGGCGTGAGATGGCTAAGTGCTCGTAGTTGTAGAAACGTAAATAGCAATAGTCTAGGATTACTATTCGCATCCTCGTACCCCCTGGTGGTGAGCGCTTTGTTATGTAGCTTCAACTAAAGAAACAACTGTTCACGATGAATAAGAACATGCGAGTTATTTCACCGCTTCAAGTAGAAGAACTCTGCTTGGTTCGACCACACAAGATAGGGGAAGTCATTTCCTATCTCGAGCAAAGTCAGCGGATTTGTGCGTTGCGAGAAAGACAAAGTAAAATGTGTCCGGAAACACATATCACCGTACATACGAACATTGGAGGAGAAATTTTCCTTCACATTCGCCCACCTTAGGCAAAGAGAGGTTTGTCTACAACTCGGCGGAGGCCTTCGACACGTGTTTTCCATTCCATGATACCGCATGCATATATGTTCATAACCATGTATATCCATATATTTAAGTGTATGTGTCTGCTATGTAGGCATTAACAGCTCAGGGCATACACACTCACTAACAGGCATCATTGTGTGTACTGCCCGTACACGTAGGAAACATATCGTACGTTCTGGCCAAAGCGTGATTTTTCTGTTTTGAGATTCTGCTCTGGGGACCAAAAGAGTCTCCCTGTGTTCGCTCATGGCATACGTATACATAATATATATATGTATACATAGGTAGATAAAGAGGTCGACAGATATTCTCATACATGTGTATTTATGTTGGTGAATATCTGTGTGCACGTACGTCAATATCTGTCAGTATCCGGAAGAATGGGCAGACCTGTATACAGATAAAGATCCAGGCACACGCACGTGTGAACGTCAGCGCAGGATGCGAAGCGCATGTCATAATTCACGTGGTATAGTTAATTTAGTGCCGCTGCCCAGACTGACACTCACTATTAAAGAAAGGCTACGACTACCCTGCTGGCAAAGAGTTGCATTTTCATGGAGCTGTCAGCAAATAGCAGGTTATTTGCCAGCGAGTTCTGCTTGGGCAAAAAGGCTCGTTCTACAGCTCTGCTATACGTCGCTGCATTTTATGGTTGGAATGGAGAGGAGTTTGTTTGTAGGTGAGCATATTTAATAATTTTGGTCTACCACTAATGGGGACAAAACTCTTCAACGTCGTTGCGTCTCAAGTACATGTGTCAGTAGCCGGGTAAACACGATGTCCCGATGTGAATACCAGCAGAATTTCCGCAAAAGTGTAGTCACTTTCGATACAATTAGTTGTATGAGCCACATACTGCGTCTCGCTCGTCCGTGCAGAAGTACGGGAAAGTTTTTTTCCGCAGCACGAGCTAGACATTTTAAGAGAAGCAAGACTGTCAAAGGGTACAAGAGTGTAGACTGTTTTATGCTTAGTTCATATGTTTCCACGTGTGGCACGGTGGTTTGATGCCTCCTTGCCACGCAGGGTCAGCGGAAATTTGGATTGCTGACGGTTGGTTCAACTTCAAGACAGAGTTCACTCCCTGCTGACAGTTTTCGTCAGCGAAGACCACGTTCCCCCCTCAACGGAAGGAATACTTTCTTTTTCGATAAGCAACCCCCGAGAAAACGAGGGGATGTCATACAAGGATCACTGGCAAAAGCTGAGACTGTAGAATGTCCCTTTCACATTTTCTCTCCGTCTGTCCACGTTTTGAGTCACCAGGCGTGCTGGAACATCACGCCTTGATCCGATCTCGATAAAGTCCTCGAAAGTGTGTTTGAGATGGTGCGACCTTTATCATCGATTTCGATTGGATTGGAGTGAAGCAACTCGTGGCCACACCCAGAATGCATAGTCCTACTTGCGTTGTACGCGAAACATGAGGGTCAGTATCGTTGGCAGCTGTAAAAGAAAAACGTCGTTCCTCCCGCGACGACATGTTTCTTCATGTCTACACAGCGCAGCTGTGTAGCATTAGACGAGGCACGCTCGTTGATGGAGCACAGTTCCCTTACTGTTGACAGGAAAAAAATATACGTTGGTGTCACTACGTATGAAACTTCTTATTATGCTCATTAATGTTGAGAAAAAAAAAATATGTGTTTGTGTCACTGCATGTGAAACTTGTCATTACGGTGACGTCAGACTCTAAAGGGGTCGAATCTGTGCATGATTCGAGGTGACAGCTGGTCATCAGGAAGGGCAGCATGCCACTGAAAGCTTTTCGCGTGTTCCTCCCAGCAGGCAAAGCCTTGCTTTTGTGCACTGCATCTTCTCGCTCTGCGTGCAGCGCGGCTGTAAATCAGCAGACAGGCACAAGGAATTAGAAACATAGTCTGGCGCACACGCAGAGATAGCGACGTAGACACGCACAGGCGTGTAGGTATAGTCGAGCATATACGTACTCATCCTGTATATAAATTTGTCTCTGACGCACATGTAGAACTATATATATATATATATATAGGTGCATGCACAGGCCTAAGCGTACGTACAAATGTGCGCGTTCTGGCACAGACATATGTTTGTACGTATATGGAACGAACATGAGGTCAAAGTAGGACGTAGCGAAAGAATCGGGAGTGCAAGAAATACACGAACGTCTCCCTCGCCATCTAGTGCCAGCCCACCTACCAGAGCGGAAGTAAAGTAAGACAAAAGAAGGCGCGTCGGAAGGATAGACGTGGTTACGAGCAAGTAGTCAGAGAGAGTTGGACCGAAACGAATGGCAGTACTCTGTCTACGAATACATCTCAGAAAATCGACCGCAGCTTTGGGGGACACGTGCCCGCGGTTCGCCAGCAAGGATTTGCTAGTGAATATAGAGTAATCATCAGTAGCCTTACTCCTGACTCTTCAACTGCACACCAACGTAGAGCCCTACACACACAGGCACAACAACTCTGGTTCCCCAGCTGTCCCCGCGCCGCAGATACCGTTGTCTACTTTAGGTTTGAACGTGAGAGGACAGTTTGTACGTCGGGAAACGCTTGCTCCTGCCCACTTTAGGAAAGGAATCACGATATTTAAAGGTAGACGTTTCGCTACGACGCATTCAGAGTCGATATCACCCTCTCCCACTCCTAATAAAATATCCACTATGTGTAGCGGCAATTTGCGCGTTTCAGCTCCGAGTAGTGCTAGCCTCCGTACGCTCACTCACGTAGCCGTTGTTTCGGAAAAAAGAGTACACACCTTATTCAACATTACGAATGCCATCCCGGTGATTTCAAATTCATAAACGAAGTTCAGGGGAAGTCACACCAAAGCAATAGTGCGTCCCACTGTAGAAAGGCATAGATCAGTCGTATCGCATTTTGTGTTTTGGCTGTCGTTCCCGTATGGTAACAACACGTCACGCTGCAAGACTTCTTCTCACGGAAGAGATGAGAAATATTTACACTCTCAACACTCAGTCAAGTGTGTCACTTGAAATAGAAATATACCCAGTAGGTGATGATGCGGTTCTCTTTGTATTTGCAAGGTGCGCCTAGTCGAGGTATGCTTACAGCACTGGTTTCCACGGGTGTAGTCATCTTGTCCAAATTCATACGTTTTTGCAAATATATATATATATACATGTATATATATGGTTGTGATACTCTACCTTGTATATTTTCGCAGGAAAAGTCACCAATACCCACCCAGCGGTGCGTACATAAATATGTAAGTACATTTACACACGAGTACACATGTGTATCAACACTTACTTACGGAGGTCCGAATTTGCATCTATATATACATATATATAATATATGTCCGATATGTGCGCGTCCAGACTACAAATACAGAGACAGGGGGTGGTAACGGGTTTCGCATGGCGATTTTGCCAAAGAAGACGCTGGAGCATTACAGTGTGAGCACATTTGACCTCGACTCCATATTTTTTATGTGCAACAGGGAAAGCTGGTCGCGCGTGCATGTCTTAGTAGATATGTGAAATGCTGTGGGATTTCATTAGTAACTGGTGTTGAGGCTGCGGGCGCTTTACACTACCACCACTAGCTGCACCGGATCACTAGTCTCACGAGCAATTATAGCGATTTTTCTGTCGAAGATGCTTGTCCCTGCGAAATGCTGTAGTTTTCAGTGCTCTCACTAGTATAAGTCAGGATTCGCTGAAAGATGTCTCCACAAAACCGGGGGAGGCTTCTTCCCATTTCCTTTACTGCTGCTTCCAAAGGCAGCAGTGAAGACGCCTGCCGTCTGTGCTAGAGAGTTGACAGCTGTAGAGCAATTGAGGAGCACGTGGCTGGCGGCAGGTCGCGCTGATGTGCAAGAGGCTCTTGTCCGCCTGAATTGGTCCGACCTGTGCGACAGCATTTGTCTTCGTCCTTTGCAGCGCTCGTGGCAACTGTGAGCATGTAGAGGCTGTCGTGAAGCTGCAGCTTGTGCTGCTTTTGGTGCTGCTTGTGATTCCCTCTCTGCGTCTTTCCCAAATTCTGCGCTGCAGCAACCGCCTCGTTGGGGTGGATGAGGAGCGGTGAGTACCAAACTAGTCGTTGTATGGTGACCACTGCTGCAGCCGCTGGTGTGAGTACCAGTTGCCCAGCTGCAGGCGAAAAAAGAAATCGGTCTTTACATGCACACTGCAGTTCCATGAAAAATTAAGAAGTGTTAATCCTGCGCAGCATTCCTGTTGTTTCACACACAGTGCAGCACCGCAATTTACAGTCAGTATATAGAACAAATGAGGACAACTTCCAGCAACTGTGTAAAAGAACGACAGGCGCCGCAGGTGAATGATCAACTTAGGAAGGTCAGGCATGAGTGAAGCGCAATACGGATGGCGACGCAGTACAACCGATGTCTCATACCGACTACGGAACTGCGTATTCGCAGACCCACCCGGTTCCCTGCTTTTGTGAATACTGGGTGACTTTCACCGTTAAACAGCGGTAAATAAACTACAATACATAACAGATCTCAGCGTGTGAGTGGTGAGATTGACAGGGAGCAGATGTTCTCCCCCTTTTCGGGAGAGGGCTCGCTACGACGTTTCTTGGGGGCAGTGGTGCAGCACATAAGAAATCTGTCTTCCCTCTGAGGACATCCGAGTACTAACATATCGACTGCTCGCTGGCCATTTGTGAAGCTCGTGAATCAGGCGGAAATGCAATTATCTGTGTACGCGCAGCCACGTGTGTATAACTTTGTTTCGAATGCGAGGGTGCTTCACACTTTCATTCTCCGTATATTATTAAAGAAGGTGAGAGTCCCCCAGCGACGTTGTTCATTCTCCGTATATTATTAAAGAAGGTGAGAGTCCCCCAACGACGTTGTCCTATGATAAGTAGAGCAACGGAAAGATTCAAGCCTGACTATAAAACTTCTGGATATGCACAGGCGCGTGTAATGCTGGTGAAATTACTCAAGACAATGGAGATCTTTACTGCGGCCATGGTCACCACACCTTTGTACACATGTAATGTCGTGAAACAGTGATAAATACCGGAAAGTCTGACTTACTGAGTATTACTGAAGGCAGGACGCGGGCTGTTGGTAGAAGGCAAGAAGACAGGCATGGGAGCCCGAGTAGTCATTGTCGAAAACGAGTCCTCCATCACATGAGGATTGGAAGGAGCAGCATAAGACGTAGTGGGAGCAAGAACAGGAGGAGCAGCAGAATATTGAGTCCCTTGCGGCACACGAAACGCTGGAGCTACTGTTACAGCGGCGGGAAAAGAAGAAATCTGAGGGAAGAAGAGTTCCCCTGCACGTGCCGGAACCCGGATAGAAGGGTCCTGAAAACAGCATCTCGGGTCCCGCTGCCGCTCTGGCTGCAGAACGGCCTCACCAGAATCGCAAAGAGTCTGGGTTCCTTTGTTGCGGAGCAGATCTGGCTGCATACAGAATAATACAGGGACTGCATCGACTGAAGCAGTCATCCACACACATACATGTATATACATATACATGTGCGCACGTTCCCATGCTACGTTTTTGGATGACTCTACGGGTTTGAACCTCACAGAAGTCTAGAAGATGCGCGTCTTCTGTTCAGGTTACCCAGCGTGTGTGAAATTTCACAGAAAGTACCTAGTTGGAGCAAACACACAAACACGTACACTAGACGGTGTATGGATCTATGTTTTCAAAAGTTCTGGTTGCGTAGGGGCATTATGGGAAACGCACAGTGAGTAGCACGCCTTGCAGGACGTTCGTGCGTGCCGCACACTATTACTGCCAAAAGTGAGTGTGTGTAAATATATATATATATAGAGAGAGAGAGTAGTAGTAGAGAGGAAGACTGGAGAAAACATGAGAGACACGGATGTATGAAATACATGCCTGTTGACCTGCCATCAATAGCATGTTTACCCAGAGCATCAGGAAGCTTACGTAGGCGTTTACGAGGAACGTATGATGTGGAAAATACGTACATAAACGTACGTACTCTGAACAGGCCTCTACACGAATGTGCTACCTCAATGGATTTACAGAAGACACGTGGGAAACACCATAGGTGAGCATCTTGGCGCGGATCGTACACCTACACACACAGGCATGCGCGCACGCATCCATATCAAATATACATATATACATATGTAAGGATAGACAGAATTAGATAAGGTAGGTGAATTCAGTATAACAACCATTCTACCTTCAAAGGAACCGACGGAACGCATGAGGCAGAAAAAAACTTACAGTTTTGAAGAAGCATACCCAACAAACGCGGTTTGAAGCACCTCTTTGTTTAGGTTCATTCATCCTTTCATCTGTACATGTATAGGGTACGCCTACAGCTTTAGGAACCTACGCCCATGTGTGAGTCCTACAGGTACGTACGACTACGTGTGAGTACGGGTGTCTGGGGGACTTTGATCACCCGTTGTCGTGCCATACGCACGATGAATAACACGAATACGTGGTGCAACACTTGCACTCAGTAGGACGGGATTCGCAAAATTGTGAGACACGCAAGTTTTCAAAGAGTAGAGGACCAGGACTACCTCTACTACTGCGACTGGAGTAACACGACGAGATGCGGACGAGCTGCGAACGAGGCAGATTGACCTCTACCAGTGCATGCATCAACATGTATACGTTTGTGCTTGTTTCCTCCAATATGTACACGCGAGTGCGTTCACGCCCGTGGCCAACGAAGTCTACATGATCGACCTTGCAGATATACATAAATGCGCCATGCAAACGCAGCTCCCTGCTGGACAACGAAGCGTCTACGAGAATAAATATGTGAAGCAGGACGACTCTACGTCCCGTCGTTGACTGGCTTGGGACATGTATCATCATGCGCTTCCTTATACAAAGGATCCCGGTCAAGAGAAAACCGTTGAAAGAAGCAACGCACCTGCATTTTCACCGTTGAGTAATGATACGTTTGCTGGCACCAGATGGATACGCGCTTTTCTCTATGTGTCCATGTGTGTGTATTCGTGAAAGTGGGTATGCGTACTTAAGTGGCGTACGGTTCCACATTCCGTTTCTTTTTTCTGATGAGGTAAGGAACATGAGTGTCCACCATGAAATTCCCTCCGCCTGTTGAAGGCTGCGGAAGACATGACGACGCACATTACTGGCGAACACTTTTGTGTGCGCTTGTATACCAAGACCTTCGTACGTACAACACAAACGCTGTCCACATGAAGAAAATGCACTGTGTTCAGCGGTACCCCTCCCAGCTCAACTGCTTGCTGCGTAGGGAAAAGTCGAGACATCCCGGCGTCGCTTACGCACGTATGCATATATACCTTTTTCTAGGCAGGTATACATTATCCACTTCGTGCGAGAGGCTGTCGCACGAAACAATTGTGTTTAGACTTCCAGTGAAAAATTGTGTTTAGACTTCCACTGAACAATTGTGTTCAGACTTCCACTGCATGTTACGGAGTGCCGAGTATAGAGTAGAGCAGTCCTACCGGCGTGCTTGTGTATGCATCCTTGAATTTGACATTGTCCCACTGCGCAGGGGCATAGAGTTGGTAGCCTCCTCCGACTCTACGAATTATAAAATCATTGCTTTTTCTGCCTGTAGAGCTACGGCTTCTCAAATATGGAAAGCGAGGTTCTGTCGTGACCATACTTTTCGCGATAATGCTCTTCGATCCTCGATCTGTACTCGCGTAAGCGTATGCACATGCCCAGCCGCGTATATATACACATATATCACCAGATATCTTCCGTCCAAGAATATCCGCTTGCATCAGTATATCCGTTCAAAGTGGTGCAGCGATACGGTAATGTACATACGTTGACACGACTGCGTATCAATACGTGTACATGCGTGGGTCTGAACGTATTGGAGTATCAACGCACTCGCTCATTCGTATCAATTCGTAACAACAGAGTTATACGCACTTGTGTACCAATATGGGAATTATTCGTGCATCTCTGTAGCGGCAATCCTGCAGCGTCGGATACTGACGCTGGTGCAAAAGCGTCTTCTTGCTCTATGTAGGGGTTATATGTCCCAAGAATCAAGCCAGGACGCGTTTACACCACCGTGCGCAGACATGGAAAGAAATGTATATGTACTCTGTGTGGGTGAACGCTCTTGTGTCTTAGTACTTATATACCTGCAACACGGTAAGCATAGTTGGACGTAGTGACACATGCCAAGAGAGGAAGCAGTTTCTCTTGTTCGTATTCGTTGACCCCTGTACTTAACTTTTGACGGAAAAGTTCGTGCGTGCTAAGTGGAACACATGCAGTTATACAAAAATATATATAAGAAGTAGAAAGACCCAAGAATTTGAAGAGACACGAATGAAGTATCACGCCCTGTGCGTTCTGTGCCTAAGAAGCTAAACAGAAAGCGCGACATTTGAAGAAGACGCGGGAAAGTTGTGGTCTGTGCTGCGTCCTTGATACCTTCTCGGACTCACAGGTGTGCTCCTGCGACACCGGTTATTCACTCTGCGGCTGCTGTGGAGTTCGTACACCCAAATGCATACGCCTCTTCACGTATACGCACACAACGCACTTCTCCTGACATGTGCCTTCAATTCTTCACACTTCTGCGGCTCACCTCGAGTCGCCAGCGTCGCCGCTGCAAATACTGCTGCTCGAAGGTACCTACTGCTTGCGTGTTTGGTCGCTTTGTGTTTCTGCTGCGGCCACAGCGAAGTTCTACCGTTACCATCTGCAGGTCTTCCTTGTCTGTTACTTTGGTGGTCTACACTCAAACAGCTGCTACAATTGCGTGCTGCTGCACGTTCTCGTGTTGCGTTGCTGTTACGCGACTCAAACTTTCCTTACTTGAATTCTCTACTGCTACAAGCTTCTTCTGGTTTCGGCCCGAGCCGACGCGTCTTCAACTTTCCATCTCTTCAGCCTCTTTGGTGTTGCATATTTCTGTGATTGCATAGTCCCCCTACTTCAGTCTTCACCTTCCTTCAGCCGTCTTGCTGTGTCAAATGTCAGCTGCCACCCTCCCTCACATCGGGTGCGAGGAGTGCTTTTGCCGCAGCTCATTTCGGATGCTAGGCAACATCAGCTGCGACAGGCGCCGGCTACTCCGTACTTCTGCAGCTGTTTCCTGCTTCTCGTGCTGCTCAATCCTCTCTTGCTGTACTTCACGTCTCTTGTCCTTCACGTGTTCTCTTGCACTACTACCGAGTCGTGTTTTCTACTGCTGGAAGCTTCTTCTGCAGGACAATTCCGACGCTGCGTGCTTCCCCTGCCTCACCCTTGTACGGCGAACTACCTGCTGGTGAACCTGGAAATGAGAAGACCACGTCCAACTGTTGCCGGTGCCACTAAGTGCCAAGAATCACTTTCAGAAAGTCGGTGCTCCTTGAAGCATCTGCTGCTGTCCCTAGACCCTTTGTTTCTTCCAACAGCTTGCTACAGCTTTGACTGGCCTGCGTCTCCTTTGACCGTCTCGCTTTCTGTCACTGCATCACATCCTGCTGATGCGTGGAACTAGTGCTGTTTGATGCATAGTGCCGCTGTCGCTATGCATGTACGAAGTCAGCTGCTCGTGGTCCTGCTCAAGTTTCTGCTGTGTCGTCGTATTTCCTGCTGCTTGAAACTTTCTGTTGCTCCACACTTGCCGGTCTTGTCGCTCTACGTGATAAGCACACCTGTGACAGCTCTTCCTGTGGCTGTGAAGACATAGAAGGATTGGCTTGGATCTTCGGGACATCCGCCGTCTGGGTAGTTGGCTTGTGCTGTGTCTCGATATACCATTGGACAGAATTCGTCTGGCATCTCTACACAGCAACGCAAGGCGCATTTCTGACACTGATGAGGGAAAGAATGATGCGCTACGCAGTATACACGTATGTACACATATATGTATACGTCGACGTTCTATGTAAACACGCGCACATGTAAATTTATTCTTGCAGGGTACATAATATGTGTAAACATACATGTCTACTGCGCCATAGAAAAACGTGGGTAAAATATTTGGACAAGATAGCAAGGTTTTCGCCCAAAAGCATTCGCATAGTGATGTCTCGCAAACCTTTTCTGACAAACAGCAGCTGCAGTAGCAGAAACAGCCCAAATGTCCTTCTTTGAATTCCTCGTGTATGTCTCCAGAGACTGGTGCGTCTGCATCTTTGTATACGTTTTTTTTCTTACTGTTACAGATAGACATATCCAGGCAGACGCAGCACAGTCATGCAACAGAAGATGCCGGCAAAAGTGATGGAGTGTCTCATGTTTATCATCAGGACAGTGGCATCCCTTTTAGCATCCGTACGCAGCAGATGCTTCACCGTATCACATCAGGCCTATCCTATTGCAAAAAGAAACAAATTACCTTTTCGTACAGAATCTACACCCTGCTGACACGTTGCGGCGTACCCGCGGCCCTCGGCCTCGCAGGTAAGAACCACAAAACTAGGTCCAAACCACCTGCGACGCGCGGAAACGCGCATACACGCAGATTTACATATACGCGCGTGTACCTGTCCCTCGCCATTTTACTCTTTACATATGCGAATGTGTGCATGCGTTTGTGTATGTCTGTGAGTACGCCGTACGCCCTCTTTGGGTCGGGCAGCATCGTAGCGCCGAAGGGCGAAAGCTCAAAGAAACTGAAGCTGTCGAAGAGTGCGAAAAGTGCTGTCGCATACTAAGAGAGAATTCTGCTGAATTTTGGAGTCGCTTTTCGTCGAAGCACCGTGCAGATCTTCTTGTGGGATTCGGCGTTTAATGTACACATAAGTGTAAAGATGAGAGAACCCAAGAGAGTGGATATCCCCCCGTCTGCCGTCTGTGTCATCGATTGGAAACGCAAACGGTATACGTAAAAGCGGAGAGAGAAGCTCTGGAGCGGAGAGTCTACTGCCGAAGAAGCGTCAAGAAAAGGAGGCATATATGTCTGCCGGCGGCACGGCATATCTATCGACATATATATATATATAATGTAGATGTGCTTACTTGACTGTGCACGCTCATGTGTTTTGTAATTGCGCGTGGGAAGGAGACGTACGACTGAACAACTCTTTTGGTTGTATATGTCTACTCCAGCATACGTGCTTACGGACGCACAAGTGAACTAATAATTATGTAAGAGATGATTCGTCTCCACACTTCGAACAGTTTTCGGGTAATGGCTGCTGGACGTGTCCACCCGTGCGTGAGTGTGAAGTAATAAGAAACAACGTTGCACTGACACCTAGCCACAGCTCGGCCAACAGAGTTGCACGTAACACTCTGTGCTGCCTCTACCTCGGTGACTTTCCTGATGAAGCCGGCTTCTGAACGTATGTGTAGTGAATCTTTGAGCTTATGTACGCTCTCCACCACCCCTCCGGCCTCTGAAGTGTTTAGTATTTGCGGATTCTGTTTGCATACCTTTTCTCCGCATCTGAGTCAGTGTCTACTTAGTTACACGTGTGTAGGGATGAACGTATGTATATAGAGTTCGTCCTGAAATATACATATATATATGTATCTAGGCACGTACCAGTACACTGCTGCAGCTACTTATGCACGTACATGCATATACATATATATATGTATACATATATATATATCTATACGTATATACGTATGCGGAGGCATATATACTGCTGTAGATTTATTCGCTGATGCGACAGCCATTACTCGTGAAGAGGTGTATGGTCACCAGCTAGCTCACGGGCTATGTCAATTCTGAATTGACCTAGGACACGACGCGAATATATGCACCAAACGCCTTCTCTCACGTGTGCTCATGGGCCAGAAGTCTATTTGGTCCCCATTTGCAGAACATAGCTCTATTTATGTGTGTGTGTATGTATGTATGAAGATGGATACCTACCTGTACAGATACAGACATACAAACACATACAGGTAGGCGGAAACAGATGTGGATACATTTTTAACAGGCATCACCAGTAGTGTATTATTCATCAGACAGTCCCTTCTCCTGAGGTACGTAGGACAATTACTTGATTTCACAAGCTAAGCGATAAACTACCTGGAGTCGCTTGTGGAGATGTGCCTGTTTGATGCAAGCAGCAGTTGTAGCCAGTGGGACTCCCGTCGCGTTTCGACACCCAACTGTGCTGCGGGACGAATCGAGATACCTGCGCGCAAGCAGCATTTTCTGCTTATAGCAACGTGTGTAACCTGGCTGCAGTACGGTAAATATATTCCTTGTTCAAACAGAAGATCCTAGGATGTGTAATTGAGACTTACACGCGTACGCACTCCCCACGAACATGTGTATATATGTATCTATCCATGTACATGACCCTACAAGAGTAAGCTACTGGTAGATGTGGTGAAATTTTTCAGTTGGCACACAGCCGTATACACACATATAGAAATGCACATATCTATCGGTGTGATAAATATGTGTGCAATGTACACAGGCGTATGAACGTGCAAGCGCAGCTGGGAATTCAAGACAGCACACACTGATACATGCGACATAATCTACGCCTCAACGCATACTTGACGGGAATACAAACACAAATGCAAAGCGTAGGTATAATAAGTCACAATGAGGAAATCTCCAACACATATAGAGAGGGATATATGTGTTTATATGTATTGTTCAAGTGCGCGTAGCTCGCGGGGCGTTCGTGAAGTAAAGAAGAAAAATCTATGTAAGCTGGTGTATCTTTGTACACCTACGTACATAGGCACAACTAAATAGAAACGACCAAGCAAGCCCTACTGCGTGAAGTGTTTGTGTGTGTATTGTGGTTCCGGACCACGTAAATGCCCAGCGTCTCTTGCGTGTACGCGTGTGTGTACACCTGCGTACAGGTGAGGTTTTGAGCTCGCGGGTATTCACAGTAAGGCGTCTACTATGGACTACGTGTACAGTGCTTCTTCAGCCACGTGGAGGAGAAACTCGAGTACCAGTAGCTCATTCGCTTCTCCATAGGAGCCAGCTTATTCATGTCTATTCAGTTTGGATAGGTAGTTGAAGAGATGTGTGAAGACCTGTAGTATCTCTCTTGGAATCCTGCGCACCAGTACAGTCTTGCACATATACATATTTACGTATACATACGTGTACACACTGGTATATGAAAATAGAGGGATCAACATGCGTGTACGTGTCTGAATTGCGCAGGGTTCTATTCACGTGCAGCTTTATTTGTACACGGCTCGAAGAGGTTTTTGTGGTGGCCTGTAGGCGCCCGCACTAACGTGAATTTTATTGTCTGTTGCTGGGGGGTTTATAATACACACGTACGTGGAGGTACACATGTGTACTTCTTTGCATACACACGCGCACGTACGTTTAACTGTAAAAGTACGGTTGTCTTACTAATGCTTGCGAAGGGCTGCAGATACTTCTACATGTGAATTCCATTAGCGGAAGAGGTGAGCATGTGGGCGGCTTCGTAGAACAAGAACATCGTAAGGGTATGCGTGCGGATAATGTTCAGCGATATGTCGCTCTCCTCTGCCGTAGACAATCAAAGTAGAGCATCCGTTCTTATAGTTCCACAAATTCCGTGCAGTTAGTAACAACGCCACCCGGCATATCTCTACTGGTAAGCCCAAGTGTGTCTTTACTGACAGTTTTCAACTTGAAGACTGTAGACGAGATACTGGAATTTTGCTCTGTGTTAATATACATTAACCGCAGTGTTTCTTCCATGTCTATTCTGTAGGGACCTGTATTATTTTGTCGATGATAAACGTGAAACACCTCAATTCAAGTGGGCGCGCAATATCTGGCAAGCCACTCAAAACAAGTTTCACTCTCTGGGAGGCAAAAGTCTACAAGAGTGTCACGCTCGGAGTGCGTAATGTATCCGACTGCATATTCCTCCAGTGTCACGAGCTGAATACGTGAAGCACCTTACGTAGTTTCTGCATGGAGTCTCCGATGCTCCTGTGCATGTACACAAACTAGTTCCGCGTGACGTAAGCTGAAACTTTTCTACGAGCGACCCACGTGCACTGCCTCCTTTAAGGGGTAGTTTTGCAAAAAGCGCTGAGCACCAGAAAGCACGTGCAGCTCTCTCTTTTCATCAGGATCTATAGGTCACGACTGTCTGCCGCGAAGTTGTCGGAGTCCTACTTCGCAATCGGGTTTACACAAGGGGCTTTTTACCATTACGGAGTTACTCATTCACATATTCACTCGTAAGTTCATACTGTCCAAGTTGCAGGTTTGTAAACATACCTAGATACCTGCAGCTGATTATGACTCTATGAGCGTGCCGAATACTGTTGAATACTTTGTTCAACTGCTGTGACTGGGAGGTACTGAGTGGTTGAAAAAAAACGCCAGAAGTGTCTCCCGCCCCACGCAAAACCGTACAAGGAGACTCCATATGCCCGTATACGTTCACAAAAAAGTGTGTATTCGAGACAGGCAGAAGGAGTCAAAAAGGGATTTGGGTGCACTTACGTGTGGGGACAGAAAGATACTACGTTCGAATATTAGAACAGTTACACTCACAGATACGCTCCTGCAGGTGAAGTCGACACACCCTCAATCAGTTTTCATGGGCAGCCACCAGTATACACGCACACGCGTATATACCTATGTGCGTGCCTATCCTTGCGGTGGAAAGTTCATTCCACACATATACATATACATATATATATATATATATGTGTATCTGTAGAGAGAGAAGGATAGAGTGGCAAACAAATGGAAATGTGAATATATGTGTGTACACACATGTGCCTAGAATTGACACAGGCCGAAGGCCCTTGCTGAGGGCAGACTGCGCAAGGGATTTCCAAATTTGGGAACATAATCTGTACTCCCTACCAGAATCGGGGGTCGCGACGATCGACTATCTCTGCACATTCTGTGTAAGCCAGCTTCTCCATCGTTGCTGCAAGCCTTCAGCTCTTTACTCGGAGAGAGGGATTTGTGACAGAGTCTTGGAATCCAGTAGTACCCGCGATAAGCCTCCCGTGACTCAGTAAGCCAAGATGGCCGTGTACATTCACTATTGCTCCTCCTGCATTGCATGTATGTGATATGGAACCGGTGGAGTGAAATTGTAGATTCATGTCGGCGACTGGTAAATATATTAACCTACTGGTAGCAATGCGTCCTGCAACGATATATGTAGAGAGAGAGAAGCAGAAATATAAGTGCTTAACGCGGTGTTTTGCGTATATCTCTCTATATGTATGTGTGCATGTATATATATCGTCATGTACGACTACATCGACTGTTTTTACACTGTTGTTTCCCATGTGCGAGCGTGGACGCCCTCACACAAATAAGGGTAGTGGCTCGTAAGCAAACAAGGACAGGGATTGAGAGCAATTTTCGCGAGAGATAGACTGCCAAGGAAAAGGTGATATCGAAGCTGACGGCATTATAGCGGGTAAATGCCTTACGCTGGCGCGTGCTATTCGCTGATTTGTGGCCTGTTTCGCCTTTCCAGTACCCCGCGCAGCGTTATAAACGATTAAGTACAAAACAGCACCTTTTTTCTCCCCTGTGTGTACAAGACCATCATTGGCACTGTACTCAAAGTTGGAACCCTCAAAACCTACTTCGAATCTTCTGAGGTTGTCGTACACATTTTCTCAGCCTTCGGCAGCAGAGAAAAGGTTCTCGACGAAAGGTGGCTTGTTTCTAGGCCCAAGCCGTAGACCCACGTCACACGTTTACCGAGTACAATGCTATCAGAAGCGACATCAGGTCGTTTGTGGCAGTCTACGTATCTCGCCAGAAACACCCCCAGTGCCTGTCCTTCTTTGCTTAAAAGCGGGTATCCTTATTTTTGTGAACGTGTTCACGCTCACACCTAGGAAGCAACGCTGTAAAACTGGTCTATGGTACCACCCGTACATTCACATCACAGCACTGCATTAAACCTGAGAACTCGTTATCTTCCTGTGGCAGATGTATGCATGCGGCTTGTAAAACAACTGGACACAGACATGCTGTACCATTGTGTGCATCATACGCCGGTAGCATGGAAGACCAGCGTGGAATAACGTTGTTAACCTAGTGAAGGGCGGGTACGTACCGTTGTAGCGCTTCTGTTACACAGGTGTCCCCAAAGACGTGTTCGGGAGCAGAACAGTCCCTGAGAGGCGATTGGATTTCTCCTGTGTGACCGTGGGCGCATCGAACGCGTTTCATTCTGAAAAAAGTTGAGGCTTCCTCTCCTCCAGCAAGCAAGTTTGTGAGGGCAACTACTCAATCACTTGTTTCCATACCATCGTTTGTTTCGTGTGTGTGGAAGGACCCGTGTTGAAAGACCATCAAAACATTCAGGCACGTTTGGTAATTTGAAGAGAAAAACCATCGGTTCTTCGGGTTTCACCGTTGATGTGCGTTCTAAATTTGAAGTGTTGTACACATCCACTGTGCCTCGAATACGAGTCCACTGTGTAATGTTACACGTTTACATAGATACGTGCAAACACTTTGGAGGCGCAGACGTATTGTGAGAGCAGTGGTGTTGTTACATGTCTGCATACGTACGCAAACGCTTTGCAGACATAGACGTATTCTGAGAGCAGTGAATGGAAAAAGTGGGCGATCGTGGGCGATCAGATCATCTGCTGCCTGCAGTATTGCGGGGAGAGAAACACGCTCGTGTGCCTTAGCAAAGCGCAATCGCTTGCGAGCAGGCGGTACACGTGAAGAAGAAATCGAAATAGGGGAAGTCGGTAGCAGAAAGGACTTGCGAGGAAGGCGAACAGTTGCTGAACTACAGAGTTCCCGTAAAAAAGAAATCCAGAAAGGGAACTCGGTAGCAGAAAGAAGTTGCGAAAAAGGCTAACAATTGCTGCACTACAGAGTTCCCCGGACGAAACCGCCTTATCCTCTTGAAAAATTCTCAACCACTGCCAACAGCACGGTTTCCTCCTACAGGCCGGACTTGAAAACTTACTGACGTCTCAAAGGATACTTAGTTTTCCTGATGAGACAATGCTGACAAAGAGGTTCGTTCAACATTTATTCACGAGTCGTATCCGTCTCCTTGCTGGTAGCCAGATCTCCTCAGAAGATTGTGAGATTCTGTACTACTGGGCGACATCGAGCCGTCGTGTCCTACAATCACGAGCAAGAACTCTGCTAGTGCACGGTTTGTTCCGTCCCAGCAGCACGCTCCTTTCTGGGGAAATCCTCGTTGTTTGTGTCACCATAATGCTGAAATCTGCCCGCATGCCTACGGTACCGACTGGGGGGCCCGCAGCCTCCTGCGAAAAACATTGAATATTTGGAATGACGGTGAGCATCAATTGAAGATCAGTTTTGGCAGACGGAGGCAGACGACAAGCGGGATGTGATACGTGCGCGGGGTAATAATTGGTTAGCAGTGGAAAGTGACAGACGATGAGTTGTTAGTGAGCGGCCTAACCGTGGCCAGGCTACGTGCCGCGCATGTTTACCTAAAAGTAGCCAGCCTCGAAATGGTAATGGTTAAATTCTGCAAGTGCGCGAGAAAACCACGACAGAGGGCAAGAGAAGGAAATTAATGTGTGCTCCAAGTAGAGCGTATTGACACTGTTCTTTGACCAGGAGTGATCCTTACGGCGAGCGGCAACAAAAATTAGAGGTTTCTCAAGCAGTTGCTCACATATGAGCAGCTCCAGCACCGCCAAGTGACGATAGTGTTATGGAGGCCCCCCACTCCTTGAGCCTGCAAACATGAGTTCTTTCAGATGTAGTCTCGCAATTTGGGGTGTACATATACTTGAATAAGGATATTTCCTCTGTTTTGCTGATGTCGAGCGGGAAGGGAAATGTGCTAGTTTGCCGGCAACAGAGACAATCAAGCAGCACGTTGGTAGTTAGATCTCCTCTGAATGAACGGAGTTGAGGTGGGCTCAGTTCTGCACGACTCATTGTCTCAGCTGTCCCGTAGTTGAGTGGTTGTCACTCACGGAAATCGCGTGATGCTTTCAGTATATTTGAGTGGACGGATATTTATCTGAGGCTTGCAAGAGACTGCTCCACGTTCACAGCCGCAGACTATGACAAAGTCGAAAGTGACCGCAGAGGAACGCCTGAAGAAGTTCCATGGTCTCGTGCAGGAAGCGAACACATTTTTCGGATCGAAGGAGATCGAAAAACTTGCGGAAAAGGCAGGTTACCGTGCCATTCAGGCGAAGAGTAAGATATCCCGCCTTTGACTATTCATAAGTGGCGGCCTAGTTGCCAGTACAATCCTTGTAGATGCGGTCAAGATGTTGATTGACGAGAATCTGGTCACCTGCGACAAAGTTGGCTCCTCTTCGATTTTCTGGTAAGAAGTTAGCACACTGCTTGCTTGAGGTGACACGTGTCTGTAGACATGTATACCCCTCATGTGCTTTAACTCGACATGTGCCAGGTCCCTGAAGAGCGAAGCAACATGTAGAAAACAAGCGGCATTAAGAGACGTGAAGTTAGGGCATGACTACAAACGCTACTAGACTTACTCGTACACGCTGAAACTGTGCCATGCGGTAGACAAAAGCGAGACGACCTCTCCCGCTCCATACAAATTCTTCGCGATAAGGCGGCCACTTGCCACATGACAGCCTCTTTACGAGTACGCCTGAAGTAGAACTTTCTCCCAGTTTTTAAGACGTAAAAGAGCACGACCACATTCGTTGATGATGCTGATGGGAGCGGAATAGAATTTGAGTTCCTGTTTTGTTGGGCTGCCTTGTGGTGGTCTCCGCTTGTCTTCTACTGCGGCACTCCGAAACTTCTATGCCTTTGAACAAATCTTTGAGTACCTCCACTCCGATGCGCCCTCTGGCAAAGTTTAGGAATAAACTACCTATTGAGCACACCTTTCTACCAACTGTGGTAATCATTACTTCTCCTACATTCGTTAGCGCCGTCCACCTGCGCCCTCCATATTAACAAGGATGACCTTAACAAGTCACCAATGCCTATATGCACAATCAGGCCGACTTAGCGGAGGTCCGGGAGCTTACTGCAGAGCTCGAAAACTTGAGAAAGCGATACGCTGAATTGTGTGGCAACGACCGCGTAACTGTGAAGGAGTTATTGAGGGAAAATGAGTATGCGAAAGAAGCGCTTCTCCGGTGGACTGACAACATCTGCTGTGTCCGTGAGCCATCCACAACGATGTACTTGTTTCCTTTCTCTGCGTCATTCTCATCCCCACACCACACGGAGCGCACAACATTTTGACGTTTTGTTCCTTTCTTTCTCCTCTCTTTTGATAGATCTACTTGGCCGCGAATTCTCTTCTAGTTTTTCTTGTGTTGCTGCTCCTCCCTCTCACTTCTACTCACTCGTGTCCCTTGCTGCTGCTGCCGTCGATGCTGCTGCTGCTGCTGATACTCGACCTAGTGCGGGTTCCAGCTGCCCTTGCACTTAACCTACCGTTTTTACTCCTCAACTCCAGCCGCATCACCGTAAATATCTTCATTCTCAACTGCAGGGACGTATATGAAGAACCGCCTGGGAACTTCCGAAGAAGAGATCAACAAAATGTTTGACATGTGAGCCGCAAGCACCTGGCGAGATAACACACGTATTTTTTTGTGATACAGTTATGCGTGCATTGCCCGTCGCAGCCCCCCAGACATCGAGGATGCGCTAGACCTGAATCACTGACCTGGGCAGGTGTTCTTACCATCTTGAACTCGCCCAATCAAATCAAAATCAGCACACTCAGACGAGCATTTTTCAGAGAAGAACTACGCGTGTGTAGGAACTCAGGTGTGAGCCCTTCTGCATAGTGGTTCTTCATAGGTCCCAAAGCAGGTTTGCATCTGCTCTACTGCGAAGTGTAAATGTATTGTACTGGATCCTCTTGGTTTCTGTGCATTTCTGGCTGGCGTTATTACGTCCAGCAATACATGACGTTGCTTGGCAAATAAGAGCTAGGCTCGACATCCCAACTGACCCAGAAGCTTCTTATTCACTGGGCCGCAGAATTTGCGCGTGACTCTTCGTGGGCTTTACCCGAATTGCGTACAAATAGAGAAACTACATTTGCTGGTCACTCGCACGCGTGCATATACTTCAGAGATGGTAGTACAGCTGCTAACTTAAGGTTACGCCGGAGAGAGGCTATGTTCACCCAAGGCAACGGTTTCCGCTCTGATTCATCTGACTCGTCCTTGCGTATCCGAAATCAAGAGAACAACCACTTGCAAGGCAGTGAGTGCTTCAAGTGTTCAGAGTCACATTCGCATTCATGGTCGACAAGAATGGAGTTATGGATTGAAGCGTTTTTGAAACTGTAACAACATTTTCTAAAAATGCACTGCTTTTTGACTCGAGTTCGCTGAAGCGGCGCTCAAGGAGCTTCCGTAACAACCAGCTCACGTACATGCATAACTGAATTACGTAAGGTTTCAGCAGGAAGGGAATTGTGAGGTTTCTGGTGTCACATGACACATGGGCTAAATTTTCGAAAAAAGTTTGTTCACATCAACTGTGCCGTAACCTGTACTGAAGATGTTTTCTGAAGAGAAAAACGCTTTCCAGCGTTTGCAAATCCACCAGTTGTGGTCGTTTCTGTCAGGACGGCCTGCAGAGATAGGAGCTACAATATTTAGCGTTTTGTGCGCAGGTACTGGGGTGTAATGTCGTACCTTCGTAGTGTGTAACGTCCTACACACTCCCTACAACCCCGCCTTTGAAAGCTTGTCAGAAGAGAAAGGCTCGTACGCCAGGTCTCGCGCTGAAAGCAACTTCCTTCTTGTGTTGCAATTATCCCACTACTTCACTTTCACTGTACTCATCTGAAATATTATTATCTTCTGTGGCACCAACTTCATAAACGTTCTTCTACTGCGTTAAACTCCTCCCTGAATCCTGCAATATGGCGCCGACCTGCTGCTGGCAACAGCGGCGAAGTTTTCCAGGACCTAGTCGCTTCACACCATGATTTGTACACGTGTGTAAGGTTAAAAAGTGATGTGGTCCCCCTGGATTCCTGCGTTAGTACAGAGACAAGCTGCACCTGTGTGCATCTTGTTTCAGCGCAGAAAGGCTTGTGCTTGCTGACGTCGACGCAGCTCACAACAGGCTCACGTGGGCAGCCCATAATCAGCATGTAACAAAACATCAGCTGTACCGTCAACTACACGCTTTCTTTGCAACAATTCGGGCTTGATCACAGCGTCCTTCTGATCTACCTTGAAGAAGACGCTCACTTTCATTGTGCATCATACTGGTTCTGATGTTACTAGGTACAATGGTGGATATGCATGTGCCCATGAGTAAGAAAAGCTACCTGTTTTCCTGATTTTTGCAACACACTGGTTGGAAGCACTATGTGTGTGAAGGTGCGCGTTGCTAGGTGGTATTTTTTTGATTTGATTATAAACTGACGTCGGCGTCCTGCCGTAAAGGTCACTTCCACCTTGCACGTCAACTAGCTACTCCCAGTTTACAAGTTAAGGAACTGCAAACTTCCCAGCTTGTCAAGTGAGCCGCTGAAGCTGCACGTCTTCTACCGATTCCGAGCTGTCAGAAAGGAGCTGACGCGCTTTCGTGGAAGCACGCGTATGAGCCTTCTCACAGGAAATACACCTGTGTATGGTGTGGGTAATAATATGCAAGTAGTCGCACGCACACACATATACGTATGCACATGTATATATGTACATACATGCGTATCCGTACCCATATATATCTTCTTTGTCTTGATTCACGCGCAACTGCGTTGTTGCATTACATTGAGAGTTTTACAATCTTTTTACCTCGTCACGTTCGGCTGATTCGGCCGTGAGACCATCTCTTTTCGTGTGCCATGAGCTTTGCCTCTGGTAGGGGATTGATGAATATCTCATTCACTTCCAACACGATAGGAGATTCTTCTTTACTTTTGTAGCATACACTTTGCGAAGTACAGTCTGTTGCAATCCAGGCTTCCATGCGAAAGCGATTAGTGATATACATCAAGACAAAATCCACGACCAGTACCGACTTTCTAACCATTTGGGACTTTACCCACAAAGGCGATTTTGCAATCTTTACAAGTGTGCAACATCTGTAACTCTTGCCTACTACTATATGCTTCTACCCGGTGATCTCCAACCGGAGACGTAAACAGATAAATATATAATACATGGATAAATCTATCCGTGTGTTATCGTCCCCAGATACGTACGCCGATAAGTAATCATATATGATATCTATAGACACATACATACGGGTGCATACAACTATACACGTACAGGTATGCACATACACATTCCGGCGTGCAGGCAAAGTTTTCCGTCTACACACACACACACACACACCTACATATCTACAGAAGCATACACTCAGCTATCCGTGAAAAGGAGGAGTGGGACCGGGCTGCGCATTGAACTGCATGGCGGTCTGAATGAGATACTCAGACGGTGTCAATGAAACTGAGAATATAGAATGTCACTAGCAAAAGACTCACAGGAGCTGTGAGCAAGTACAGATTTCCTCCAGCAAACTTGCAGTCAGCGATCTTCGGCTCTGCGAGCCACCTTCGTTACCGCGTGATGCACAGGAAAAAGCACCTGTGTTTGTCGCACTTTCACGATGTTCTCTGTGTGCTACATGAGAAGCAACGCAGTACAACCAATTAGAGCCACTGGTAATACTGACGGTAATCCCAATGTACTGCACACAGCAAGCGACAAGAATACAGCTAGTACCGAAGCCGTCGCCTCTGCTGGGCGTTTTCTTCCGTGAGGCGTAATAGCAAATGTGTTTTGAGTAATGCGGTCAGGTCTCACCGAGACGGATTGAAAGCAGCAGTGCGATAAAAATCGGAAACGTGAACTCAGCAGAAAAAGGCAGGAAAGAATTTGAACTTTTCGTTGACTTCGATCAACGTCACTGCCCTTTTTAACATGAGTAGGAGGTCTGCGAAAAACATGCAGCGGGGAGTTCGTCGATCGATTTCACACGAAAGGACAAGAAAACTAAATCGACCACAATGACTGTGGGTTCGACGCAGAATAAGTGGGAGGAAAATCAGACCCAGCGATGTTAGAATCCCGCGTTTCAACACCGCAGAAGCACGAAACACGTAGAAGTCGACCGGCCTCACCAGACCCTTTACGTTTTCTGCCTAGCGAGAGAGCTACAGCAGCTGAACTTGAGCAAAGAGAAGTACTGTCAAGTTGTCCAGTACAGAGGCAAAGAAGAAAAGGAGGCGGTACCTCGATACACACATATGGATACACTTACACACAGACATAAACACACACGTAAGGATATATACACGTCGAACGTGGGTATATATATATATATAGATATATATATACATACATATATATATATATATATCCTTGTACATCCGACTGACATTCCACCTCAGACACAGAAAAGACCTCGGTAAGTATGTAAGCCTTCCTGAATGTTAAGCACGATAGAAGGGCCGTGGCATATGGTGGAACTTCTTAAATGCCAGTCATATTTTCAACAAGAAGAAAAATTCCCAGTTTATGGAGGAAGGAGCAATACATCTTTTGCAGCTTCTTGGCTGCAACGCAGGATATCCTTGTGGGTAGCGGTATACGCTCGCAGAACTTCTCTGATGCTTCAGCATACGATATTCTAGTGAGAAATGAAGAGAAGTTCCATTTACGAGAGTCCTTCCTTCTTCAAAAAAGAGATTGAGACGGAGAAGAAGTCGCGAATGCGTCGGCGAGGAACTCTTTCTATCGAAACGGAAAAGACATAAAATCTTCATACACAAAATGCGTGTTCTATGCCATTTTGTCTCGAAGGCTCTCCCTCAAGCATGAAAGCAGAACCGCACACGTTTTCACGAGATCAACCCTCTTTTTTCTTCTACCCCCGTCAACGCAAAACTCCAACTTCTTCGCCTTCGATCAAAGCTCCCCTCATGCGGCAAGGAAAAGGCTATTTGAAAACCTTCTCCGTCCTACTTTCCTCGACTCGAACGCGAGCAGCCGTGAAACAGTATAGTTCCATATGCTTCTTTTTGAAAGTTCTTCACCAGAAAATAAGACGATCAGCCATTTATACGAGAAAATGTATTACTCAGGCGTACATATTTTTGACGGTACAATCGTCCTTGTCCACGTGTGCCTACATATGTACATATCCGTACACACACACATTTCACCCATACAAACCACACCCCTACGTAGCGACAGACGTGTGTACAGTCGATCAAGCCTGGACACTCTAATATGCGTTCGTGTACGTACGTGGCCATATCTCGATATCCACAGCAAATATAAGCACTTCTGCTTCCATCACAAAGAAGAAGAGAAGCGTTGAAGAAGAGGTAGCATCAGCTGGGACAACGCCGAAGCTGCCTGCCGCACGAAAGTCGCCGAGATAATCCTCTCGCAAAGCAGTGGAGCACACTCTTCGAGGTTTCCTCCGTAGCTGTCTCAGCAGAAGAAACATAAGACGTGGTACCAGCCGACGCCATCGAAGAAAAAGAAGGAGGTGTAACACTAATCGACTTTGATGGAGCCGTATATCTTCCGAAGAAAAAAGAAGGACGCCAAAAATCCGATCGCCCCTGCACCACAAACATGCGTCACACCACTGTCACACGTTCTCATTCTGCAACCCCCACAGCTGCAACACGTTACACACAAATATATTACACTCGTATAGACACACACATGTACATGAAGTCGAGAAGAAAATGTGTATAGTACAGGCACCTAGACACATATATGGGTATGTGTATTAGTGGGTATGTCTACACGTATAAACATCTCCAGACGCGTTGTCTACGCAGTACCTTTCGTATGCTCACAGACAAGTGTACGTACATACGTGTCCACGTACACACAGGTAAATAGGCAGATGTAGCCATGTCCACGTATGTCTACGCACACTCATAAATACACGCAAAACAGAATGAGTGCAACACATGATAGGGACGTATATTGTACGTAGTAGCTGAGTCTTCTTTCTTGTAGAGATCGAAATGTTCCACCGTCGTTCACGAGTACGAATAATCTGCTGCCGCGTCTGCAGGAAGAAAAAAGAGCAAGAACCCTCTGAGAAGACGACGGAGAATTTAGCAGCAGCACTGGAGAAGAAGCAGCAAACCTGAGAGAGGGAGAGCGGCAGCGAAGTAGCAGCACCAGAAAGAGCAGCAGCAGAATGAGCAGCAGCACACGTAGAAGTCGCAGCAGCAGAATGAGCAGCAGCACACGTAGAAGTCGCAGCAGCAGAGCGGAGTCGCAGCAAAGAAAAGGTAGAGGAAACGTAAGACAAGTCAAGCAAGAGAGAGGACCAACAGCAGCAGTGCAGACGAGTGTTATCTCAGCAAGCAGCCGGGGAACAGCCCACAGCACACCAAGGCAGAGCAACAGCTGTTTTTAATGAAGAGGACGAAAAGACGCATGATAAAAAGGTGATGCAAGAACAGCAGTAGGCAGTCGGTGTCGTTGAGCGCAGCAGCAGTTCAGTCACGTTTGTCAGTGGAACAGCAGCGCAGCAGCATAGCAACACCCTGCCGCATCACAGCAGCGCCGTGCAGCAGCAAAACGACACAAAGCGACCGAGCCGCAGAGCAGCAGGACGGCAGGCGGGAATGTAGGACCGGAGCACTGCTGCAGTAGAAAATCGCCAAGACCACGTAACCGCATGGAAGCCAAGGAGAAACACACATCAAGAAGAAGGCGGCAGCAGGCAGCAGGTCAGCAGCAGCAGACCAACAGCGCAGTCCGGCAGAAGAGTAGAAACCACTTCAGCACGGCAGGGGGAGGCAGCACAGAGAAGCAGCCGCAGAAGGGCACATGGCACAGCCCGCGGCAGCAAAAGGGAAAACCCGGGAAGCAGCACAGCGGAAAGGGACGGCAAAGGGAAGCACGCGGAGAACAAAGCTGCAGCAGCAAGACGCAGGTGGCGGCAGAAAAGGCACCAGAGGAGCCGCACAAGCGCAGCTGCGCAGAGGAAACGAAGGCGGCAACAGCAGCAGAGTCACTAGAAGCAGCAGCAGACTGGCGAAGAGCAGCAGCAAAGCAGCTGATGAGGAGCACCAGAGGAGTAGAACTGCAGGAGAAAGCCAGCAGCAGGAGCAGCAGGCCGGCGCAGCAGACAAAAAGGGAGCAGCACACGGCGCGCGCAGCAGATCGCAGCAGCAGAACGCAACGGATAAAGAACAGAGTCGTCAAAAGAGGCAACGGAGGGCAGCACAGCGGCAAAAGAGCCCGAAGTAGCAGGGAGGGAGGAAGCAGCACCCGAGGCGAAAAAGCAGTACACGCATGCACCGCCAACAAGAAGAAATGGGAGAATTAGAAGCAGCAGCCAAAGGGAAGGGTAGCAACAAGGACAAAGACGCAGCAAAAAACACGATAGCAGCGGCAGGATCAGCAGAACAAAGGGGAGCAGCAGCAAAGGGACAGTCGCTTCGCTCTCACCTGTAAGAATAAAACAAGCGTATGCAATAATGAGGGAGTAGCCGAAGTATATCAAAGCTCCTGTGGCATGGGTCAACTTTAGACGGGAGTGGAAATAGTAGACGGCGTAAAGAAGTACGTACACCCCGCTAGATGCGCTGCAGAGGAAGGATCGCCACCACCACAGATAATCCTCGCTGTCCTCGCGAGCAGCAGCACAACAGCAGCGGCAGCACAAGCAGCAGCAGCAACAGCAGCAACACACGCATTTGACGGGAGCTCAACTACAGGTACACGATGACGTGGTGGGGACACTGAGACTACGCGCCCACATACCTAAATAGACACTAACACACAGACGTGACACACGCACATACGTATTCATACATACACATATATACATATACGTGGACACTTCTATACATGTATGAAAGGGCCTATGTACGGAGGGTAGGGATCACCGCACACACACACGTCTTTCTTTCCACGAGGAAACGCAGCACCGGCATCACAGCAGCGAAGAAATAAACTTCGTCTCGGGTGTACGTACACACGGATTTTCGACGACTTGTAGACAGCACAGAGACCGCAATGGCACACAAACAACAACCGTCTCCACAGTCTGCCTCTCTTTTTTTTTGTCTTTCATGTGACTACATATATCAGCATTTACATATATATGCACACACGTCTAACTATACACGAATAACATATACATATATATATATGCACGCAGGATTCGCTTATCCCTTTGAGAAAGACAAATGACTGCTGTAGCGACCTTGGCAGCAAAGGTGCCCCTTCCATCATTGAAGCACTTGTCTTAGACAATGCCCCAATATGCCCTTCTTTTGCACATACCTATTTATAGTAATTCACGTACGTATCCACACAGACAGACAGACACACACACACACACAGAGACAGATACACAACACTTCCCTGTTCGTGTTTCCCGGTATACATATAAGAAGTCCATATACACGAATACGTCTTTTTAGGCATGTGTGTGTATATGCCCACGCCTATATAGAAGGAGAAGAAGACGAGAGAAATGGAAGGGCGAAAGGAGGGAGAATACATGAGAGAAGAAGAAGCACAGGCAAGAAACGCGTACTGAAACGGCATCACCTGCCACGCACACCACGTTGCCCTGCACTCCGCATTTCCCCCGCCATCTGCATTTCGTTTTTTTGCTGTTTCTCCCTTCCCCTTTTCTTCGACTTTTCCCTTTTTTTATCTGCGCGTCTCTCTGCCGCTCTATCGTCTCCCCCGTCAGCGCCCTTGCGGCTCACCCTTTCAAAGTCTCCAGATTGACTCGCACGCGTATAAACACTTAATATGGATCTATCCATGTGTCTATGTACGTGTGTATTCATCTGTGTCTACCTATGTACCTATCTTGACATCCACACACATACATATGTATAAGCGTGTGCGTGTGTGTATCACAGTAGGTATGTCTCTCTATCCGTCCACCTATCTATATATGTGTGTATCTACGTGTCTTTTTTGACATATATATGTATACATGTATGTATACGCGTATACGGGTGTATCAAAGGATTTACCTATCTAACTATACATATATATATTGATGTGTATCTACCTGTCTACCTATGTTTACACGAAGATATACATATGCGTGCACGTGCGTATACATTTGTATCAATACATATACACCCGCGAAGGAGGCGTACGTCGGCGTGTATTTATACGGAAAGCAAGATGCATGCGTACACTTGGGTGGCTGTTCCTCTCGGCCGTCATATGTCCCTTTACTTTTTTTGTTGCTTCTGTTCTGCGTCTTTTTCCTGTCCTTGCTGTTCTTCCCATCAGCTTTCTCAGTTCAACCTACCATACAAGTTGAAAATAGACGAAAGTGATGGAAATCTCCGCGCAGGTCACGCACAAAATGACCAGCACCAGGAACAAGAAACCTGCAACAACAGCAGCAACAGCAGCAGCAGCCTCCACCAAACAACCACACGCCTGAGAAAACGCGCTCCTTCCACTTCATGAACGTCTGCCGCCACGAGGGCACACATGTACGCTTTCTCCCTGCGCACCAACAAGCACCCATATATATATATATATATTTACATATATTAATGACTGGCGATATATATATGTTAAAGGTCACGCACAGGTGGGCCGTAAGTCGTGGGGGGAGAAGGCGTACAAAAAAGTAGATATGTGCAATGTCTATACATATATAGATATGTGTGTATTCACTACACCTTGTACTTTCTGTCCTGGCATATATTTATATATGTACGGACTGCTGACATATACGTAGAAGGACATACACAGACACATACGCCACGAAGTCTATGAGTGCAGAGTCTATAAGAGACAGCTCCTTTTGCAACTATACGTATACATGGCGGTCCTGACATATATCTATCTATACATGTATGACTGGCAGGATACATTCATATATAAGTACATACACACGTATGTCGTCGAGTTCAAGAGTAGAAGATCTACAAAGAAACAGATAGATGCAGTTATAATACGTATACGTGTGTATACGAGTGTGTACGGATATTTATATACAAAATCACGTATGTGATATCCACATAGGTGAACACGGCTGCTCCGAAGTGGTGGCCGGTGCGGTCTACATCAGCAAGAAGAAGAAGACTAGACGCTACTGGACCGTGTGCGCAGAGTGACATATTACAACTTTTTCACGTGCTGCCAAAACTGCAGTCTCTCCCTGAAGCAGCAGCAGGAGCAGCAGCACCAGGAGCAGGGGGAGCAGCGCCGGCAGCGCACCGCAGCAAAGACGCGGCGGCAGCTGCAACGCCACTTGCAACAGCACCCGCAGCACACTAGCCGCAGCTGCAGGACCGCGACGCCACCAGCGGCAGTCGTACGGAGGCACACAGCAACGCCGCGGACTGCTCTGTACGAGCAGTTGACTAACCGAAGAGGTAGTAAAAGCGATGCTGCCATATGGAGGAGAAGAGAAAAAACAACTCGGTGAACATCGCCCTGCATCAGCACCGACGAGCCCACAGCAGCAGCAGCAATGACGCAACGGCGTCACGTGCGGCTGCAGCAGCATCAGCAACTGCCTCCAACACAGCGCCACAGCAGCAGCCGTCACAGCAGCAGCCGCTACAGCAGCAAGGGCAGTTTCAGCAGCAGCAGTAGCAGCCAGCGCAATGGCAGCAGCAGCAGCAGCGGCAGCCAGCGCAGTCGAAGCAGCAGCACAGCGACTAAGTAGGACAGCTTCACACGCAGAAACTCCGCCCGCCGTCCACGTGGCAGCTTTTTTGGCAAAATTCAGCAGCGTACATGAAGAAGTCGAGGGCTTGTATCAGTCGCTGATAGACGTATGCGTATACGCAGATGACACTCGTTTGTATACATACAGAGACAATCACACATGTACAAATATGTAGAGCTAATCACCTATACAGGAATATGTACATAAAAAAAAATAATATATATATATATATACGTATACTCATATACATATGGGGATCTATACAAGTATATATATATATGTATATATATGTATGTATAGCGGTATACAGCAGTCATATATGGAGGGCTCTGTACATATACATATGTATATATTTGTATGTATGTACAGACATATACACAGCCATGTAGACATATGCAGACACGTATAGAGAAATACGCGTAGCGTGGGAGGCGAGCAAGACAGAAACATTCATTCTCATTCGTCTTCTTCATAGAAGCAAACATTAGATGTTGTCGACAGCCTTGTGCTTGTACGTGCATGTGTCTCTTCGTAAAATATGTTTACACAGGTGACTGTATGCAAGTACACATAAATCTCTCTCTATATACGCGTATATACATATATATATATATATCTGTATGTATATATACACATATGTACATATATATATAATATGTATAAATATATACACTTGTGTGTACGGTAGTGCGCACACCTTTGGACAACTTCAAGGAGGGCACAGGGCCCACAGGAGTTCCACATTTTCCTACGGTGATATCAACGAGTATATACGTGTTTTTTACGTACATATATATATATATACGCGTACACATGCAAGCAGCTACATACGCATATATAAACATGTGTACACATATATATACATATACGTATATATGTGTTTATACGTGTGTATATATATATATGTATACGCGTATACAGACATATCCTGCACATATGTATAGGCTGTTGCAAGCACACAAATACACAAAGATATAATGTACATATACGTACATATATATATATATTATACATATGCTACGTGTACGTAATTCGGCACGCAGGGAAACACGTAGATATATGTACAAACATATATCTCTACATACATGGGACATCCACGTTAAGTCCACAGATATAAGGCACGGCGTGTAGACATGTATTCGTATGTATTAATACACAAATGTCGTTTCTATAGGATGTATACATGCACGCCACGTGATACGTGTGCGCCCCCATATACGTATATTCTATCAGTACATTTACACGCACGCAAGAATATATATATATATATATATATGTGTATGTAGTACATGGCGTAGATGAGAATTGAAAGAAGAGCAGTAGGGAGAATTTTCCTCATGACAACTGTGTCCATACACATACGGGCACACAAATTTACCTATACACACAAATGTCGTTGTCTATTTATCTTTCTCTACGCATATACATATATATATATATGTTTCTCTCTATGTCCTATACATACATATGTATGTGTATTTCCCTCTACGTAGATCTTGAGCATTGCCGCGTGTAGACACAGACAGACAGACAGACACAGGAATTCCTTTAATTTCATAGGAGACCGAGGGGAGGTGCAGGGCCTCTCCACCCGGCAGCAGTCCTCACCACGCGCTCCATAAAAATTTACGACGTCCGTGGTGAAGACAGAGAGACATACGTAGAAACAAGCATATACGAATAAATATATATATATATATTGTACACAGAGACGGACAAATATACATCTATATAGATGAAGAGAAAGATACAATACCTATACATATATATAGACAAACAGGTATACACACATACGTATATTTATATATATTTATATACAGGGGTAAGTGAAGTTATAAAAAGGCACGTATATACAAGCACTTGTGTTCACACACGTAAACAGGAACAAACAGAATGGGGACGAAGTTCGCCTCCGGCCTTATTCGCCCTCACAGCAAATTCTGTCCCATATATTGCTGATAGGGTCACATCGATTTACAGAAGCAGGAAGAAAGACACATATATATACATATATATACACATACATATACATATATATACATACAGATATATATAAGGATTCATGGAGAGAGAGACGTATATATATATATATACACGTACATGCATATATACACAAGTATATATACAGGTATATAGAGAAGAAATCATCGAGAGACAGAGACAGACATATACATATATGTATGTATACATAAAAAGATTTATCGAGGGAGAGAGAGAGAAAATAGATATACATATATATATATATGTATATGATGTATGTATATATATACATATATATATATATAAAGAAACAGACATCCCTAGATCTTATTCTCTGTGTATCTCTCTCTATCTTCTCAATAGACGTATATTGAGAAGGCCATATAAAGAGAGGCAGGCATAATGAGAGTACCTCAAGAGAGAAACGCATATACAAACCGGAAAGGAGACCAGCAGGAGGAGCAGACAAGCGAGAACGAAGAAAAGACGCGCGACGGAGACACACAGAGAGGAAGTACTCGTGAAGATATGAGCGCCGCGAGGCACACAGCAAAGACTCTGGCAGCAGCAGACATCTCACCCAAACGGCAGGGCGCCTCCTACGAGGCAGCACAGGGCTGGCTGCATGAACCACGGCTGCTGAGGAATTTGCCGAGGAATTTTGTTGATGCGGACGGGAAGAGAAATGGGAGGCTGGCGAAAGCCAACGTACGCTCCCTGTCACACCCGCAGCAGCGCAGCAACAGCAGCAAGACGAGTCCGGCAGAGTGAGACAGCAGTGGCGGCAAAAAAAGCAGAAGATGATGCAGCAGAAGGAGCAAGAGACAGCGGCCGCAGTCCCCGAAGCAGACGTCTCAGCAGAAGCAGCACACAGCAGCGGCAGCAAAAGCAGAAGAAGCAGCAGCAGTTGGAGGAGCAGCACAGCAGCAGCGACACAAAGAGGAGCAGCAGCAGGAGCTGTTCAGCGAAGCGGCAGCAAAAGCAGAGGTACCAGCAGAAGCAACATACAGCAGCGGCGGCAGCAAAAGCAGAAGAAGAAAAAGCAGCACTAGGAGCAATAAAAAGGGCACTGGCGGCCCAAGCAGAGGCACCAGCAGCAGGAGCAAGAGAGCAGAAGCAGCAGGACGGGCAACGCAGCAGCGGCAGTGCAGCAGCAGCTGCAATCGAGCGACAGCAGCAAGGCCCGCACCGAGGCAGAAGCAGCAGCAGGTCTGTGTGAAGACACATGCAGCAGCAGCAGTAGCAGCGTGGGGCCCTGCAACTTCTGCAGCAGCACGCCGGAACAAAAGCGCACTTTCTTCTTCCTCGCACATTAGCAGCTGCTGCTCCCCTCCTGCGCTCCTCTCTCGCCGTGCGCGAGGCGAAAAAAAAATTTACATTTCCACCTGAAAGTAGTCCTCTTCAACTGCAGCAGCAGCAGATGAGTAGGTGTATATGTGTGTATAAGTGTACATGTGTGTTTTCGCCTGTGCGTGTCCGTATATATACATATACATGTATATGTGTGTGTAGGTGTATATGTGCATACACACCTATCAGCTGTCTTCGACTGCTGCTGCTGCTGCTTCTTTACGAGCAGGAACTGGAGATCACATTCGTCTACAGCTACAAATAGTCCGCCTTTTCTATACAAACACTTCATATACACACACTTCTACACATACGCTCCATACGTCCGTCATAGTCGCCCACTATCTGTATAAGCACGCCTTTCGAAATGCAACAGTAACAGAGAGAGAAGACGGGAAAGAAAACAAGTAGACTGATGGGGGGGTACACATATACACCTACACACACATATACATATATATATATATCTACTAACACACATACCCGAATATATACACATATACACATACACATATACACATACACATACATACGCATATTTATATATATATGTATGTATACATCTATATATATATTGACACAGGCGGCCGAATATACGCAGACAGGTATGTGTCTACAGCTCTACATACACATACTTATATGTACGTAGCTGCCGGCACAGCCATTCGAAGATACGCAGACAGATATCTACATACACATATACACCTCCACATACATATCTATATATATGTGTATATACCGACACATACACCCGAGTATACACATGGATATGTGTATACACATATACACCTATACATACATATACGTGTATATATACATAGATACATACGTACCCACACATATACTCAAAAAGATACATATGACGTATAAAAAGACGGTGGCCTCACCAGTGTACAGATGCTTCCCCAGCTCCCTTATACATACATCCACACGCTTACACATATATATTCTTCACACTTTTGGCATACACATATGTAAATGTGTGTGTACATATATATATATATATATATATAGGGCACACATGTTGCATGCGCGCATCTATTGACAGATATTCACATAGACGTATATTTGTGCGCCGTAGATTTGTTCGCGACTTCCTGCACGCCCCCCCTTTCCCCCCAATCGTTTGACTTTCTACAACCTCGCATGCAGCCTAGAAATAGAGAAGCTGCTTCTTCTGCCGCCTCGTCGACGTGTATCCGTCCCCCCAGCAAACCGAACACATGCACGTATCTCCCAACTTTTTTCACCAACTCTTAAGCTGCTGCAGAAATATACACCAAATATACACCAACGTACTTGCAGATTCTCTCTGTGCCATCTTCCATATCTATATATGTACATACGCACAGACACCTATGTAGATTTGTGTACGGCGTTGGTCCTCCGGTGAACGTATGTTCGCCCATTCGACGGCTTCAGAGAAAGACGCACACGTCCTCGGAGAGGTACATCTCCAATGATTTACTATTCATTCGTACATACGTACACATATATATATATATACACACCTGGAGACAAGTACAAGGCACTTACCTATTTTGTAGGCATATACATATATATAGATCTGTAGAAAAGTAGGAAGCAACTACCTATTTTGTAGTGTCTATATACAGATCAGCATGTCTCCCTCCCGTAGGTAAACGTTCACATTTATCGATTTCTGTGGGTGCAGGGTACACGAGACACACCTACAACTACTTCTATGAAGACATATATATATATGTGTACGTACAAAGCTCCGACAAAAGAAAGTGCGGGGCTCACTGACATGCATACATATAGGTATATATTTACTGTGAACTCCGACAAGCATACTGCGTAGGAATACGGGGCAGCTGAAGAGCAGAAGAAATTCTTCTGGTCTTTGCTGCTTGTGCTACGGCAACGCTACTGTCGTGTGCTGCTGCTGCTGTTTCTGCAGCGGCTTCGAACTTTCTTCTGGCACCGTTGCATATCTTTCGTTTCCTGCAGCTGCTGCCGCTGTCGCTGCCGCCGCTGCTGCGCCTCGTCTGGCGACAGTTTATCTTGAGTTTGCCGCTCCAGCCTCCTGCATTTCACTCTCTTTTTTCGCTGCCGCTGCTGCTGCTGCAATACAGCGGCCGAATCTGCCTCCGCTGGTTCTCTGCTGTTGCTCCTGCCACTGCTGCTGCAGCTTCTGCGCGACCACTCTTTTCTATGTTCCCGAGGAGGCTGCTACGTGTGTCTCAGGATTCTGGTTACGGCCATTCTGTCTCTGTCCCTGCTGCTGCTGTGCTCCCGCTGCTGCTCCTCCTGCTGCTGCTCCTTGTTCTCTCGCTCTGGCTCCCGCGACTGCTCCGCCCCATCCCGCTCTAGCTGCTGTGGCTGCCGCTGCTGTGGCTGCCGCTGCTGTGGCTGCCGCTGCTGTGGCTGCTGCTGTAATGGCCGTCCCTCCTGTAGCTGCCGCTGTAATGGCTGTCCCTGCTGTGGCTCGCCCTGCTGTGGCTGCGGCTGCAGTGGCTGCCGCTGCTTTTGCTCACTGCAGGAGGCGTGGGGAAGAAAACTCACGAGGAAGACAAGGGGCGTGCTAATCCCGAACCACAGCATGAGCAACGTGAGCAGCGCGGAGAAGCTCACGGCAGCAGAGGACTGCTGAACCCAAAGAACCAAATTTAGGAGGAAGAAGATGGCAAAGACGACGCCGGGGAACATCAGCGCCGTTCGAATCGTCGTCATCTTCCAGTGGGTCGACTACGTACGTCGCGCAGCACATCGCCCAGGACAGCAGCACACAACCCCACACGTTCATACCCACCAGCAGCACCCCAGAGTCCCAGCAACAGAGTCCCAGCAACAGCAGCAGCACAGAGTCGCAGGACAGGGCTCCAGCAGCAGCAGCAGAGAGTCCCAGCAGCAATAGCAGCAGTACATGGTCCCAGCAACAGCAGCAGCACAGAATCCCAGCGACAGCAGTCACGGCCGCAGCACAAAGTCCCAGAAGCAGCAGCGAGTCCCCCGGCGCAGCGGCAGGCCCCTCAGCCTCCGCGAGGCAAATCGACCCGCCGCACAGCAGAGGTGCGCGGGCAACAGCAACGCCGGGAGCAGCAGCGAAGTTGCCAGCAGCAACAGATCTACCGTCAGCGGCAGCAAAAGCGACGCAGAGCACCGGACGTGCGTAGACGTACGGGCCTGCTGCGAACAAGGAGGGGAGGGGCTATCTTCACAGCAGGGGCACCGGCAGCAGAACGCCCGAGACGGGCATTTTCTGTGTGAGTGAGGCGTGCTCGCATGCGCATGTTTCCTCGTCCACGAGAAAAAAACACGCAAGGAATCCACGTGAACGACTTTCTGTCTCACAAAAAGAGGCAGATAAAAGGAAGAGGGCGCAACTCGCAAGAGGAGAGGACAGCAGCGCATCTCGCAAGGAAAGGCAGACAGCAAATACAGAGAGAAGAGACAGGAAGAGGACAAGTACTGGGACGTGGAGAGCAGCGCATTCCACAAGGAAAACGCAGAGATAAAAAGGGTGGCCAAAATGACGGCAGCAGCGCGCAGCATCCTCGAGCAGCAGCAAACAGACAGTCATTCACTTGCATACCCCGGGGCGATATATACGTCTACGCCCGGAGAAGAGAAGACAGAAGACACAGGAGGCGGACGTATCAGCCGTCCTCCCCGCGCCTTTTTTTTCCTCCATTCTAACGTCAAACGAATATATACACATACACATATACATATAATATGCGCAAGATAAAGAGAATCGCACAAGATATACTTCGCTAATATATATATATATATACGTGTATGTATGTATGTATGTATGTGTCCGTATGAACTCACAGTTGTACAGAGGTAGCCAGACAGGAAGATATTGGGAGAAGTAGGATCTGCTGACGGGCACACAGAGAGTCATATAAAGCTGCTGAACGGGCGAGTCATACACGTATATATATACATGTACGAAAAGAGAAGAGACATACATTCGTAGACGCAGGGACCCTCACAGACACATAAAGACATACCGAACAGCATGCGTAAGGAAGAGAGGAGCAGAGAAAGGGGGAGAAGTCCTAATATGTCAAGAAATGTATACGGGACACACCTGGACGGAAGATGGTCTCGAGAACACACCCATACATATGCAGACAAATAGACGGAAGAGAGAGAAATAGACAAAGAGATAGATGAAGCTACGGAATACGATACACGTACAGATGCATGCAGTCAGAGAAATACACAGGTACATATATGTTCTCATACATACATATACACACGTACATATGCATGTGTGTATATATGTGTGTGCCTGTTTATATATGTAAAATATACGTGGTAAACGTACAGATGCACGGCGTCACATCCATACACATTCACGCACATACACATATATATATACATATATACAATACGTATATACACCTCTTCATATGTATATATGTATACGTATATCGACAAGACGCGCAGAGAAACTTGTAGGGCGGAGAGCAGTGAAGAACCGAGGCAGAGCAGCACCAAAATTTCACCGCTTACCCGGAACATTTTGTACAACCGTGCTGACGTATAACCGGCGGCAGACCCCATGACCGTCCACAGCAGCAGCATCGTCTGTGAGCAGGTCACGCAGGGCGGCAGCAGCAGCAACACCAGTGGCAGCAGCAGGAGCGCAAGCCGCAGCAGCAGACGCAAGGGACGCAGTACCAGCGCAGCAGAGAAAGCAGCAGCTGGCAAGCGACAAGAAACGCAGCAGCGGCAGCGAGGGGGAAGAAGCAGCAGCACGGAGAGAGAGAGAAGATGAGTAGTGAGGCGGGGGAGGAGCAGCAGCAGGGAGGGGGAGAAGAGCAGCAGCAGGGAGGGGGAGAAGAGCAGCACGGAGGGGGGAGAAGAACAGCAGAAGGGAGTGGAGAGAAGAGCAGCAGCAGGAAGAGAGGAAAAGGGCAGCAGCAGGGAGAGAGGAGAGCAGAGCAGCAGGGAGATAAAAGAGCAGCAGCAGCACCGAGCAGCAAATCGAAGGACCACCCGCTGCCACAGAAAACTTCGCTGGGGCACGAGACTACATATTTACGAACTGCTGACGAAGTATCGCAGATCTTTCTTCCCGCCTTCTTCTATCTCTGCTGCATGTGTGGATGAAAACGTCCATAGATGTATGCACACACGGGATAATAGTAGACATATAGACAGGCGGTTACGTGGATCTCTACGTATATGTGGTAAAATCAACAAAGACTCTCCGTTAATATTGTCCCTCGTAAAAGGGAGAGTCCCTTCCGCTTGATCCACGCGGTTCTCGCCAGAAGTGATGCTCTGTCTTTGAGCAAGTGCATGCACGCATATGAGTAAAAGGAGAAGCACGTCATCTGCTGGACATAAAACGAGAAGAAACTGCTGCAGAGCGCAGGTCCCCCATCAGCCGTTCCCCCTACGCAGGACGCACTTCTCTGATTTTGTGGTCAACAGAACGTCGTCTGCACAAACTGCATGCACGCACAAAACTCGCCTAAGTTCTGCTATTGTCCGACGGTTCCTATCATTGCTGTCCCTCCTCTTGTTGGTCTGTCACTGCCATTCCTGCTCCTACTGCTGCTGTTGCTGCTGCTATGGTTGCTGGTATGGCTGTCGTTGTGGCTGCCGCTACTTCTGCCGCTATTGCTGCTGCTACGGCTGCTACCAGGGCTAAATTGCTGCAATTCTGTGTTGCTCATGTTGCTGTAACTCCTCTGTCTTGCCAGCGCTCTTAGGATTGCTGTGTGGAGGCTGCTGGGGGTCCTCCTGCACCTCCTCTACTACCGTTGCTGCCGCTGTTGCTGCCATTGTTGCTGCTATTGCTGCTGCTGTGGCTGCCGTTGCTGTCGCTGCTGCTGCTACTGCTGTTGCTGCTATAGTTGCTGCTGCTTTTACTGGTCCTGCTATTGCTGCTGTTGCTGCTGTCGCTATTACTGCTGTTGCCGCGACTACCTGCAGAAGACTTCCTCGGTATGCGGGGGAGACGACGCCGAGACCAGCGAAGACGACCGTCACGAACGCCATCCCGATCAGCTGCATACAGTCGCGCAGGCATTCATATATTACCGCATATTCACACATACACATACATACAGATACACAGATATATATATGTATATAGATCAAGGCAAACACACCCACGTACACATGCACACACATATACATACATATACGCATATATATATTCCTATATATATACACATGCATTCATTCATATACTGTCATATACAAGGGCACTACACGCACAAGATGGACACACATGCAGCCGTATACGCATACTTATGTATATATATGTGGATGGGAAGATTTATCCACAGGTGCGTATAGATATAGCAGAGAACTCCACAAAAACTTGTACACATATATATACGTACACAGCACCCACCCACACACATATGAAGACGGGTACATACACACAGACACACCTACACATACACAAACGCCCACGTCCACATCTGTATGCGTCAAACGATCGAATTTTAGAAGGCGGACGGGGACGGGTAATCCGAAGAAAACGTGAGCTCAGACAGCTCTCATGTTCTACGAAGTTCGTCGCCGCCCATCAGCCGCCTGCGACTCTTGTATACGTTCACGTCAGCAGCAGCAGCGCCACACAAGTGACCGGCAACTTGGTGCAGGAGGTATGGGTACATGTGTGTATGGGAAGCGAAACAGCAAAAGAAGTGGCCGCAGCCTTGCAGAGGTTGTCCGTGGGCAAACTCATCTCGTCCGCGCCGTGCACGCATACATTCGCGGCTGCTGTCCACTGGCAAGTGCTGCTGCTAACTTCTTCCGCCTTTTCTGCTACGGACGAAGAACGTCTCTCTCCCAGACAGACCTCTGTGCAGACCTCTTGAAAGAAAAGAGGAGATCCCGGCAGCAACACCCCAGACAATTCAGAACCCTTCCCCCCCCTACCTATACACGCAGAGGTGCAAGGCAAACACACGCACACATCCAGACGTAGACGTGGGACAGACATATACGTCTACTTCTACAAACACGTATGGGCGCGCGCGTCCATATTCGTTAAGAAGCTCGCAGAACCTTCGAGGCAGTCCCCCTTCCCACGAAGAGACAGAAAGAGAGGTGCAGCACAGATACACGCATACGGCCACATATACGCACGTGTGTGTGCCAGGGAGACACGCGCACCCACACCCACGCATATATTCACTCACAACACAAGCAGCAAAAAACATCTCCATGGTCGAAAACACGAATTCTTCCCCCCCTTCCCCCCTCCTTCTCCGCCTGGTGGTCTCCGCGGGCACGTGCGTGTGCAGCCCCGTTGCTGCGGAGACCCCCGCGCGGGCGGGCGTCTCTGTGTCTCTGTATTTTGCTGCCCGGGGACTCGCCTGCATGCCGGAGCCGGCGAGGGCGGCGAGCACTGTGGAGTGCGGTGGCTTGCGGAAGACGTCGCCGTGGAGAAGTTTCCACCCGGTTTCCTCGGCCTCTTCCTCGTCGACGAGGAGTTCGTTGTACTTGGCGATGTCTCTGTACAGGACGCGCAGCATGATCATCGCAACGATCCCGCTCAGCAGCAGAACCACCACGAGACTGTTGACTATCGAGAACCAGTGAATGATGGGGCTGTCTCTGGCATTCTTGAGATACGCGTCCCAGCGCTGGGACCACGGCGTGCTGCTTCGCTGCCACATGACGTCGTAGGTGAAGGCGATGCTGCGGGTCACGCCGTCGATCCGCAGCTGTTCTGAGATGAGCTCCTGCAGTTCTTCCCCCCCTCCTCCTGCTGCTCGTTCGCCTTCTTTTCCGCTTTCCGTTGCTGCAGCCTTCCCCCGTGCGTTTCCTCCTTCTCCGGGTGCCGCGGGGGCCGCCGACGCCGACGACTTCCCCGCCGACCCCTCACCCGCGTCCGCCGTCCCTGCAAGAGGAGGCCGCTGCTGTCCTGCGCCCTCCGCCTCGCCCTGGGACGAAGAGGGGGACAGAGGAGACCCGCCCGCCGACCCTTCCGCGCGTCTACCTCCTCCTCCTCCTGCAGCCGCGGCCGCGCCAGGCGAAAAGCCCGCAGCAGCAACAGCAGCAGAAGAGGAGGGACTCGGCACGAAGCAGGACAGAGAGCCGTCCGGCTGCACCGCCTGAAGGACGCTGTACGGGACGATTTCAAAGCCGACGATGCGGTGGATCTGCCGGAGTGAAATCGGAGTTCAGAACAGGTCGAGAACACAACGCGACTGTAGGCGTCCCCCCCCATTCCCAGCCACCAGAAACACATCCACACACGTCTGTATGTACACAGGGTGCCCCCCCACAAACACACACATATATATATATATATATACACAGGGTGCCCGCCACAAGCACATACATACACACACATATATGTATATATACATAGGGTGGCCCCCACAACCACATGCACACGCACACATCCACATATATGTATATACACCGGGTGGCCCCCTCGTATACATACACACACATACACATATAGAGAAGAGCACGAGGAAGAGGAGAAGTGCACGAATAGAGCAGTGCGTGGCGGCGGAGAGAAACGAGAGGGGGAAACTGGAGGGAGAAAAACAGATACACACAGAGGAACATATAACGACACCGAAAGAAACGAAGAAGTAGAAGTCGCCGAACGAAGAAGAGCAGACCGCACAAGGCGGGGCCCCAAAGAAAGGGCGGGACGACGTAACAGAGAAAAGACAGAAGACCCGGGAGAAGTGGAGGACCGAAGAAGTTAAAGCTGCAGCGGACGGACGCAGCAGCACCAAGTTGTTGCTCGAAGACAGAGAAAACCACGCGGAGGTGAGTCCATGGGAGTAGGGGACGCAGAAGACCGAGCGTCGAGCACGCAGCAGCAAGAAAAGCAGCGATAGGACGGGCAGCACGAAGAGAGACGGCGATCAATAGGGACGGATGGAGAAGACTGGGATGCGGTGGGTACGACGAAGAGGAGCAGACAGCAGAGAGAAGACGCGGGAAAGTGGCAGCGGCGAGTCGAACAGTCGCAGCAAAAGAAGCACCGCGGCCCACAAGAGAGGACGCAAAACGACGCAAAGGCAACGGTGCCGTCTCTTGCTGCGCAGCTCTCTGCTGCTGCCAGAAAGACGTCTCTCAGTCTGGACTTCCAGTTCGTCTCGTCTCCGTTGAACGACTCTTCCTTGGAAGACATCTGTCTCCGTTCTCCTCTATTCTCACAAAGCAGCCGCGTTCTCCGTGTAACATGCGTATCAGTACATATATATGCATGCGCTTGTCCGACGGCCTATCTGTCCACTGCACATACCTACCTATAAAAGGTGAAAAATTTATTCTACAGAACTTTGTGTGTGTCTACATATCACCCACCTATCACACACAACAGCATATATACATACGCGTGTCTAATGTATATATACAGACGCACATAGTATACAGCACGACGTACCTAAAGAAATATATATATATATATATATGATGTATGCGCATATATTATACAGTAGCTTATACGTATGCATAGTACATATACAGACATACTATTCAATATTCTATATATCTACATATAATCCTTATGCTATACAAATATACATATACATATTATACAGCGGTGTGTGTACCTGTGGATCATTATATATATGGAACAACATATATCTGCGTATAATAAACATACAGAGATACTATTAAATAATTAACCATTAATCTATATATCTATATCGAGAATATATATATACACATGTATATATATGTGTATGTATATGTATATATGTATATGTGTGTATATATATATATATATCCAGCAACAGCCAAGCCCACCCTGACTGTGGCGCAGCAGCTGCTGTTCAGCTCTGAGCCACCACGTCGTTGATCATCGAGGCAAGCAGAGGACGGATGTCTGTATACGACGTATGGAGCCTCAACAATACAAACGTGTATAGAGGAAAGTTTGCATTGAGAACAGAGGGGGGAATACAACAAGTAGAAATACTTCTCTACTTGAGAGGAAGACGTCGTTGAACGTAGAAAAGACGGTGGAATTTCATCGCCTACCTGAAAGAGAAACACGTGTGCAAGGGACATCCAGAGAGCCACAGAGCGACAGGCCCACACACAGGGAGCCAAGCAGACATATATGTACATATATATATATATATGTGTACACACACGCAGAGACATAGATACTCGGCTCAAACATATATATATGTGTATACGTATGTATATTGAGAGAGGTGTGCTTACTTGTTTGCCTGCTGCGTCAGTGTTAGAGTGATAATAGAGAAGCATGCGGAAGTGATTATAGAGATAATATGCGCCGTCACTTCTGTAGCCCAGGGGAGTGCCAAAGCTGAAGGCGCTGCTACCGTCTGCCCGGTAGTGACGCAGCAGAACGTACAGCTGGTCGACGATGCTGCAGCAAAAAAAAGCCGCAGCAGCCAAGAAAGAAGAGAACGACAACACACGACAGCAGTGCAGCTCGTGAATAGCAAACCGACCTGAGCGTGCCGCGGCCCACGCCAGATGGTTCACTCCGAGCAACAGCAGCAGCAGCACGACAGTCGGCAACACTGCAGCATCCGCGCCAGCAGCAGCAGCAGGAAGCGGAGGGCAGCACACGGCGGGTAGGTGGCTAGTGCTGAGACGGGTCGTGCGTGACAGCAACAGCAGCAGCAGAACAGCAACAGCAGCGCGCCACCGGCAGCAGACTCACACGCGTTGCTTTCTTTTTTATCAGCAGCTGCAGCAGCAGCAGGATCTACAGAGAAGACGGCGCACGATGAAAGAGAAGAAAACTCAGGAAAAACGTAAACGCGTCCAATACCAGCACAGCAACACGAAAGGAGAGGCAGCGCCAGTGAATCCTTAGAAGCGAGCATTAAAGCGAAGGAAAAGAAGAAGAAGAACCTGCCGTTGCCAGTGAGACGAAGCAGCGGCTGCAGCAGCAGCACGAACATCTCCAGAGGGGCACGCATAAAGCAGGCTCCCCTACACTTACGTGAGGAACAGCCATGACAAGAGAAATTATGGCATACCGCCGTCGCCCTTCAAGCTAGTGCATATGTACAGAGATGCGGACGTATAGAGGTCCACGCGTACACATGTATCATTCTAGACGTGTGCGCATGTCTACACAAGTACGCATATATATATATATATATGTGTGTGCATACATATACATGCGGACATATGGATTCTAGATATACACGCAGACGTACGCACGTATATATATATATATGTGTGTGTACGTGTATGTGCTCATGTCTACGTGTGTAGGTGCATGTATATATATATATGCATGCATATGTACATGTGGTGCAACACGTCTACACACATATATAGTAATATAGATATTCACATATACATCCACATGTACGTAAGCATAAGACATACTTGTCTACATATGGATGTCTCCACCTACATATGTATCTGTAATTAAAGTACTGTGTACATATATGTGCTTGCATATGTACATGTGTGCGAATGCAAGTACATATATATATATATATATATACGTATACGTTTGTTTGTTTAGGGATGTAGAAAGAGAAATGAATGAGACGCTGTTGTTGCATGCGAAGACGGCAGGAGAGAGCGCGAAGCGTTTACACCTGCGGAATACGAATAAACGAACATACACATACACCTCAGTCCACCTGTACACACACACGTATATACATATATATATATATATAAACGTGTGTGTGCGTATATTTATGTATATACGTGCATATGTATATATAGATAAAGACGTACATTTGTGTATGTATGTGCGCAATGTCAGGAATGCTACACACGAGATGACGGAGGACGAGCTGATGCGTGGGGCGGGCAGAAAACGCGAGTTGACGTAGGCGTTTTTCGACCCCCGTGACTCTTCAGTTCTCGCCAGCAACACCTGCGTCTCGACCGTGCTGTTTCTGCTGCTGCAGTCTTCTGCTTCTTCAGTTCCTCCCGGCTGACGCGACGAAGACACTCCATTTATATGCCCATATATATATGTGTGTGCGCATACAAAAACACCTCTTCGTACATACAGATACATACGACTCTACACGAACAAGTGTTTGTCGGAAAAATTTTGTATGTGCGTGTGTGGAGGTAATTATGTCTTGCTGCGTCTGTGAAGTCACCTGTGCACGCAGACAGAAATGTGTAGACATATACTGCGTAACTACGTAAATAGTTACGCGGAAAATACAAACATATATATATATATAGAAGGGTTCCCTTACAACTGGTAATGATAGTGTTCCTTGATAAGCCGAAGCATGAAGGTCTGCTCCTTGGGCCCGAATAATCTGTCGCTGCAGAGGGTCTTGCAGAACGAGTTCTTCAGAAAGTTCAGCTGTACGTACACCCCAACCCGCCAGCAGCAAAGGAGTGCGGATGGGAAAAGGGAAGAACGGAGGCGAAGGCGAAAGAAAAGAAGAAAGGACGCAAACACGCGCCAACAAACAAGGCCAGGAAAGCAAACGTCCAGACGCGACGAAGGAAGACGAAGACGGGAAAAGCCGACAACCTTCTTCCGCGCGGCCGCTCTCGGGTGTACGTACACCCCACAGCAGACGAAACGTGCCAGAAGTAGTGGAGAAAGGCAAATTCAACTTCAAAGACGAGTCGCAGAGGAACCCCACACACGGAACGAACAAAACAACTGCAACATGAAGAAGAAACAAAAACGCACCCCACTACCGGCAGGTGTACGGACACCTCACATCTATAAACCGGTACATATACATATATATATATATATATATGGGCATAGATATACGTTTTCTGTACACGTATACTCATAGACATATTCAGCTTCGGTGCCTGTTTAAGCGTCTGTATATTTACATATACACACACGTACTCATTAACATATCCATATTCATCCAGACTTGCAGATATATATATATACACACATATATATGTACACATACGTACGTGTATATATATATATGTTGTATGAGCACAGATATAGATACGCGTTTACAGTCGTACACCTGGAAGACGTGCAGCTTGAATGGATTTACATATAAAGAGATATATGTTGCGATCCATATGTATATATATGCGTGTCTGGCCGTACATACACCTATATATATATGCGTTACGTGCAGAGAGAGACACATGTAGCGATATATATATATAGATATATATAGATAGATAGATAGATTGATATAGGGATGTGCACCTGTTTGTCGATAGTCAAGCAATTTCTACAGGCACGGATGACGATGAGCAGAGCAGAAAAAAGAGTGAAATCTGCCGAGGTGGAAGAAGAAGAACCACCTTCTCACAGAAAGGGGAACAGAAAGCACCTTTCTAGACGAAAAAGAGATCTTCCCATCAGCCAGCCCTGATCGAAGATCCATCAAACTCCTTTGCTCTCAGTCTTCTCATATTCTGAGCTAAAAATGTCCACATACATATATATATATATACATTCACTTTCACGTATACGCGTGCATATATATACATACAATATCGTCTACATAAATACACATATGCATACGCTTACGCACACACAAGGTAGACACATATATATGTATATATATATAAATAAATACAAAAGCCGCTACACAGGGATACATCCGTACACCTACATAGATATACATACACTTTCGCATAGAAGCACACACATATGCATATATATATATATCTATATATATATGTACAACGTCGCTAGAGAAAGTCACCGAACCAACTGCTATTTTGAAGACGTAGGCCGTGTTGGATGAAGAAGAACAGTTGGCCAATAAATAAACAGCCTCTAAAGAAAAAGCGACGAGAAATGTCTGTCCTCTCTTCGCACGGTCCGCACAAATATACGCAGACATGCAAACGTAGCCTTCTGGACTTCTTCTTCCTTTTCTCTCTCTATATATATACACGAAACCGCTGGTTTCCTCACTCACCAAATACGCTTGTGTGTTTAATATGCTGACCCGTGAATGTAGATAGAAAGTCGCCTACATATATACATGGATACTTAGGTACATACTTATACATGGGTACATATGGTTAGACCTGATTCTATACATGTGTAGGCGTGCACATACGAGTTTATGTGTACACAAGCGCATACACATGAGCACTTGCAGATATGCGCTTCTATACAAACTCGAAAGTATGGACACATATATGTACACACGCAGATAAATATACAAATATATGTATATATACATATGTATGTATATAGGCACTTGTACTCTTGCTGCTTGAAAACGGTCGTCCACACGGAGACGTGGTGGTGGCGGGGGAAAGAGAGGAGAAGAGAAATTCACTTCCGCCGCTAAATCCCCTCGGAAACGAAAATGTCAACTTTACAGAACACCTCTCTCCCACCTGTGAGGCCCTCCACCTGTGCCTCCACATACGCCAATGTACATACGCAGGCGCACAAGCTTTGCATACATATACATATATATATATGATATGTACGAATGAACGTGTGTACTTGTGTCCAGATATATTCGCTTATATGCAGATACGTACGTAGATACACACAGGCACCTGGATACACAGAAGAAGAAGAGGTTCATGTATTGGTTGACGCATACGTATATTCCAGTACGTATCGAGAAGCCGTGTATATGTACGTGTGTGTATACACGTATACATGTGCACATGCAGATACATGGACTTCTATGTGTGTGTGTGTGTGTGTGTGCATGCGTGTGCGGACGGGTATACACACGCACGTTTGTTTCTCCAGGTGAAGACGTAGCTGCGAAGACGCGCACGTCGAGACGTGTACACTTTCTTCTTCTGGTGTACGTACACTGCGTATAACGCTCGGAAGCAGGCGGGCGCAGGAGAAAAAGAGAATCAAAAGGAAATCCCCACCTTGGAAGAATCAATTTTAGACAGTGTCTTTCGGTAAGCACACACATCTATGCACTCATGTATACAGGTATCACACGCATGTACAAAATTCCGCAAACTCTTCGGGTGTACGTACACTCAATATTATACATATGTTGTACGTACTGAAAGACTCTCCCGCAGAATGCGTACGTGCTCTCGGGAGGTCTCGCAACTTTTCGATATACGTGTAAATTCCACGGCCTGCCTTCTTGTACGGACCACTTCCTTACCTCTCAACATGCACACATATATGTATATGTGTATGTTTATATATCCCAGATGTGGCTGGTGTACGTACACGCTGGCTGAAGAAGGACGGCAGCTGGCGTGAACAAAAAAAGATGGAAACGGAGCGGTAGGGAGCACCTTACTTCAAAGGGCGTGTTTTTCACCCGGTCGGAAAGGAGGATCTGACCCAAGTTACTTTCTTCAACTTCAATCGTCCCGGGCCTGCAACAGCAGCCGCACCAACCGCAGGCGCACGTCAACTGCGCCTACCCCAACTATACGTACATGCACATATATCTCTACGCACCCTCTAGAATACACATATAGGTACGTGCGTATCTGCGTACATACCTCACTCATACATATGCCCAGGACAACTGCACACACTGTCGACCACGCACACATATATGAACTACACATATATATATATGCGTATACATATACACTTCTTCCCACGCTGGCGACTACACAAACGTATATATATATATATTCTTCCCACGCTGAAGATCACATGCATACATGTATCCATATATATACACATGAATATACACCTCTTCCCACGCTGGTGACTACACATATGCATATGTGTATATGCATCTCCATACACGTATACATATATATATATACGTGTATACCTCAAGCATACATGCGCACAGGGCAACTGCATTTGGTATTGGCCATAATCACATATCTCCCACATGCACTTCTTCCCACCCTGTAGATTACACACGTATATCTATTTATATAAATATATATATATATATGTCCGTGTATACCTCTGACAGACACACGAGTCGCTCTCTATCTATCTCTCTGATGCTTCCTGCATATCTCTCTCTGTCTGTCTATCTCCTTATCTACGCAGACTTCAGCAGTGTTCCTCTTTTTCACAGCGACGAGCCAGACGTGGTTGAACAACTCGGAAGCATCAACCACAGCAAAGTTGTGCTCGCCAGTGGTGGGCTCTCCGCTGGCGCACAGGTAGTCTGCAGATAGTCCCTAGCAACGGGCAGAAAGTTGTAGCAGCAGGGAAAGGAACAACACGGAAGAGAAGCCGAGGACGCACAAGAAGAAGAAAAGGAGAAGAGGTACTTAAGAGAGTTGCACAGCTTTATCGTCTTGCTGTTCACATCTTCGTCGCAAGCACAAGCACAGCACTTGTGCCGTGCGGTCTCCTCGTTTGACATGCGCATGCAAATAATACCCGCAGACGAGAGAAAACACGAGACACGGGGACGCGACGCAACGCAGACAAAAAACGGCTCGTCCTGCGTAGAACGGCTGCGACGCGGTTCACATATGACGAGGGGACGCGCGGATGTTAATTCTGCTGTCGACACAAGACGCACACGTCGTCGACCCGTCTCGGCGGCAACAGCAGCAACAGCACGTCGCGACCGCTGCACGGGACACGCAGAAGGACCCCCGGCAATGCTGAGAGGAGGAGCCCTTGCCGCAGGTCTCGACTCCGTAACAGACGGCAAACATGCAGAAGACTTCTTCCCGTTACAAACACGAGTGTTAAGGCTGCTGTCTCGCCTTCCCCGCCTTCTTCTCTTCTTCTTGTGATCTACTTTTCCCTCGAAATTCACCTGCAGAAGGGAGACAACGAGCTGTACGGGTCGACCGGCAACACGCCCTGCACCGACTGCAGCGACGCCACTTGGACCGGCACACTCTGCCCTTCAGAAAAGTCCTGCGGTCAGCAAATATTCATCTCCCACACCTCAACGCAGACATATACATATGCATGCATGTATAACTGCACCAGCGCTACGTACACATGCACACACATGCACATGTACATACAAATTTATACGTGCGGTGCACACCTATACATATATACACATGTTTACGGTCATACAGTCGCAGTGGTGCATATGGATATATAATACATATATGTGTACATTACGAGGAAGATTTACTCATTCTTTTGCCTATGTATCTATGAAATAGATAGACAAGGATATGTCCTTGCATTAGTTTTTGTATCTCTGTCTTCTTCTGCGTAGACCTGCGTCCAAGCGTGTGTACCCGCCCCTACGCAGGTATAGACATAGAAAAGCACACGCACACACACACACATACATAGATGTACATGGACGCTCCTGTTCACCTGTAGATAAGCATGCACAGGAGAACGTACGTACACACATAAATAGATATATGCAAGGCAGCAACCGCAGTACACACGCCTGCGTGTGTCCACACCGTATGTTCATAGAGACGTTTCCCTACCATACGCATGCGCATGCAAACAAGAAACACAGACACAACACATACACACACAGAGACGCACGTCCGAACGTGGAAGGCAGCGAAGACTTTCAACGAATGTCGAAGATATTTGGACTGCGAAGAAAAGCTACATGCCTGCAGAAGTATATACGCAGAAGGCCAGTACATATATATATATATATATACGTGTCTAGAGAGAGAGCGGGAGCGACCTGCAGCTGTTTATTCGTTGAGAGCCGCATACATATACAAATAAAAAGTCCACAGAAGAAATACAAAGTCCACAGAAAAACTTCCCCAGGTATATACCTACGTGATTACGTGTGAATGCAGATACGCGCACAAGCCGCCAAACGCCTAGATCCACCTACGTCCGTACATATATAGATACATATACGTGCATGCATATATATATGTATATATATGTATGTATATGCATGAGTGAGAGCGCTCGTACATTAACGCAGGTACAAATGAATAAAAATACGTAAAGAAGACTATGAAAGGTGAAGATACGCTGCAGACGGAGACGTGCTAACACATAGACACGCGGAAGGGCGGATTTTCAACTCGTAGAAATTTGGCAGCATGAACGTACCGCGGCGCATGTCTCTGTTATAAAAAGAGAACTATTTGTGAAGAGCCCGGTAATCAAGAAGAAGAACTTTTTCGGAAGTCACGAGCAGAGGAAGATGTCCACTGCGCCACTCACTCGAGCTGTGCGTGCGCAGCATGTCCACATACGGGTGCTTTCCTTACGCAGCGCTGCCTGCCTGCGTATATATCTATACATATATATATATATATATATGTCTATATATGTGTATAGATATACACATATATATATATATATATAAGCATACAGATGGAAACTATACAAGTATACTAGACATACGATTACAAACACGCGTGCAGCGCTGTCTACACGTACACGATATATATATTGGTGTGCATTTATATATGTATGTATACATACGGAGACAATACAGGTGCATTAGTTCCACACACATACAAATATGATATACATATATATGTATATGTATACGTATGGAAAGAATACGAGTAGAGTAGATATATATACACACAAATATGCGTGTAACCTATATACAGAATAGGTATATATACGCAGAAACATATATACTTACACATGTGCATATACACACACGCGCAAATAAGTACATATACATGTATGTGTATATGGATACGCAGCTTGTCAAGGACGTACGTATACGCACAGAAACACATGTGCACGTGGCCCCCGGTTTCGGGCAAGTAGCCGTGAAGAATCGAGAAGTGTATCCAGAGAAATAAAAGGCACGCAGACGGAAGAAAAGACGAGAATGGCGGCGCGACGAGCTGACGAAGAAGGGACGGGCGCGGAGAAGAACGAAAATGCATGCGTGTCTCTGTAGCTGCTGCACACCCATCTGCGCGTCTCGGTAGTCTCTGCGTTCTACGAAGTATTCACCGAAGCACATGCTGGGAGAAGGCCAGAAAGACGAGAATGCGAAGCACACATGTGGCTGCGCTGCTTGTTTTGCGTCTTTATCTATATATGGACAGCAGCTCACGTACGGACAACTTGTGCAGGGATACATGTTGAGCTACGCGCACGCCTACATGGCAGCTCTTGCATGCAGATGAAAGGGGAGGAAACGGATATATACATACTTTGACTTACAGACAAACATCCACGCATGCGAGTCGACGCTGACTACACCCAATTACGTACACCTATGTGATTATCTATCTATCTATATATGTATACATATATATTTTATCTGTGTATGTAGGTGTCCGTGTATAATTTCTACGCAGTACGGAAGCCTGCTGGCGTGCGCAGAGGTCCACCACACATGCGCAGATGTATACATCTACTAGAGAGGGATAGAAAGACTGAGACGTCATATGAGACACTCGGGCGAAGCGCACGCCTTTCTGTATACGCATGCGTGTATAGCTATACTCGTGCATGTATCATGTATATCCGCAGAGATGTGTGTGTGCATATATTTTTGCCTCTACACAGCATGCGCAGGCAATGGTTCTCACACTACAGATGAAGCAGATGCGCCTTCTGCACGTGCGAGCAGCACCCGACAAGTTTACATATGAGGGAAGTGCAACAAGACCGGCAGCAGCACGAGGCAGCACCGACATGCAGCAGCGGGAAGCAGGAACAGCAGGACACACCTGAAAGAAGCAGCAGCCAGTGGGAACAACGACAGGAGGCAGCAAGACGGAGCAGCAAGCAGCGGCAACCCACAGGAGGAAGAAACAGCAGCAGGCAGCAAGAAGCAGCAGCAAGCAGCAAGACGCTACGCAGCGGGCTGCAGTAAGAATCAACAGCGAGACGCAGCAGCAGAACACATAGGAACTCAGGCAGCAGGGGAGAGGTTTTTCAGGCGCAGCCCCCAGTGAGTGGGTAGCAGCAATCCACAGCAGCAGAAGGGAGAGCGCTTTATCCTTGTGAAGAGCCGCGGAGAAGTCAAGACTTTCGCAGAGAAGTGGACGTACTGTGGGAGCGATGCCTGGCACGTAGGCAGTCGCTTGTGTGCTGCAGAGCAGCAGCAGTAGCAGCAACAAAGGAGATGCCATCATCTCAGCAGCAGCAACAGCAGCAGCACGTGGCCCCGGCCGGTGGGGAGCCTTTCTGCAGAGCAGCTGCTGCCTGCTACAACGCGACATCCTGAACTAAACAACTGACGCTCTACGAACGGCGAAGCGCTGACGCTCTACGAACGGCGAAGCGCGAGCAGCAGCAGCAGCAGCACCGGCGCCAAACGCAGCAGGAGCAGCCTGCGCAGCGGTCGCAGCGGCGCTGCAGGAGCGGGGCAGCAGCACGGGTGGCAGCAACAGCTGCCGCTGCAGACTGCAGCTGAAAAGGGAAGAGATGCAGCGAGTGGATCCGTCGGTTTAAATTCCTGTTGCTGCTCTCTGGCGCTGCGTCTTCCAAGTATCCCTGTCTGTTGCTGCTGCTGCTGCAGCTGTCCACCTTCCTTCGCTTGTTTCTGCTGCTCGGACGCAATTCACTTCCCTTCTCTCAGTACTCTGGGACCCCCTGCGTTTCTCGCTGCTGCTGCTGCTGCAGCTGCGTCTGTGGGTTAAAAGCGGCTTCTCGTCCTGCAGTCCTTCAACGCAGCCTCGACAGCAGCAGATCCTCTCTTGCTTCTCTCTACCCTGCTCGTGTTCTCTCGTTTTCGCTCTTATGTTTGCGGCCCCTTGTCACACCTCTGCGTTTTTCAAAGAGAAACGTGTCGTTGTAGTGTGCAGCGAGAAGTCGGCCTGCCTGTATCACACGGATGCGCTGCTGCTGCGCCTGACTTTTAAAAATTGCAGAGGCTACTTTTTGTCGAAAGGTGCGATAGCACCATCGCCACCAGCAGCTGGAGGAGCAGCCGTGATAGCAACGGTAGCTGCACCGAGAGCAACAGGAAGACAATAGCGATGAACACACCAGTGACTGTAGCAGGTGTGATGGACAGACATAAAAGACACAGCATTCGGAGAAAGCAGCAACAGGAGAAGCAACAGCAGAATTAAAACGGAGCTGCCGGTGCTGTTGTGCCTCACGCTCTGCTGCTAATGCGGCAGCCGCGACGAGACACGGTGCCGAGGGATGAGGAAAGCGAAACTAGAAAATGGGGACCCGCAGGAGGACAACGGGAAGACCAGGGTGGGGGGAAAAAAATACGGTGAAGGAAACGAAAAGAATAGGGAAGGTAGTTGTTCTACGGATTGACAAAAGAAGGCACAGGGCCGTTGCTGCAGTTATTCTCAGTCACATGCTCTGTGCTGCCGCTGCTGCTGCTTGCCGACTCCCTCCTCTCGTTTTTTCAACCTCACGACCCGGTAGAACACTCCTGGGACGATCCACAAGGCAATAACATAATAACGAAGACGAGAAGAAAATGCAAGTGTTCCACGCAAATACGGCTGGACTGCCGCTGCGGATCAAAATGCAGATGATGTGCAGTAGGAGACAAAAAGTGTAACAGAGTAAGACGGCTACTACTAGTACTACTCCGGCTCTGGGTCAGACTCCAGCAGCTGGGGACGCCCACTACACTATTCGCGTTCCTGCGGCCGCCACTGCTGTTGCCGTTGCTCTTGCTGCGCCCGTTCCTGCGTGTCCTGCTGCCGTAGTCGCTACTGCTCCTCGTGCTGTGACGTGCTACGGGGGGATGTTGTTCTTGTGTAATTGTCGTCCTGCTGCTGGTGCCCATACGACTGCTCCTGCTGTGCTCCTGCTGGTCGGCGCGTATCTGAGGCACTTGCCGCTGCCGCTCCTGCTGCAACAACCACTGCTACTATCCCTACTTTTTCGCACTGTACGCGCAAGGATGCATTAGAGTGTTTTGGCCTGAACAAAGACTGCAACGCCACGTCTGCTTTTCCTGCACCTCACTGCTTCTTCATCTACTACTCCATGTATTGTAGGCTCTTCCTCTTGTAAGTCCTCAATCCTTCGTTACTGTAGTCCACCTTTGTTCCCGTATCGCTTCTGTTTTTCCCTGCTTCTTCTTTAGGTAGCGCTGATCCTTGATCGCCGTCGACCCACTAGTACATCATCGTCCCTTCTGCTGCATCAGAGTGTCTCCGCACTCGTGGTGGGCCCTCCTGCCTCTCTTGTCCTCCACTGTGTACATGATCCTTTTTGTCGTTTATGTGCCGCAACTGTAGACAGTATTACGGGAAATATATAGCTGAATTTGCCTTGAGCAGTACTAACTGCCTTACTAGTGCAATCCAGATATGAACGTGTACGAAGCTGTGTCTGCCCTCTACGTGTACCGTGTATAATAAAATGTTACAACGGTGATAGTGGCGAGAGGAGATCTGCAGATTTTGTACTCGATGCAGTGTGGTCGATCACGCGGTGGTCGGTGGATAAGGACACGCAGCTAACGCATCACAACGGGGGAAAAAAAAAGGCAGTTCCGCTGAATACACGTCTCTGTGTACGGTTATGAGTATACACCCGTAGACCTGCAGTGTACACGTCTGCGTACATGCGTGTGTAAAATTGTGCACTCATTTCAGTACAGATCTCAACCCAGATATACATGCATACACATCTGTCTGCATATGGGTTCTGGCGGCCACATGAGGTAAAAATTTCATTCCTGTCGGTGTCCGTAGGCGCGGTACATGTATGTAGGACACAAAGGTGTACATGTATGTATGCACCATCAAACAACGCTTTCAGGGGCGCATACGTAACGACATATTTATATAGATATGTATGTATATGCACGTTTAGACTACTTACTAGCTGTGGATGTGTGAATATCCGCGCAGAGTTGTAGAAATAAACTCTGCCACTGCAGACACCAGCACGCGCAAACACCCGAGTTGGTGGTAGGTAGTGCGTAGGGCGACACTGTCCAGCAACCTTATCTCATTCCGTAAGGAGTTCTCCCGTTTATCTTAATAAACAACCCTAACATAGTAATTAACTTCATTTCGCACTGAAATGCGACCGCGTCAAGAAAGAGAACTTTGTCGCACGCATTTCCAAACAGGAGAAGAAAGAATGGAGATGAGGGAGTGGGAGCAAAACCATACACTCATCTTTCTTCTACTAATAGAACGAACCAACAAGAACACGTGAAACTCCGTGTACGGCTGAAGTGGACATAAAGTAAAGTATGTCACGCGAAAACTTCTCTTGTTACACTGCGCGTGCATCTCGCATAAAATAAATCACGATTTGATGTTTTCCTCTACGCGTGTGTGTATGACGATTGCCATCTCGCGCGGAAATACATGGTGTTACGTCCACTTTGTGAAAAAGCACGCCAAAGAGAATTCAAGAGTCGACTTACATTTGGTGTGGCGCACGTGTATATATATATATATATATCAGTCACATCATGACGAAGCACACAATGAAGGAAAATGTGAAGCTCCATATACGTGGGCCGTGCTTACACCTTATAAAAGTACCTTCTTTTCGCGAAGACACTTTTCGGATGTACGTCCCTCGGGAGGAAAGTCGAGAGCGGTGATCTTTTATTATCATTATATGCTGACGATTTCTTCGTACACCAAGCAGCAATGCTTTGTCTTTTCACAGCACGTAGTGGTAATATCATGGAATATTCAACCTCACGCGCTGTACGTACAGCGGAAGAGATTGCTGGAGGACGGAAAGAGCCCTGCTCACGCGTGCACAAGCCGGAAGGGCGGAGCTTGTATGGAGGAAAATCGGAGACACAACTAAACCTCAATATGTCAGGCTACCTGAACCTGGGGGGGAGTTCCAGTGTTTCAGTACATCTGTGTCGCGCTCACCTGAAGGTAGAGGACTGTCACCTCCAAGTGGTGTACGTGTACCCGAGGACAAGAACGTCTAAGCACTTGTTTTCTGGTCTGTGCAGCTTGGTTTTGTTTCCGCCGTAAAGAACGAAATCTCTCGCATTCTGGAAAACTGTACTTTTCTGTTTACCACCTGCCTATGCTTTCTACTCATACGGAAAGCTCTCAAAGGTACTCTGCAGCTACGGGATAGAGATCTGCACGAGCAGGAAATAGGCTGTAGTTACACACGTCACCGTGTAACGTCCGTACACCCGAGAAAAGGCACGCTGACCAGGCAAGGATTTGTGCGCCTAGCGATTGCGAAAGCTTGTACCGAATCTCCCGTCTAGTGATCTTACTCCTGGAGTTGTTTAGATAAGGAGTCGACAGCTTGCCTATTGGTAACCACGCGATACAAATCTCAGGCATGTCTGCGTGTACGAGGGATTACACACATATAAACATAAACATGCGTTTACGCATCTCTGTGCGAAGCGCAGTATACGGCACGTCTCTCTATTCTGAGTAGTTGGAACTAGATACACACGTATATATGCACCCTGGGACTGGGGATAAGGGCCGCACTCCAAATCATCTGTCTAACAACTAGCGCACCTCGCGTTGTTGTGATGTCCCGGTCATTCCTTCGATGCAGAGGTAAAAGTACTTAGGAAAAAAAGTTTGATTCGGTTCCGCACACCGCAAGTGCAAGGATGTATAATTCACAGTTCTTATGCCAGAATAGCGTCCTGCCCACGTCCTGCAACGCCTAGAGAGCGTGCGCCAACAATTATTGGGTCGAAAAGAAAATAACCCTGTTCCCCAGGACACACTGATTAGGAGATTAGAGGTGGACTCAAAGTGTTTCTGTCTTGTAAGTGAGATAGGCGTGCGCATGTTACGCAGGAGGTTCTTCGAAGTGTGCGTAGTCGCTTTTCTGGATTACGTTTAGTTTCGGTGTCCATCGGAGCAGACTATAATGTACGAGCAAACTAGGGGCTTCATACACAGTAGTACACGAATATATGGGGAAAAACCAGACAACCGTGTTTGGTCGTACAATACTCTTCACTCGTGTCCTTAAATCTGCGAGCACCCTAATCTATTTGGGTGGAACCATCTTCCTGGTAGCGCACGCCGGTCGCTACGCGCCAACATCCAGATATATAATATATATGCATATATAGAGAGGCAGAGAGAGACACAGAGAGATATACCGTAAAGAAAGGATCAAGCATGCATTCTAAAGGATAACCGTATTCACTGAGAAATATAGTTACTGTGCGTTTTATACCTATGCGCGAATCGAATATGGGGGGACTCAAATCTCCCGTTTTAGACCACGTACAGCAAACGCTCTACTATCTCTGCACCACAGAAAAAGCTGTGGTACAACATGTTTGACGCGCCGTTTCCTCAACAAAACTGCTGCGATGTGCCTCTTCATTACACACTCCACAGCACAGCAACAGGACCCTCACCTGCATACGAAACGCCAATCAATGTACGATGTCCCAGGAATCACACAAACACGTTTACTCTACGCGCAGCAAGATGTCCGCACACAGCTTACTAAAAAGCGCTAGTCGCCCACGGCAGTTCGTCTTTATATCGGCACTAAATGGAAAACGTATACGTGTTCCAAGTGAGCACATATAGAAGCCTACGTATGTACAAAAGTGCACATACACATATATGTATACATATCTTTATCTCTATATACTTTTACGCTTTGAATGTAAGTCAATATGTATACACAATTGCCTGCCACGTGACACATTTCTACGCACACATACGCGGATGCGTATTTGTCGGGCGCAATAGACAAGGTTGCATCAGATTACTAGCGCACACAAGCATTTCACTGACATAAGCATTCTACACCAGCGAAATCATCAATTGCAAGTTTTGGCTCGGAGCCGTACCAAATTCCTTATCTTTTTTTTCAGTTTTCTTCGCGTTTTACGAAAAGGACGGTCCTGCTGCTGCTGTAGATCAGAAGCGACTTCTGTGTTCACGTGACAAACTGACCGACTGGCTTTGCTTTACCCGTTTTCTCCACCCACGTTACCGCATGCGCCTCAACGTAGAACACATCGTACGTATGCCGAATTACAGCAGATGCGCTGCTTACGGATGCGTGACACAGACAAAATGAATGCGTGAGTGCGTGAACGTGCCTCGTCTTTTGAAGAGCGCAGGCGTCACCGCATGCATAGTGTCCGCATTATTGCTCAGAGTGTGGGCTTGTACATGTCCAGCTCCAGCAATGTTGCTGACAGAGTGTGCGCGGTAATGCGGGCGTTCACTCATCAATGTGCCCGTAACGTCCATGCGACAAAGGATGCGGGCCGCCATCCTGGGGCTTAGAGAATTCACGCGAGATTGCATTCCACCGTCATGTCTCGCAGTTCAAAGAGCGCGGGCAAAACGGAGCACGCGCTTCATGTTGCCGTACGCGTAATAGACGAGTTTTTAACTTTCCTAACGCAGGCTTGCTTGCGAAATAATGTTGCGTGCATCTTTCCAGAAGAATTACGCACAGCCGCCGAATCCAGCACGCAGCGATGGTAGCACAACAGCAGCTTTCCCTCCGTAGAACAAGAAAGCACCGCCTAGTCTCACACCGGTGTAAGTAATATGTATTGACGTTGACGCATCTCTAACATACATGCGCATGATCACACATATCTTTATATGTGTACACATGTGTCTCTACTGCGTCGATGCAGCTTGTGCTTATGTGCGTCTGTACATAAATACGCACGTATAGGTGGCCACGTAAATCAACAAATGCACGTATTCATTTAAATTTGTATGTTGGTAAGTATGCAAGTGCACCTGTGTGAACGATTTTCACGTCTGAGGTCTCAGTCAAAACTACGCAAACGCATGCAACTCACGTACGTATGCACACGAAGAGGAAATACTTGCAGTTTCGTAGGTGTTTCAGGTGTACGTACACCTCACAGTCAATGCTAAGAATACGCTTCCCAACTCCGCCTCTTCCCACGAGGACCTCTCGTGCAACAGCAGTAGTCCTTTTGCTCATCCACACACATTGTCTCCTTGTGCACGTCCTTTTCGTCTCTACGGTATTTCTATTGGCTTGCGTATGTCTGTATATACGTATGCAGATGTATACACGTACAGAAACACACATGTGCGTTCCCAGTCACGTTCATTAAATGGTGCTGTCATACGTACATGTAGCGTAATGTGCGTTTTCATCTTGTCAACTAGGTAAATATCTGTGCTTATATACGAGGCCCATACACTCTTACACGACCACTTCCTCCTCTACAATATGATATATATTTATATGTGTGAATACTAAAAAGCAGCAAAACGAAGAAGACCTCTTGGCACTACTATGCATTGAGAAAAAGGTCAACTTCGCTTAGTCGTAGAGGGTATGAATTAACAATTCAAATCGAAAATCCTCCTCCTGAAGATTAGGCTCGCCCTTCAAAAAGAAGGAAAGGGTCGCGCAGCCCCTGGGGCAGACCCAGCAGGTGGCATGCCTCCTCCAATGCTGCTGCTTCCCAGCGCCGCCGCTCCTACGCAGACAATCCAGCACGAAGAGATAAGACGCCGTCTCGCCCACAGAAACACACACACTCACGCCGGCCTGCAAATACGTATGTAACCACGTGTACCGAGGACCTACTGGCAGTACTCTGCCATACATATATACTTAGGTGAAACCGTGTACACGCCTCTGCGCAGATATAGTCAACGGGCGTATGCGTGTACGCCATGAGAGAGACAGCAGTCATATATGTTTATCGGCCCCCTGATGGATTCCGGGAGACAGAGCCAGAACGGCGGCGAAGAAAAAAAAAGAACTCCTTCTCTACTCCCGCACGTGTAGACACATGTATTCACTTCTACACGAAGGCCCCAAGAACTGAGAACTACTTCTCTACTCGCACACGTACGTACACACGTACACATTTTCACACGCAAAAATGTGAACAAGAGAGGAACGCGCGTGAAAAACGCCTCTTTTCTTCTCTTCAGCTCACACAACTTCATCTTCTTACTCGTTTACGCTGCTGCTCTGCGTAGCCGTCGGCTCACCGCAGGTCCATCCCACCATGTCCTTCACACGCAGACGATGATATATCAGCAGATTCTACAGAGTCACACAGATACTCGGACAGCAAGAGAGAGAGACGGTAAGAAAGAGTCACACATACTGAGACAATGGCCTTCACATGCGCAGGCTGAATACACAGAAGAAAAGGTCTACACGTGTCCTTGCTGGGGAGCGCCCAGACAGGTATATTTCTCCGTCTATCTACCTATATATATATACGTATATGGTAAAGCTTGTATGCATACATCAATATACACGTGTGTATAACAGGCGTGCACCAACATATGCTGGGACGCATAAATATATATATATATGTGTACGCAGATACTTTGCTTGTTTTTGGCAACAAATTAGCCTCTTTTTGCTTTCTTCTGGTGTTTCCTTACCAAAAGCGTTGGAGTGGACAGGGAAAACGGATGCAGGGGACGGCGCTGGAGCAGCAGGTGCTGCTGGCGGCATCAACGCAAGGCCCCCCAGGCCAGCTAGCATGGGGACTCCGGCATGCATGTTGTACTCGGGGACATAGTCGTTCGGCGCGCATTTCTGCTTCTCTTCGACTTTCTCTCTCGCCTCTTCTTTTTTGGTCAAGCCGTCCAGGCGGGAAGTCACTTCTCGCACCACCTGCGGCAAAGAGAAAGAGAGAAAAAGACGCAGCAGAGCAGCAGCAGCAGAAGAGGGAAAAGTGGGTGAAACAGAGAGAAGTCCTTCGCCAACAGCAAAACAGAGAAAAAAGAAACAGCACACCAGCGGCGGAAAACGGATAAAAAGGGGCAGAGACCAACGGCAACAGACCTGCGGTTTCTCACCGCAGAGCATCGGTACAAATACCTGAACATAATGTAAGTATACATATATATATATATATATGTGCGAGGTCAGGAGGCCACGTAATACAAGAGAAGAAGAACACCCGCATGCAACGAGAATTTAGTCTTCTCTCTCTATCCGAAGGAGGGGACAGGAAGGAAACGGACAAGACGCACAACAATGCCGCAAAATTGACCTTTTCTGTCTACAAGATATTTACAGGCATCTCTACACACGTGTCTCCATAAATGTACACACACGTGTCTTACAGAGACCTACCTACATAGGCGCACACGAACACATTATACACATTTATCCCCAGCATGCATATATATATATATATATATATATATGCGTACATACTTCCACGTATATATATATATATATCTATATATGGGCATACAGACCCACACACATACGTGTACATATATATATATATATATGTGTGTATACATATGTGCAAATGTGTATCAGAAATGAGAACGTACACCCACGTGTAGATACATAAAGAATCATATACATGCGCACAGAGAAAATGCACCTTGTCCACAGGAGTACAAGCGTACGCGCACGTATGCACACACACATATACATATAAAGAAATATACGGAAAATTCCACGCAGGAATCCGCGAAAACAGCACTTCAACACCTTGCGGGAAATACACAAATATATATATATATATATGTATACACCACGCAGGCATCGCAGCATACATTTATATATAAATGTACGCGCGCACATTTGTTCACGAGGATATGTGTACATAGACATATATGAAGAGAGAAACGGATAGATACGTAAACCAACGTTGATACTTATAGACAGAAGAAGATATATTAGACAGGTGAATATTCTGTGTGTATGTATACACATTCATATATTCACATGGAATCATGGTAGATTTGTTCTGGCGCACATACAAGACGCGCAGATGCATGCATACCAACTATACAGCTGCCACATAAAGAGACGTACATACACATGCATATATATATATACGTATGTATATGCACATACGTATCTTCACGTTCTCACGCGTGTCATACGTGAGAAATGCAGGTTTGTGTATACTGAATTCTGGTAAAGAGTACGAGGCCTGCAGACGACTTTTCTCTCCTCTTCGCATTCACGTAACATATATATATATATACGCGTATGTATGTACGTATACGCGTACAACTCCATATATATATATACAGATTAACACACATGTAATCACCTACAGACCCACACACACGCCTGCGCATATATGTATATATATATATATATATGCAGAGAGAGAGAGCCAGCGACAGAGCGACAGAGAGAGAGAGACCGGAGAAGAGAAAAACGAGAAGACTCGTTTCCCTTCCTTTGCTGCGATCCATGAAGAAGGCCGTGCGGAACTTCTTCCCCGCCCAGATGCAAATATCCGACCACACACATACGCATATACTCACGTGGACTTCTACGCACACACACACACACATATATGTATGTGTGGCCACCAGGTAACACTAATACGCAGGGAGAGAGAGGCGGACAGATAAAGAGAGACACCCATCGTGAAATTCCTTTTCTTCCTTTTTCGAGAAGGACGCACCTGAATAAGGAAAGGCATGCAGTAATCGATACACTTGTATCTCCACGCGAGCTCCAGCGCCACGTCCGGTTTTACGAGAGGGTAGCACGCGTACAAGGACGCAGCAAATCCCGCGGGGTCGTTTAAGTCCGAAAGGAAGAATCTGGATAAAATAGTTTTCAACAGAAATCCCTTTGCCAGCAACGAATGGACACACAGAAGTCAACGATCTCTTGCGACTGCTTGTTTCTGCACAGATGTTGTATGTACGTTAACAGATAGCAGACGTACGCCCATACACCTTCACAAACTGGGGACGTGCTGCTGCCTTCGCTCCACACACATATATATACATTTGTACCTCCACATATATAGTACACGGGTGACTACATTTCTCGCCTACGTGTGGACACTTGGAAGCAGCTACGCACATAAACGGAGACAGCTGGGTGTACTCCTTACCTACGTGTGTGTAACCACATATGCGTATACATATATATATATATAGATGAATACATTCTTCATCTAGGCACATAAATGTATATATACGTGTGGGCATATGTGAGCAGCTGGCCATGAAGAAAGAGATGTTTTTGTGGACTCCTTACCCATATACATCGTTGTATACATTTTTCATCAACGTATATCTACACGGACGTACATGAATACGGCTGTAGATATTCCTTACGTACGTATGCTCACACACACACACACACATACATACCAGCGCAGCCTTCCCCGCGTGTGTATTCGCTGTCTCCGTCTGTCTCTCTGTCTCCGTCTCCCTCTCTCTGTCTACGTGTATGTGCGCCCAGGGGGCGACGCACATTCCCTACGTACATACAAACACCTGCGCGTATAGAAGTATTCACGCGCACGTATACTCTCTGTTTCTCCGTACATCGACGCGGTCGGGTGCCCACTTCTTCTTGTGCATCTATCTGTACGTACACGGCAAAAGTGTGCAGGCAGATGTTCTGCCTCGGGCTCTACACAGCGGCGTGCGAGAATGGGAAGTGCCACCTAACACAGAAGAAGACGTGAAAGAATGAAGAAGAAGTCGGGTTACACAAAGCAATTGAAGTGTGAATAGTTTGAGGAGCAGCACACAAACATAGAGTCGGCTTATGCAGAGGCGTGGAAGAATGAGAAGTGTCCGGTAGCACACAGAGAGAGAGATGGACGACTGCAGAGCGCGAAGACACAGAGAGAGTCGGAAGAATGACGAAAAGTCGGGTTTCGAAAATTCGGGCGAGACAGATGGACAAAGGGACGGAAATGCTTCGAGGTGTCCCGCCGCTTCTTCCGAAGTGGCAACGCGCACACATGCAGAGAGACAGAGAAGTCCTCCAGTACGTTTCTCTCGCTCTTTTTGTCTCTCGTCGCATGCAACGACGGAGAGATCTACTTGCAAGTGGTGACTCGTTCGCTTCTTTTTCTTCGACGAAGAGACCCGCGTTTTCTCCCAACAAGGGCGTCCCCTCCCCGACGCGCGCAGTGTGTGTGAGGACTACTTTCACGTGTGCTCTCGAAGCGGCAGAGGCAGAGACACACACGGACAGAGAGGGCGAGCAGGAGAAAGACGAAGAGGAAAAATGGAGGAAAACTGCCCTCTCTAGACCCTTTGGCGAGGCGGGAGGGGGGGGGGATGGTCGTCTCCGGGTGTACGTACACCCGACTTTCGCGTGTGTAAACAGGCATCTTCCTTGCAAGGAGAGGAGGTCTTTCCCCTCCCCCCTACCCCTCCCAGAGACCACACATGTGCTCAGGCTGCAGCACTTCGGCGGCTTCTTTTCCTCGGGATTTTCTTCCTTCACAAGTACACGCATGCGACCTGCAGCAGACAACTCGAGACGACTGCCCAATGGCATATGCGCGTGCCCACGCATAAAATTTTCCACATACGCACAGACACCCTGCAAAAAAAGAGATGTGGCAGATACACAAGGCGGCGACAGAGAGACGGGAGGGAGGAAAACTTACTTGAGAAGGTCGTCGACGAGCTGCGGACTTCCCGACTCACGCGCCGCATCAATAGCATCTTGGTACTGCCTATCTGCTTTGCTCAGCTCGATTGCTTGCTTAAATTTCTTGTTTCTCTTATACAGCAGGGCAGCCAGTCTGTGAGAAGCGCCCCCAGAGCAAAAAAAGATACACAGAACAGCTGCGTGGAACTGGAGGAACACCAGAGAAGGGCCCTCTGCGGGGCCTTGCAGCAGCAACAGCAGCAGCCGCGCAGAAGCAGCAGCGGCGGTAGGAGCAGCCAGCGCGGCACCAGCAGCAGGAGAAAAAGGAGGAGCAGGAGCGACAGGAACAGGAACGGCAGAAGAAAAAGAAGACGCAGAAGCAGTGACAGTCAGAGTGGAAGTGTCCCACGTGTAGCACCAGCAGCGGGAGAAAGCAGAGGCGCAGCAGTTGCCGCAGCAGAAGCAGGAGACCGACACAACAGATGCCGCACGTATTGCAACAACAGAAGCCGCGGAGTACGAAGAGAGCAGCAGCCAAGCCGCGACAGACAGCGGGAACGCTGCAGGAATAGCGGCAACAGCGGAAGTGAGCAGCAGCCCCATGCAGGCCAGTAACTTGCAGCAACAGCAACAGCAGCAGCAGCAACGTTGCCGCGCAGAGAAGCACCTGCGGCGCCGCAGCAGCACGACAGCAAGACAGCAGCCATCAGTACCGTAATAAACAGGAAGACTTCTTTGCTGCAGCATATATTCAGTACAGCAGCGACTAGTAACGTAGAGAGAAAATTTCCTTCGCCGCAGCTATTGCGCACACATTAAATGCCGATCACGTGTGGGAAAAGTGGTCTCCACACACATGTGTGCACGTCTCTCTCTCAATATATATAATTGCACGTCCCTCTTTCAACATGTATACACATAGAGAGAGACGTATATCTCCTTGCCTATCTCTCCCTCAATAACATATACATCTCTCTCTTTGTCTGTCGTCCCTTTCTCTCTATATCTTTTTATCGACGTCCCTCTCTCCATAGTAATCATATATACATGTCTATATCCGTCCCACAATACATCCATATTTGTGGGTCCCTCTCTCAGTAGTAGCTTTCTCTCATTCTCTTCTTCTGCGTGTCCCTCCTTCAGCATAAATCCATGTGTATCCCCTTCTATGTTCTCTCTCAACATATCTATCTCCGTCTCTCTGTTTGTGTGTCCCAATAAATATATCCCTTTCCATGGCCCTCCCTCAACATACCCCTTTTTTCCTGTCCCCCTCCCTACAAATATATATATATATATCTTCTTGTCTGTCTCTCTTTGCGTGTCCCTCTCTCTATATATATATATACATACATATATATGTCGCTCTCTCGTTGTGTGTGTGTGTGTGGAGGGGGGGAGGGGCGGTTTTCTCTCTCTCTCTCTACATATATATATATATATATATATATCGCTCTCTCTGTCTCTTTGTGTGTCCCTTCCTCTTTCTTTATATATACATATAAATGCCGTTTCTTCTTGTGTGTTCCGCTCTCTCCATATATACACATATATATATATATATCTCGGTCTCTCTGTGTCTTTGTGTGTTGCTGCCTGTCTCTCTCTCTATATATGTCCCTCGCTCAGTATATATGAATCTGTCTCTCCCTGTGTGTGTCTCTGTGTGTTTTTCCTTCAATGCGTACTTCTCTCTTTTTATGTCTATATATATCTCTCTCTCAATATAATCTCTCTCTGTGTCTCCTTGTACAAATCTACGTAAATCAAGAAAAAGAGAGGCGTGCGCCGGAAAGTCAAGACATATGTCTCGGTGTGTGGTCTCCTCGACAAGAAAGACTGTCATCTGTTTAGGACGCTCCCCTCTTCCTTTTCTTCTCTCCATGACAGCCACACACAAACAGTCGCATGCACCAAACACACACATATATGTACATTTCTTCAAATCCTTCCCCTTCTCTTTTTCCTTTGCTTTCTCTCCACCTCTCTTCAAAAGACGCGACCCTCTCCTGGACAGTTCCCAGCAAGACAACGACAAGCCAAAAACAAAAAAAGAGCCCCCCCACGACCCCCCCAACCACCCCGCCAACACCCACCAGCACCTACACTGCCCTACACACGTCTCTGCATGTTTATACACATATATATATATATATATGTATATGTATATGTGTATATACGGATTTTTCTTCCTGCATTCGCCAGTGCAGAGGGCCACTGATATCCTGCTTGATCGAAGAAAAGACGAACCTTCGCATTTTGAGCTGGGGGTGATGGTGGAGAGTCTGGGCGAGGGCGAGCTGGTCGAAGTTGTCGTACTGCAGAATACTGTCTCTCAAAGCAGCCACATCTTCTGCTTCGATGAGAAGTTCATTAATGGCCTCGTTGACGGCAGTAATATTCAAGTGCTGTACGTCGAAGAGGTACTTCTCTATAAGAGCAAGGTGGCCTGCCCTCCTCACGTGCTGAACGACCCTGGAGTGGTCGAGCTTCTTCTCTAGGCCTTTTAGCAGCAGCCAGAGCTGCAGCGGGTGGTACTCCACGTAGAAAGATATTGCGCGGTAAAAAAGGTCGCTGTTTGATACTTTCTGCATCACCTGAGAAGCCACGTGCGCATCGGTCGTCGTGGCAACCGACGAAATAAAAAGAGGTTTCAACTTTCAAGAAAGCGACTGACAGGGAGAGAGGGGGGGAGGTAGGACGAAGCGGAGAAGGAGAAGCAGATGGGGGGAAAGGGAGGAGGAGAACGAAGAGAAGAAACAGCGGGAAGCGAACAGTCGACACACAGCACACCACGCTGCAGGAGCAGCAGCAGCACGTCTGTTCGAGTCCGCAGCAGCAGCAGGAGGTGCAGAACCAGCAGCAGCAACACAGCATCCGCGAGGGGGAAGTGCCGAGGAGCAACCAGCAACAGCAGGAAACACGGCAGCGGCAGCAGGAGCAGCAATATAAACTCAAAAGTAGGGACGCAGAGCCAGCAGCGGGAAGAAGTGAGTGTGACGAAGACAACGAACAGCAGCAGCAGGGGAGCAAGAAGCGCCGTCGGTGAGAAGGAGGGAAGAAATTGACAGACAGAAAGGGGAACAAAGTAGTACACAGACGCTGCACCAGGCACAGCAGCAGCAACAGCACCAGCCACAGCGCTTTACTCGTCCAACGCAGCAGCCGTCTCGAGAGCATCTCGGCGAGCAACAGCAGCAAATGCCGAGCGCGCCGGCACCGGCACCCGCAGTGCAACACACAGCAGCACCATTTCCGAAGAATCTTACGCAGCAGCAGCCGCAGCAATAGTAGTAGTAGTAGTCACCGCGCGTGTCGCTACAAGCCCACACGTTCCTTCCTCTTCAGCCGTAGCAGCGGGACTCGCGGCAGCGCCCCCGGTGTGTCAGCAGCAGCAGGAGAGGAAGAAGACGGTGAGACGGATGCAACACGCGCTTTTCTGCAGCAGCAGGAGGATGAAGAAGAAGAAGCCATGGCACACACAAGCAGCGCGTCGTTTCCCCTGGAGGAAGAAGAGAGGAAAAAGATACAGACGGAGATTTAGATGTGGGATAATACCTGCAGGAAGAGGTCGTGGGTCCAGGCCGAGGGATGGAGGATCAGGCAGTTCGCTGCTTGCTCGTATTCATCGTAGTTCGAGTATAAGTACACCGCTTCCTTCCACAAGTTTTGTCTCTCGCATGCACGGATAAGCCGAGGAATATTCAACTTGCCGCTGTGGTGCCTCACGTAGTCCATCAATTTGCCGCTTTCGTACTGGGCGTACAGAACCCCAAGTTCCGTATATAAGCCGACGTGCGTCCGCTCCCCCTGCAGGCCTTGCTCCTGCCGAAGAAAAAGGCGACAACAGCAGCACAAGATCGCAGCAGCAGCACGAGTCGTCCATCAGCACCTGCAGCGGGGGGGAGGGGGAAGAGCAGGGGCCCGCATATTATAGCAGCAGCTTCAAGGGGAGAGGTGGTAGGGGAAGGGGAGGGGCGGAAGAAGAGAAGACGAGAAGCAGCACCAACAGCAGCGGGACAGGAGTGGTAGCGGCACCAGGGGGGACCAGCACCAGCAGGGGAAACGCCGCGGGGAAGGGCAGAAGAGCAGCAGCAGAGGATAACAGCAGCAGCACGAGTCCAGCAGCAGGAGAAGCAAGGGGGGGGAGGGGGGGGGGAAGGCAGAACCGGGAGAGCAGAAGAGCAGTAGAGTAGGTCAGCAACAGCAGCAGCAGACGTAATTTAACAGCACTGGTACGCGCGCCCCAGCAGCAGCAGCCGGACAGGAGCAGCAGCAGTGGATAACAGCACTAGCAGTGCTACGGCACCAGGAGGAAGGGAACAGCAGCAGTAGCAGCGGGAGAGTCGCATAGCAGCAGCAGCTGGAGTGGTATCAGGACAGCAGCAAAAGAAGAGGACAGCAGCACTGGCTACTGCAGGTTAGCGTCAAAACAGCAGTCGTACGAAGCGGAGCAGTAGTAGAAAGCGCAGCAATCCCAGCAGCGCCAGTAAGGTCAGGAGCAGGAGCAGCAGCAGGAGCGCTTCGAAGACGAGCAGCGGCACAGACACAGACACAAGAAGGAAGGAAGATGGGGAGGCAAGACTGCGCAGCGAGAGGAGGAGATAAAGACAGAGAGTCCGGAAGGTAGGCAGAGGTTCAATGTGTACAGATATACAGGCAGGGAGACACAAAGAAAGACAGAGACACACACATACACACACAGGTGGACAGAGAGAAAGAGGTATGACCGATATGCACATCCATATAAACAGACGTAGAACGCGGAGATGAGTCGACGCACGTTTGGACGCATATTTAGAGGATAAAACGAGAGGACAACGAGGAGAGAGAAACAGGGAGAAATACGCAGGAATACAGAGCTGCCGCACAGCCGCAGCGTGTCTGGTTCTGTCCCTGTTGCTGTTCCTGCTGCTGTGGCTACGCCTCTGCTCTCTTCCTCTTCTCTTGAGGCTGCCGCGCTGCCTCTTTCCTACGGACCCTGCCCTTCCTGACGCTGCTGCTGTCGCTGCTAATCTCCTGCTGCTGTTCTTCTGCTACTGCTGCTGACGCTCCACCGCTGCTGCGGCTGCTCTGCTGGTATGCCGTCGTTTTGTTCTTCTGCTGTTCTGATGGTGCTGCTGTCGCGTCAACGCTGCGGGGAACGTGCTCCTGTGGCTGGGGCCCGCTGCTGGCGGTGTTTTCGCATGCGTTTGTGGTCGGGTGGTGATCTTACGAGGAGGTCAATGAGCTCTTTGACGAGGCCGAGTTGTTCATATTTCTTCACTACTTCGTCGAGGTGATCCGGGTGCACAATCAGTTGCAGCGCTGCTGCATGCGCGAGCTTCAACTCTCTCTTTTTCAACGTTGCGAAGGTCACTTCTTTCCACGTTTTCGGTGTTTTTGCTTTTCGCGCAGCATCAACGGCAGCAGGAAAGTCCTCCAAACACACAAAGCAACTCGCCAATTTTGAGTAGTTCGGAAGAGAAGAATAAAGCAGTTTTGCCGCCTGCACGTACACAGCACCCCGCACATACACCAGGTGTACAGACACCACAGCAACTGTACACACACCAGCGCCAATGCAGATCGATCGCACCAGAGCCGTAGTATACACAACACCGCAGCTGTACATACACCATGGCAACAGTACTACATACACCCGCGCGGCTGCAGATCTATCGCACCGCGGCTGCAGTACAGATACCACCACAGCTGTACATACACCAGCACCAGGTGTACAGACACCCCAGCAGCTCTGCGCATGCCCCAAAGCCAGCTCTGCCTCCATACCACAGCGGTAGCAGCTTTCCCAAATGTACGTCAGGAGCAGTGCAGTCGTCCCCTGCAGCTCAGCAGCGCGTCCACCAGCAGGACCCGCAGCGGTATCAGCGCAGGTGCCACCAGCAGCAACACGGATTGCAGCAGCACACATTTACATGCCCGAGGGCCACGCCTCGTCTTTCACAACCGTCCTGCAGCTCACCTCCTCCACGCTACACTTAGCGAAAAGCTCTGCAGAAAACCCACGTTAATCTATATGTCTCTGGCGACGTACAATTTCGAACTCTCTCTGTCTTCTTTTCCTCCTCCCTGCCTCCCTGTCTCCCTCCCCTGTCTCCCTCCCCTGTCTCCGTCTTCCTCCCCTGTCTCCCTTCCCTTCTCCCTGTCTCCCTTCCCTTCTCCCTGTCTCCCTCTCCATCTCCCTGTCTCCCCTCCCCCTCCTGTCTCCCCCTCCCCCTCCTGTCTCCCTTTCCTTCTGCCTGTCTCCCTTCCCTTCTCTCTGTCTCCTATTCTTCTTCATGTCTCCTCCTCCTCCTCCGCTCTGTCTCTACACCTCTTTCTGTCCACGCTCATGCCTCAGTCACTATGCATGCAGGAGGAGTCCTCCGTGTTCGTCTTCTTTGTCTGGTGCGTTCCCACTTGTTTTTCCCAAGCTCTCTTTCTCCACACACGAGTCCAACACTACGCAAATACACGTGCGAAGCGACGACGGGACGTCGCGTCGGCACTTTCATCTTCCATTCTCCGTAATATTCACCTTCTGCAAAGATTCTCTCTCTAGATCTACACACACACCTGCAGTACATAAATTGTGTACTTCAACGCATCCCTGTCCAGACATACTGACCGTACCACATACACACACACACATATGCGTATGTATAGGGAGAAAGAGATACATGAAAACATTAACGAACACATACACACGTGTAGAAATAGACACGTACAAACACACACACGCATGTATTTCTCGCTCCCGTGGATATACTTCCGTACACCCACTCCTGCAAAAACGTCCTGTTGAGTCGTCCACAGCCATCCACATACACATCTACGCATATCAACATCACCCACACACACGCACACAGACTGGGAGATAGCCAGGCAGGTAGACATCGAGCCTTGTCCACTCCGTCAAATATGTGTCACGTCTGCGGAGAGTCTTCTGTGTTAGTATATGTCTGCAGGGACCACCTATTGGCGTCCTTCCTTCGGCCTGGTGTCCACCCTCTGCTGCTCGTGGACGTGTGTAGCAGCTCCTTGCCTTGTAGAGATGCTCCTGGAAGAGCCTGTCGCCGACGGCTTGCACGTTCGCTGTGTTCGTGCCGGCGAGGAAGTCCTCGAGCTCCTCTAGCCGCTCGGCTTTTGCGTAGGCATACAGCAGCTCGGAGTCGATCAGCTGATCTTTGATCGCGAGCTGCTTCCTGGCCATCAGCAGAAAGTCGATCAACGCCTCATACGCGTCTCCGCGCTGCGCGGCCTGAACAACTTCTCTGTACAGCGACCCGTCGCCGGCCTTGATGAAGCTGTCGATAGCTTCTCGAAGACGCATGCGCTTCAGCAGAGCCTTTCCCAGACGAAACCAGACTTGCGGTTCGTTGCATCGCTGCGCAAATTCTATTGCCCGCTCCAGGTGTGACGCGTCATTTTCTTCTCCTCTCTTCTGCCCTTTTCTTCGTCTCCTCCTCGCTTCCTTGCCCTTCTCTGCAGCGTCCCCCGGCATGGGCTCCTCGTTCGCCGCCCGAGTCTCGTTCTTCTCAGTCTCTTCTTCTTCTTCTTCGGCCTCGGCTTCGTCTTCCTCACCTTCTTCCTCCGCCGCCCGCAGCAGCGCGTCTGCGGCTTCGGTGTACAGCCCGAACTTGTTGTAAACGGCGAAGGCTTCTTCGCGAAGACCCCGCTGCAGCGCGACTTCAGCCACGGCCGCGCCATCGTAGTTCTGCAGCCGGGTAATGTAATCCATCAGTCTGCTGCTGTCCGCTTTGATCGCTGTGAGGAGAATCAGGTTCTGCAAATTCCGGTTGCTGCTGAAGCCGCTGTTGTGCAGCACGATCTTCTCCAGGAGCTCCATCAACTCGTGCGGCAGCTGCGCCTGAATGAAGGCGTTCACAGCAGCAGACACTTCGTCTGCTGAAGAAGACTCCGGCAGTGCTGCCGACACCACCTGGTCAATCACTTGCCGGCGGTACGTGTTGCTTTCGTCCAGCACCGTACTCCACAGCTCCGGAGCTTGTCGCTCTACCAAATACCTGCGGAGCGGCCCAGCAGACGCAGAGACAGGGAGACAGCCACAGTGGGGGAGAGACACGGAGACAAACAAACACGAGAGAAACAGAGACAGCAAACATCGAGAGAAGGACGAAGAAACCCACGGGCCAAGGCAACGCAGAAAAGACACGAAAACACGAAAAATTAGGAAAGCAGCGGCGTCCACACAGGTCAACAGCTCGTCGCTCGCTCGCCACATATGTTGAGAGAGAAGAGAGATGGAAAATACGGAAAAGAAAGGAGCAGGACGACAGACGAGAAAAAGAGGAGACTACATACCCGCACTGTGAAGAACAAACCGTTCTGTCACAGAAAAACGGGGAAGACGAATGTGCGGGGAAACGAACACGCAGAAAAGGAAAAGCAGCAGAGGGGTACACACAAAGACGGGGACGCAGAAGAAAAGTGGCAGAAGACAAAGTTGACAGAAGAAAACGTGAAGAAGACGAAGTGACAACAAAGCGAAGAAGACAAAGCGAAGAAGAAAAAGTGAAGAAGTGAAAATCGAGAAGAAAAAGTGGAGCGCAGAAGAAACAGCACTGCATGTGGCATTACTCGAGAGACTGGAAGCTCCGGCATCACCACCGCGAAGAAAGCAAGCGGGGAGGAGAACAGAAAACGCCAGAAAGGAAAAGGAAGTCGTGCAGGAGTAATGGAAACATACGAAAATTCGGCAGCAAATATCAGAAACCTTCGAAGGGCGAAGAGAGCGGCAGGAAGCAGACGTGCAGGCGAGTGGGGAACTACCTGGCAGCAAGAAGGGACGAGAGAATATATACGTGTGAGAATTGCTGGAAGCGTGAAGAAAAAAGCGACCTTCCGGGAGGAGGGGCAGGGGGCAACATGCGAGGAGAAAGCAGTCGACAAAAAAAGTGGCCAAGAAGGGCAGAGGACACGACAAGGAGAAGAAAAAACGGGACGGAGTTATGCAGAAGGACGAGGACGAGCGGGAGAATGGCAACGACTACGAAGGAAGACAGGAGGCAGATGAGAAGCGACAGGGGAGATGAAGACAGCGACGGAACGGACAAAAAGGGAAGGTAGAGAGCGGCCAGCAAAGACGATAAGGGGAGAAAGGGACGAAGAGGACAACAATAACAACAGAGCGACTGCCGCAGAAAGAAGCGAGGGACGGCGAGACCAGAGAGACAACAGCAGCACACGCAGCAGCAGCAGCAGCAGGGGACGGAGAAGCAGCAGCAGGGGATGCAACAGCAGCATCAGGGGATGCAGCAGCAGGGTGATGCAGCAGCAGCAGCAGGGTGATGCAGCAGCAGCAGCAGGGGGATGCAGCAGCAGCTGAACACAGCGGCAGCACGGGAACGCAGCAGCAGCAGGGGAACACAGAAGCAGCAGCGTAATGCAGCAGCAGCAGCAGCAGCAAGGCAACACAGCAGCAGCAGCAGGGGAATGCAGCAGCAACAGCGCACACGCAGCAGCAGCGAGAGCACAACAGCAGCAGCAGCGGCGACGGCGCAACAGCAGTAGCAGCGCGAAGACACGATAACGCGGAGGAGGAACGGGGCACGGCAGCAGCAAGAAGACGACTGGCGGAAGAGGGAGAAAGAGGAAGGAGAAGCGCACCCAGCAGCCAGCGCAGGTTTTTCCCGTAGATGAGAAGCAAGTCGGCGATACCTGGCTTGGAGACGGTAGAGGCCGTTTCTGTTCGTGAGGTCGACGAGCTCGCGGTCGCAGGTGCCCCAGGCGCGTCGGTAGGCGACGTAGGCAAGATGAGGGTCGCGTTCTTCGCAGTATTTACCAACTTCTTTCGAGTCGTAGTAGGCATTTGTCTTGAGGAAATTCTCTGCGTCACTGCCACGCATGCAGCCGAAGAAAAAGAAACACTCGCAAAGAAGTGGACCCGCGCTCTGATAAACTTGCAGCAGCAGGCACATGACACATATACACGTGTAAGCGAACGAGTCACCAACGGAGAACGGGCCTGGCACGGTCGACCTCCTGCAGACTTCCACGCCGATGCCCACGTCAGCAACTCCTTGTTGACTTCTTTTTCTCTCCACGTCTGTAGTCGCAGTTCACTACGAAGGGGGAAGTCCACACAAAGGCATTCCTGGGCGGAGTCTGTGTCCACATATACAGATACGGGTATCCATACGCAGACACATATATGTGTATATACGTATAGATACATAGGCTTATGTACGTAGAGACGCACACACATATCTACATCTATAGAACCGCATACATACATACACATACACACATATACGTATACACATACTTGTGCACATATATGTCTGAGATTCACACACATGTATGCTCATTAGTATCTGTGTGTAGGGATATACATACACATATATAGGCGTATGTATATATATATACAAATACGAAAGGTTCATCCCTGTGAACATAGATATATATACATATAAACGCACACATATATGCGTACGTTTTTGTCTACATTGAAGCGTTTGTCTTCACATATGTATATATATACACACGTACACAGATGCGTATGCACATGCAGATACACATATATACATATACGTATATACAGAGACATATATACACACACATATCTATATATATAGATATACATACATGTGTAGACCTATACATACAGGATGAAGTTGTACGAATTTTGCGTACATCGGATGAGACCCCCAGGGCCCTCATATATATATATATATGCAGTTCTTCCTCTTACTTCACGCCCCCATGTAAGAGACTCCCTCGCGCAGGAGACAAATCTCCAAGTCAAAAAGGAACACACAAAACTTGCAGGCACGTACATATGACACACACTTGTTGCTTCTTTATCTATACGCAGAACAGGAGAGACACACAGAAAGAGAGAGACATACACACACACACACGCATGCCCACACTATATATATGGATAGAAATTCACTTCACAGACATATATACATACGTATATGCACACACGCATGCGTATGAAAATAGATGGAGAGCGGGAAAAAGAGAGACACATACACGTACCCACATCCAGACATATATATAACGATAAAAAACTGTTCACACATACACACATGTGCACAAATACATATATGAATACCGAAGCGTATGTGTGTGTGTGTAAGCGTCAGGTGAATGACGCAGAGATGCGCACGCCCCGCAGTGCTTCTCTCCTCGAGGAGACACACGCGCACACGGAGACGAGACGGCCCGTAGCTTCTGCTGTTTTTGCGTCATCTTCATATGTTTGTATCCGGTAACTCGTCTTCATTTGCTGCTTCTCCAGCAGCACTGCCGCCCGTCTCATCTCCCTGCCCTCCCAAACGTCCCCCCTTCTTCTTCTGCCCTGCTGTTCTCTTCGTCTCCCGTCTCTGTCTCGGTGTCCGCGTCTCCCTCGCCCTTCCGCTTCTCCCCACAAACGCACAACCGTGTCTCCTCCACATTTCCTCGCCTGCCCTCCTATCCTTCGCTGCCTCGTTTTCGCACGATTTCTTCGACCCGTCCTTCTTTCAGGCTTTTTCTTCTGCGTCTCCGCCTCTTTTACTACGGCTGTCTCTCTGTGTCTCCGGAAGTCGGCTGCTGCTGCTTTTCTTCGTGCTTCGTCTCTCCCTCCCCCTCCCCACGTGGTGCTTTTCTTCGTTTGTCCACTTACTGATTCGTATCAATGTAGATTTTCGCAAGAGCGTTGTGGACCGCAGGATCTTGGGACCCCTCGGCCACGCGGGCCTCGAGCCAGGGCAGCAGCAGCTTGAGGCGGTTGCGCTTTTCAAATTCTTCAACGAGCTGCTGGGCGGCACAGCCCCCTCGGACGCTCTGCAGCAGACTGCGAATGTAATCTTCAGCCGCGTCTTGGTCCACCAGCATGCCAAGCACCGCCGGAGCATTTGCCGGGTTCACCCGGGTCACATACACTTCCAAGTACTTCAGGAGGGAATGTTTGTACAAGTACTCGGCCAGCTCCGGCACAAAGCCGTGCAAATCACACACATAAATCAGCGGCCGCGGGTCTGACAGACGCGCTTGCTGCAAGACACAGAGCCACACGGGGAGAGAGTCGCATCGGGACGCACACAGACATACATATATATACGTAGGGAATACGTAGGCACGTCCTACCAGCTGTGAGCAGAGGAGAGACACACGCCGCTGCAGGCCAGCGACCGCAGAAAAAGAAAACGTTGCTGCAGAAGAAGAAGAAATGGCCGGCTGCATGGGTCGCTAACAGTAGCAGCAGCGGTAGCCGCAAAGTGGGCCGTCCAAGAGGCTCCGCAGGGAGATTCTTTGCGGCGCAGACGGGCACAGACAAGAAGGGAAGCAAACATGCAGAAAAACGCACGCAGCCACGTCCAGCTGTCTCCTCGGAGGCATGCTGCTGCCACCTCTTCGAAAAATATATATGCACATACACATATATGCATGCCCACATATGTCGACCTCCATGTATGTAGGAGCGCTGGTGACACATATACACGAGTCCTACGTGTACACCGCCCCTCCCCCCCCAGAGCATGCAGCAAAACGTGCTCCAAATGCGTGTCGAAGTCTGTCTGAGGAGACGCAATTCTCGACGGAGATACGCAAGAAAGTGCAGGCTAAAAAACGAAGCGAAAGGCGCGGCTGATATATGGGGGGGCGTTGTGCGGAGGGTCCACCTTCTCCAAAGGTCTCTTTCTTTGAGCAGCGACGAAGAGGCCGTGACAGCAGTTGCGCAGACGCCGACGCGAACATACACACACGCCCGTCTAAGACCTCGCGTGCGTCAACAAATAAGGCAGACACGAACACACATATAGATATATATATTTACCTCTACCTAGGTGTACACGGACATCAACATATATGCGCGTCCTCACACAAGTCTACACGCGTGTACTAATGAGAATACATGTAGACGTACGTAGTGATGTCCTACAGGGGGAAAATACTACGTATTAAGAAGCGAGACACGGAGACAGAGACAGGGAGACGGGCATATTTGTGAATACGCGTACGTATAAAGGGGGCGAAAAAGAGGGCGAAATTCGGAGGAGGCAGCAAACTGGTGGAGAGACGAGGACAGACGTATAGACGTGTGGGCAATCCTGGTCAACAATGGCTGCTTCACAAACGAAGAGGAAATTTTACACCGCGAAGAAGCGGTGCCGCACAGAAGTCTCCGTAGCGTTCTCTTCTCTTGCTGCCTCTGAAAAACCGGCCTCCCTTTTCAAAATTTCTGCTTCTGCCTTCTTCACATGATCCACTTTCTTCGCAATTTAATGGCACGGCTAACCACAGAAGCAACAGAGGCATATCACCTACATACACAGCGACACATATATATATGGCTGTGTACAGATATATATATATTATATATAAGTATGCATATGTACGCTTACACCTATATATAATTTCAGTCACATATGTATATATACGTGGGTGTACACTATATATATGTATTTGTATATATATTCTACGCATAAGTGTACATATAAAGACTGATAACGATAGATAGTTTTATATACGAATTGTATTTCTTACGCTTGAAGTGGATTTCCTTGCTCTGCGTCTTCTTTTGATCTCAGTTGCTCCCCCCCTCCGCTCCCTTCCCCCCCCCCCGTTACTGCAGAGAGGAGTGCATGCAGGCACCTACATATTACGTGTGCCTGGTTGGCGGCGACGGAGATCCACAGATACAGAGGAGGTTTCTCTTCTTTTTATTTCCCGAAGGAAATCCCTGAAGAAGAAGCTGCTGACATGTCTGCTTCTTCGCAAGTCCTTCTCTCTCTGTGTCTTTCTTCTCCCCAACGCATGCGACATTTCTGCATATACCCACGTTCTCAACGGCTCTCTGCAGCTCTCTCTTTTCGTCTGTCCACGTGTGTGTGTTTTGTCTTTCTTTTCAGGCAGGGAGACCTGCGCGACTTTTTTGTTGTGACTCACTTTGAGGAACTCCTTGACCCTCTGCGGTTCGTAGTACTTGCTTTCGCGGCAGACGCGCTCGACTTCCTGGGTGTGGTTGAGCTTGGTCGCAGCCTCTATGTATTTGAAGTGAATTTCCGGGTCAGTTGAGAAGGCGAGGATGGAGCCGAGGAAGTAGAAGATTCCTTCGTAGCTGTTGAACTTCTCGAACATTTCTACCAGTTTGGCAGTGCCGATTTTCTCGTGGAATTTGATGGCCACAGCAACAACGGTCTGCAAATTCTGCGACGACGCGCGGAGCATGTCGGTGAGGATTTCGAGCGCCGCAGAGGCAGACAACTTCTGCGAGAAGAACTGCTGCAGCCAATCCTGCGTCAGCTTGCCTCCGGCCTGCAGCATGACCCGCTTAATGTCTGCAAGGTCGGTGTAGAACTCGAGCGCCCGCTGGTGCAGCCCGGCTTTTTCGCAAAGCGCAGCAACATGTCTGCGGTCAAAATGTGAGAAGACGTCCATCTGGAAGATCGTCTCCGCGACCTGGGGCGAATGCTGCAGATTAATCTCGAGCAGCTGGGTCTGCAGCTGGCCTTGCTCCGGCTTGTTGTGCTTCAGGAACTCCAGCAGCAGCGACGTGAGCTGCTGGAGTTGCTGCTGCTGCAGCATCACTTGGATCACCTCCTGCACGTCCACCAGCGGCTCAGGCGACGGGGTCGTCAGCAGCTGCTGCGCGAAGTGTCCCCCTCCCTCCGGGTTTGTGTTGAGCAGATGCCGCAGCAGGGACGACACGTCTGCTTGAAAGTATGGCCGCACTTCCTTCAGATACTCCACTGCCTCGTCGAGGCGCCCCAGCTCTGTCAAGGCGTACAGCACTTTCTGGTGGGCGTGTGCTTTCTTGTAGGCGCGCAGCGCGAGCTGCAGGTCGAGGCCGCGCAGCGCGTCTCCCACTTCCTCCGTGCACTCCAGCTTTTCTTCGTCGAGCCACTTTTCCACGAAGTCCCGTCGTCCCTGCACCACCACCGGCCGCACGAGTTCTAGACTTTCGACGGCGTTCAAAGAGCCGCACTCCAGCAGCGTCGAAAAGTAAATTAAAATTGCTGACGTTTGTCCCGGCTGCACCGGCACCACTTTGAACTGCTGCAGGACTTGTGGCGTGCGCAGCAACCCGCTCTTCAGCGTTGCCGCGATCCGCGCTGCCGCTTTGTAGTTCCCCGACGCAAAGTGCTGATTAAATGCCTACAACAGAAGGGAGAACCGGTGCCAGGGACCGATAAAAAAAGCAAAGTCGTCACGCAAAAGGGCGGACGCGGGCGGGATGCAGTCGACAGAAAAGTGCGGCAACAACGCCGGTCCACACATGGACGAAGACAGGGGGAAAGTAGGTGGACGGACGGACGGTCACTCGTACACACACATCACCAAGGACACGGCGACAGAGATGTAATACACGTGACGCTCACTTACAATCCAGCGAGTTGCACACATGCAAAGAAATAGCACGTCTCCACTTATATGAACGTATACATGTACACGCTGACCCGTATACATACCCTTTACGCGATATGTATGTGTATACGTACACACACATATATATAAAGGCAAGGGTGTACACATATATGTGCTTGTCAACTACTATATATAAATGGAGGGGTGTACATATGTATGTGCTTGTTAACTAGGTGATACCATACACATATATAAAGGGATGGGCGTACACATGTATGTGCTTGTTAACTAGGTGACATCACATATATCTATATATCTTTATATGTATATAGGGATTGGCGTACTTATGTACGTGCTTGTTACTTAGGTGAGACTAAATACATGTATATATATATGTATATGGAGGAATGAGCGCATACAGACATCTACACGTAGGAGGACGCTGATATAATATATATATATATATGTAATGTGTGTGGACATATAGGTGAATCCACTTTCCTTCAGAGCGGTTGTAAAAAGGGGGATGGAGCACAGCGACGGCAAAGGGAGGGGGGAGAGATGAGGTGAGGAGCGGCGAGAGAGAGACGCAGGGCCACGAAGAGAAGAAGCCGAAGAACAGCAGATAAAGGACGAGGCAGACGGAGAAAAAAGATGAATACACAAAGAAGAAGACGAGGAAGTAAAAGTAATTCGCTGAGGGAGGAGAAGAAGAGGAGGACAGGAAATGTCACGAAGAAGAGAGCGTCGTCGGGGAGCAGAGGAAGCAGCAGTGGGAGAGATAAGAGGAGGTGGACGGATGGACACGAGAGACGCGAGACAGCCGAAAAAGACACGCAGACTTTTTCTGAGGAGAACAGCAAAGAGAGAAATCGGGAGGACAAGCAGCCAGGGAAATCAAGAAGCGAAGGGGCGGAAGCGCGCGCGGTACGAAAAGGTATAATACCTGCATGAGGACTTCCTCAGAGCCAGGGAGACCGTAGCGCCGGGCGAGGCTGTGAGCGAGCTGCTGCCTGTTTGGAATAGTCAGTAGTGTCTGGGTGATGTAGCTCATAAGGGCCTGGGAGTTGGCGGTGCAAAGGCAAACGAGTCCACGCTTGTTGACGGCCAAAATGCCTCCGGTCTGCGGCGAGTCGGTCGCCAGAAACACCGCGTCCTGCAAAATCCGGTGTCTGTACACCCCAGCAGCCCCCATACACAACCGCTGTCAGTGATCCGCGCCCTTCGCGACGCAGCGCGAGCCGCGTGCCGACGAGAACAGAGACGGCGGAAAAAAAGAGGAAAATAGAGAGAAAGCCGTACGGGGAGACACAGGCTCAAAGACAGCCACAGGCAGACAGAGACAGCAGGAGGGAGACAGCAGCAAACGGAGAGGGGGAGACGCGGACAGCAACTGAGGGGAGACGGCAGCAGACGGAGACGGGGAGACGCGGACAGCAACTGAGGGGAGACGGAGACAGACACACGCAGCAGAGACAGACACACGCAGCAGAGACAGACACACGCAGCAGAGATAGATACAGGCGGGCATAGAGAGACATGGGGGAGTTTGTGCCCAACTTCCTCGGACCACACCCACCACGTATTGGCCCACCTCCCTATCTGCCACGCCTGGGGGAGGAACCGGCTCTGCGACGGGCCGGTCAACGAGGCAGGCGTGCGGATTCTACCTGAAGAGCTGCGTCCCCGTGAGCGCGTCGAAGAGAAGCAAGTAGCCGCCCTTGGTGACAAGGTAGACAACCCCGTATTTCTGGCTGATGTGGACGGAGAGCGGAAAGTCGGCAGGGGCCTCTGGTGGCATTTGGATATCCACGGCGACTGTGCGCAGACCGCAGACACCCGCGCAGCAGCAGCGACAGCACAAAGAACGGACACACAGGAGCTCAGAACTGCGGCGGACGTACACCGGAGGCGCGCCCACCGACAGCACATACACACGCAGACACGCTCGGGCCGAGGGATGGACGTTCCTCAGCCTCATCCGCACGACACAACAGAAGTAAACACACAGACACACACACACACACAGACACACACACACACACACACATATCCACATGTTTTCTGTCACCGCAGTGAGACGGAAAAAGGATGAGGAAAGAAGAAGAAAACACAAGAGACGGCAGTATATTGTCACCATAGTCGTCGCGCGACGGAGACAACGGAAGAACTATCCTCTCCAGCAAACAGTAAATACGCCAGATCTCTGTTGTCGTTCATATATGTGTGACAACAAAGGTACGTTTTATTAGAGTAGAAAGGAGTGGCACGGGGAGGAAGAAACGCAAACAAACAGCAGCTCTCGTATCCCTGTTAAAGGGCAACTTCTCCTGTCCGTAGTTGCTGTCCAACTGCTGCTACTCCTGCTGCAGTGCGCTGCGGTGCGGAGGAGGGGGGCGGGCAACAAAAAATGGTACAGGGCTCGTGGAAACGTCACAAGTTCTGGGCACTGTCTCGCGAGAAGTGGAAATGCGCGCGGCTCTGCAGAAGAGAATAATTACTACGCCCAGCCCCCGCTGAAGAAGGGACTTCGAATAACGACTTGCAGCTAAAGCGGTATTCTGCTGCTCCTCGCAGATCTCCTCCTAGAGGTGGTAGTAGTAGCAGCAGTATAGGTACGACCACCAGGACTACCCGGAGCTGGACGACGTCCTCTGCAGCACTATCCCACTGGTGCCATCCCTACGCTATCCTACTTTCTACGAGTGCTACAAATATAAAAGAAGGGGGAGAAGCAAAGCGACGAGCGTAGCATAAGTACAGAATGCGTCATCACAGTGGCAATTCCAGAAGATCTAGAAGACGACCACACCCTCATACTACTAAGAAGAAGAATATTCGAGTGACAAGTGTTCTCAGGACTACTCGTATAACCGGCGGGGACAGGAGTACTCGTGCCACTAGTACGACTTGGTGGAGGATAGTAGGAGTAGTAATAGCAGGAGTAGCGATAGTAGTAGTAGGATGGTAACAGTAGTAGTGATAGTATTAGTATTAGCAGTAGTAGTAGTGATAGACGTAGTAGTAGTTGTAGTAGTAGTGTAATAGTAGTAGTAGCGGCAGTAGTAGTGATAGTCGAAGTAGTAGTAGTAGTGGTAGTGGTAGTAGTAGGAGTAGTAGTGGGAGTACGGTAGTAGTATATACAGTGGTTGTAGTACAGTACTAGTATGGTAGTAATAGCAGTAGTCGTCGTCCTAGTAGCAGTAGTCGTATAGTAGTAGTAGTAGTCCTGATAATAGTGCTAGTAGTGGTCGCAGGAGTCGTGGTAGCAGTAGTTGAACTCATAACAGCAGTAGTACTACCACTAATATTACGAGTAGTAGTAGTAGTAGTAGTGGTTCTCTGTGGATCAGTATTAGTAGTACAAGTGCTGGCAGGTGTTGTGGCAGCAATACTAAAACGAGTGATAAATCAGTGGAGCTACTCGTATTACGAGTAATAGTAGTAGTAGTGGCGATGCTGGTGCCACTTGCAGCAGTAGCCCCAGCAGCAACAGAGGCAGCAGTACGAGCAGTCGTGGCAGTACTGTTACAAGTATTACCACCAGTAGTAGTAGTGATGCGAGCATCACTTATAACAGTAGTGGTACCAGCAGCACTGTATATTACTGCAATCCTAGTGTTGCTAGTAGCCGTAGTGGTCCTACTACTATCAATAGTAGTAGGGGTATGGTACTAGTGTCAGTTCTAAACGTAGTCCTGCCAGCAATATTTAGGCAGCAGTATTACTCGTATACAAGTACGAGTCGTCCTACGAGTACTCTTAGCATTCCTAACAGGAGTAATACTAGCAGCAGTCCTCCTGATAATACGAATTTCTCACTGGTATTACCCAGAACATCGTAGTGAAGCCTGTACGAGTACTAGTAGCAGCAGCGGTAGAACAGCCCCTCCTCTTCTCGAGTCACACACTCATGGAAGTGGTGGTAGTAATAAAACTACTACTACTGCTGCTATGGTGTTACCACCTGGAAGCACCACAGCAGGAGGAGGAGGAGGGGTAGAGGAAGAGCCGCTACGCGTATCATTAATACGGGTAGAAGTGGTACTAGTAGTAGTAGTAATAGTAGTGACAAAACTACTACTTCTGCTGTAGTATTCCCAGCTGGAAGCACTAGTAGGAGGAGTAGTGGGAAGGGTAGAAAAAGCGCTACTCATATCAAAGATACCGCCACAAGGTGTAGCAGCAGCAGCAGTCCTACTTCCGTCATATTATCAAGTGGGAGTAGTAGGACTACTAGCCGTACTAGCAGCAATATTAGGAGAGCCGCTACTCATAACGGTACTACGGACAGAAGTGGTAGTAGTAGTAGTAGTAGTAATAAAAGTACTACTGCTGCTGTAGGATTATCAGTTGCATGTGCTAATAGAAGTAGTAGTAGTAGTAGCAGCAGTGGTAGGAGAGAGAGCCGCTACTCGTATCAGTAATACGGGTAGAAGTCGTAGGAGTAGTCGTCCTCCTACTACAATATCACCAGATGGAAATTGCAGGAGTAGCTGCAGTGGTAGGGCGTGGGCTACTCATATCCATAACACTACTACAAGTGGTAGTAGTAGTAGTAGTAGCACTAGTGGCAGGAGAGTCACTACGCTTATGAGTAATGCAAGTGGAAGTGGTAGGGGTAGTAGTAGTAGTTGTACGACTAGCGGTGGTAGGAGAACCGCTACTCATATCACTTATACTCGTAGGAAGGGTAGTAGACCTACCACTACTCCTACAATATTAGCACCGTGTATATATCACTTCGTACTAGTAGGAAGAGTATACACGTATGTGTGGTATCATATAGTAGTAGTGGTACTACTAGTACTACTACTATTAGCAACTGGCATATATCGGCTGGAAGTCGTAGTAGTAGGATTAGCAGGAGTAGAGGGAGTATATATGTATATGCAGGGTCACATATATATGTATATATGTACACTATGACAAGCCTTCATATATAAGGTGTGTCTTCCTCCACTTCACCTACATATGGGTCTGTGTGTGGAAACAAATAGAGAAACACACACTGCCCTGTTTAGACTGTCGCACAGACGCGCACAGACAGAGAGAGAACATGAAGAAAAAAGCGCAGGTGCCTGTGCATGTCCGTGTATACCGTGGAAAAGACGGGAAGACAGGTGTGGACGAGGACGAAGAACGGGGTTCTTGCTGTGACCTTTTCTTCGTGGACAGTCGTCCACTTCACGAGAACAGCAGCCACCTCTGTCCTCGAGCCCAGACGAAAAGAGAGGAAAGGAACTACAGACAGCGGCAGACAAACCAGCGACATTCCTTCTGAAGCTCTCCCTCCCCAGGGATCTACGTGCAGCAGACAAACGACCCCTGGCAGGCGTCTCAGCAGCACTTTACTCGTAGCAGCAGTAGCGGGGTCGCTCAGTAGTAGTAGCACTTGAAGTGGTAATATTCGTAGTATCCCTTCTAGAAGTGCCACTGCTAACACCGTCGTAGTCGTGGTGGTGGAAGTTTTGCCGGCGTCTTATCGATGCCACCTATGAAGCTAGAGCGTCCCGTCGCAGGGTGGTGGAGAACGGCCTGGCTCTTACTTCGAAGGGGAGTCTGGCCTCCATCCCGGGACGAATAAATATCACGAATGTGAAGCTTGTAGTCGCTGCTGCCTCTTTTCTTTTCTGTGAAGCACAACACAGGCTGCGGGCCGACCGCCTCGTCCATGACGACATTGCTGAAACAGGCGGCGTGGCCTTCCAGCTGCTGCTGCTTCTTCAACTCCATAGAATACAGCTGCATGCTGCCGTCGATCGTCTTTCCTCCGTCCTGCACAAAAAGTCTCACCACAAGACAGATACACGTTGAGACAAAAAGAGAGACGACGCAGAGGGAGAGAGAAAAGAGACGGACGGAACTTCTGGCTAGTCACGCGAAAGCGAGGAAGACACGAAGAGGGAGAGGAACACACGTACGTAGAGACAGAAGGGGAAAACAGAGACCGCCGGAGAAAACGAGAAAGACAGAGGGAGAGAGAGAAGAGAAGAAGCAGAGTGAAGCAGAAAGCCGGGAGCAGAAAGAGACGCGGGAAGCACACAGAAAGAGAGGGCTGCAGACAGAAAGAGATGGGTGCAGGACAAAGACAGAGAGGGGTGCAGCAAGAGGGGAGCACAAAGAGAGAGACCCGGGAGCAAAAGGCGAGACAGTGAAGCTGAAAGAGACGAGGGAGCAGAAAGAGAGAGGGGTGCAGCAGGAGATCGGGAAGCACACAGAAAGACTGGGGTGCAGAAGAAAGAGCGGAGCATAGAGAGAGGGCAGGACAAAGCGAGAATGAAGCAGAAAGAAAGATTGGCGTGCAGAAAAAAGAGGGGTGCAGAAAGAGACTGGGAAGCAGACAAAGCGATAGGGGTGCGGGAGGAGATCGGGAAGCAGCAAGACAGAGGGCAGGACACAGAGAGAGGGAAGCACACAGAGAGAGGGGTGCAGAAGAAAGAGGGGGGCCGAAGGAGATCGGGAAGCACACAGAGAGAGAAAAGCAGACAGAAAGAAACGGGTGCAGACAGCAAGAGAGGGCTGCAGACAGCAAGAGAGGGGTGCAGGACCCCGGGAAGCAGAAAGAGACGGGGGGGCAGAAAGCGACGAGGGAAGCAGACACAAAGAGGGGTGCAGATAGCGACGAGGGGTGCAGGAGCAGATCGGGAAGCAGACAGAAAGAGAGGGGGGCCGAAGGAGACGCAGGAGCAGCAAGACAGAAGGCAGGACACAGAGAGAGGGAGGCACACAGAAAGAGAAAAGCAAACAGCAGGAGAGGGGTGCAGAAGGAGACCGGGAAGCAGAAGGAGACCGGGAAGCAGCAAGAGGGGGGCCGAAGGAGATCGGGAAGCAGCAAGAGGGGGGTCGAAGGAGATCGGGAAGCAGACAGTGAGAGAAGATGTGCGAAGGAGGGAGAGGCAGTGGGAGAGCGGCGTATGTGCGTGTGTGACGCAGGATGGTCTTCCGCAGACGGCGGGTATAGACGCAGTATACACATACACATATCATAGACGCGTACGGCCAGCAACGCGCATAGAGAAGAGAGCCGCTCCTACCGTCGGAGTGTCCTGTTTATACGAAGCAAGAAGACCAAACAGGAGACGAGACTCGGAGAGAGAAGGGAGGAAAACTCTCCTCCTGCACCCCTACATGAAGCAGACTTCTACCCTTCTTATATAGAGACACACATACGTACAAGTGTGCGTATAAAGAGATTCACGCATGCAGAGAGATACATATATTCGACTAACTACTACACACCCAGGTACACAAGTTTGTGTAGAAGAAAACGGACACGCTTGCCCCCCTTTGACGTGTCTCATCCCCGAGTGAAATATGAAAGAGACACCCATCTTCTTTTCCCAGCGGAGACAAGCGAAGGGTCTTCTTCCTACTGAATGCGCTTTCTTTGAAAAGGCGTCTTCTCCCCACCCAGAAGCGTGCAATCCCACGCGAATGAACGCACCCACACACACACACGGCCTACGGCAATTGGGTTCCCTCTCTGTATGCCCCTTCGACAGGAAGAAAGCAAGAGCTGTTCTGTTCTTCGACACATACACACACAGACAGATACATAGATACATAGGGAATACAGAGATGCATACTTACATGTATACATACACGCATTCACACATACATGCATACATTCATACAGACACATACATACAGATAGACACAGACCTACACACAAACACACACAGACACATACGTAAGCACATACACACATACAATATGCATACATACATACATATACGACATACATACATATATATATATATATATATATGACATACATACATACATATATGACATACATACATATATATATATATAACATACAGACAGACAGACACACACGCATACATACACACACACGTACACGCACACACACACACACACACACACACACAAACATACTACATACGTATACACACACACATACAAACATACGTACATCTGTACATGCATACGGACATACATATATAACATCCATACATACGTACGTACACAAACATACATACATATATAACATACATACACACATACATATATATATATATATATAGCATACATACAGACATACATACATACACACACGCATACACAGATACATACATACACACACACGTACACACACACACACACACACACAAAGATACAACATGCGTACGTATACACACACGCACATATACATACATACAAATACATTCAGAAATGTACGCAAATGCCTACACAAACGATATCATTACACCCCCCGTGGCCTGTCGCGCGTGCTTTTCTTTCCGTTCTTTTCCCCGGTGACCCCAACGTTTTCGTTTGCGCGCGTCTTCTGCTTTCCTGCTACCTCTGCCCTTTATCTCTCTGTCTCTGTCTGTGTGTCCCGCGGTTCGTCCTTCTCTTCCTTTTCTCGCAGACGCTGTTCTCTTCTGTGTGCGGCAGCCCGGCGTCCGCCGCACCTGTGTGGAGATGCCGGTGAGGAAACTCCACTTGAAGTCCCTGTCGACGGCGTAGGAGATAATTTGCACCGCATCAGCAAGTCTTCCTTCACGGTTGCAGATTTTCACCGGCTCCTCGGCGGCGTCTGCTGCCGCTGCTGCTCCGCCTCCTCCGCCTTCCGCAGGCGCGGCAGACACGTCCCAGTGATAAACTGCCCGGTCCGTCACCAGCGCCAGAAGCCGCGGGCCTATCCACCGCCAGTACACGATCGTCTCGTTCAACAGCTGCGTCGTCGCCAGCCGGGCCTTCGTATCAAGATGCAGCACTTGTACCATGTGTCCCCCTGCTGCTCCTCCTGCTCCTGCTGCTGCACCGCCTCCTCCTGCTGCCTCTGAAGCGCCGGTCTTCGCCCGCAGCGCGACAATTCGTTCGGTTGGGTGCATCAGGGCCGCTTCGGCCTGCGTCGGCTTCTTCGTGAAAGTGAAGGCTGCGCCGCCTCGACCCCCACCTCTGCCCGGCGTCATCAGCCCTCCCCCTCCCGCTCCTCCTCCGCCTCCATTTTGCTGCTGCAGCGCCTCGAGCACGTTCAAGGAGAAAAGGTACAGTTCGTTCGTCTCCGTATCCTTCACGACTAAGTTGCGGTCACCGTCGATCGCCACGTTCCCGAAGCGGAACGAGTTGCTAGAGACTCCCTGCTCTGCCAGCTGAAAAAAAAAACACACAACGGGACGAGACGCGCGCACATGCGGATCGAAGAGTGAGCAGGGCACCCGACCATCGTCACACCCCCGGGGAGCTCCGGACCAAAAAAACGTGCCACAAGAGTGTGCACGTTTGCACTGAAAAGCGAACGACAGAAACACTTTATGAGGGAAAGTAAGCAAGACACTGCCCTCATCATTACTACACCAGGAAAGGTACATACAAACACACACGTAATAAACGCGCTTGGTGAGTTACACGCACTTGTGTGGTAACATGCGTATATACACGTCTTTCATCTAGGAGACGACTTTGCCGAGAAAAGGCGAACACAAACACGTATAGGCACATAAACGTGCTCGGTGAGGTGTACACACGAGTACCTATACATGCATATATATATCCCTCTCACGTAAAATATGTTCCTGCCAAGAAAGCCACACGTAAAAACATGCAGACACATAAATGTCCTTGGTGTTACATACATGTGTACCTACATATATATATATGTCTCTCCATGTATATACATATATATATATGTATGTCTCTCACCGAGGATATGCTTTTGCACGCGTGTGTGAAAGGGTCCACAAACAGAGGCGCGTGTCTGTGTACGGATGTACGAACGGAGTAGGAGGGACGAAAAAAGTGGGGGAAAATTAAAAGACGCACAGGAGAAAAGATGAAACGAGCCAGTGATAGCACAGCGGGAAAAAGGGCGGCAGCGCAGTCCGGCCACAACGGCAGGACGTGCGACAGGCCTCGCTCCTGCGCGGCAGCGAACGCAGGACAACGAACAGCTGCAGCCGCCCAACACCGTCATCAGCAAAAACAGCAGCTGCAGCAGCAAGGAGAGAGAGATAAAGTCAGTAGCAAGAACAGTGGCAGCAGTGGCGGCAAGGTAGAGGCAGTTGCGGCAGCGAGAAAAGCAGCAGCAGCCGCAAGGCAGCAGCGAGAGCAGCAGCAGCAGCGGCAGGGCAGAGAGAGACGGTGCTAGCAGCAAGAACGGCAACAGCGGCGGAAGAAACACAAGTCCCCGCAGAAGCAGCAGGAGCCTCAGGAGCACACAGGGAACAGCATGACCCGCCGAAGGTGCAGCAACAGCAAGACCCGTCGCAGCAGCAGCAGTAGGACCCGCTGCAGCAAGAAATGCAGCAGCAGAGGAGGCAGCAACGCGCCGCAAACAGCGGAAGAAAGAGCGGCGGAGAGCAAGAAGCGGTGTGGGCATCAGCGTCACGTCCAGCACCCCCCTTTCCTCAACAAAGAGGAATCACCAGCAGCAGCAGCACTGCTGCCTGCCGTTTTCCTACGACGCAAGGGCAGCGGCACTGGAGAGGAAAAGCAGCAGCAGCAGCGGCAGCACAGCCGTCAGTGCTGTCGAGATGTGTAGCAGCAACAGCAGCAGCAACACTTCACAGTAGCAGCAGCTCCACAGGCCACAGCAGCACATCCGTCAGCGTGAAGAAGCACAGGACGACGAGAAAGGACGCAGCAACGAAACAGACCGCGAGCAGGAAAGGACGCCGAAGAGGAGGACGAAGAACGACAGCAGACGCGAGGGAAGAGGGACGAGTAAAACGCAGACAAAAAAAGAAGTGGAACACAGGGAGACGACAGCGACAAATGAAGGGAACGGCGAATTCGAGAGAATAGGAAGACCAGCGCACAGCAGGGGGGACGAGGAGAAACGAAAGGAGATCGAGGGAGGGAAAGTCAAGAAGGAACGACTGGAAAGTGGACAAGCCCGAAGAAAAGAAAGCTCCGAAAACAGAAAATCACCGGAAAAGAAAGGCAGCGGGAAGCGAACTGCTGCGCCAAGAATTAGAAAGCAAGAGACGAGACAGCAAGGGGATGCAAAGCACGAGAAGAAAGCAGGAAACCTGCAGCAACAGCAGAAGAGCAGAGTGCGGTCTACACGCCATCAGCAGCAACAGTGAAACACCGCTACTCGTGGGCAGACGACGTATGCAGCGAAGTGGCTGTGTGGATATCCTTTGTGGCTGCTGCTGCAGCTGCCTTGTTGCGCGCGGGGCAACTTGCATGCAGTCCACACAAAAGCAGATGCCCTTGCTGTGGGCAGCGGACGAATTTAGAGGCAGCGTGTTTTACCATCCGCAGAGGAGGACGAAGAGAAGCGAAGACGGGGCAGGTGATCCACGTCCGCACGTACACACGCCAGCATACAACGATACACCCACGAGACTGCTGGCGCCTTCATGCGAGCGTACACAAGGACAGCTACATATATATAGATCTACATGCGGTTGCGTGGAGACCCCTTCACCCGGGCACACATAGATACAGACGTGCACACACATACACGTGTGAATAGAGAAGAAATTTGCGTGGACGTAGATATACTAGCCGGTGTCCTTCCACGTAGTTGTATAGAGAGACGTCTCCAGAAACGTGGGTCGATATGTAGATGGGGACGGCGTTTCTGTGCGGGGTTGCTTCCACCCACACGGATATGTATACAAAAACAGCACATATGTGTGTACATACATATACATAGATATACGTGTATCTATATATATATGTATGTATGGACATACGCCTGTTTGTGAGCAGAACGAATGTGTTGTACGGACGTAGACTGGCGCGTGTCTTTGCAAATGCGTCGCTGCTTCTCTGTGGCGCCGTGGCAGCAGAGGCGGAGCGGTGTGGGTCATGAGAACGCGCATGGACGGCTGCCAGATCTTCTACACATGAACACATACTCTTACAAGCGGGGGGGCGCGGTGTATACACATATATAATATATATAAATGGTCAATACATATTCCACACACACGTATGCAAATACACGCATTCGTGAACATACTCATGTATCCACATATATATACGTATGAAGACAGTTCACACACATGCTACGTATACACACAGAGACGCGTACTCGCACAGGCACCGGCATTTATCCGTATGTCTCTCTATATTCATGTAGATACAGATATAGACATACTCACCCACGCACTGGCATATATCGCTACACGTATATAGAGGTATAGATATATACGGTTTTTACATCATCTACATACGTGTGCATTTACATACGTAGTGATACATATATATGTGTGTGTACACAGGTTGGCGGTGAAGGTCCATTCTACACGTACATTCATGCTGACACACTCGTGGGGGTATACAAGAATGTGCACATACGCCGACTTTTACGGTTCACACACATCTACTAAGTACAAGCATATTTTCAGACGTACAGATATACTCGTCTACATATATGTACAGGGGTAGTACACACTCTGCACAGACACGGTATTCACACACGCCCGGGGGTGTGTCTTTCCATACAAAGAGGTACGGGTGCATATACGGAAGTGTCTACAGTTCGACCTTCTTGGTTGCTTGCACGGACTAGCTGAAGTGCAGCAGAAAGGGGGAAACCGACTGCGCGTGTGGCAAGTATACAACTGCAGCAGACAGATAGAGAAAAGGCGACCTCCCCGCAGCAGGAAGAGAGGCTCCTGCGGAGGGCAGAGATATAACGGAGACAGCAGCAAAGAGAGCGTGGTGAGACAGAAGAGAGCGAGCAGCACAGGCAGGGCCCCCAGCCCTGCGCGGGCCACGAGACGCATGCAGCCGAGAGATAAAAAGACGGGCGGTTCCCGTGTGCCTCACGTTAACGACGGCGTGGAGCTGGACAGGAAATTGCTGCGCCATCCTTGCGAAGGTTTAAAGCGAGGCACCGGCCGGGTTTTTGTTCGGCGAGGAGAAGGAGAATCGACTTTCGACAAGACGTGACACACGCAAGAAGCCGCGCGCAGCGCCAAGGAAGTTCTGCACTGTCGTCTTGCTAAAAGAAGTCCCGGTGAAAGTGCGCGGGCGCGGAGTACGCACACCCCAGCTGCAGCAGAAACGCGGGCAGCAGCACAGCACCCCACACAGCACTGCGGTGTACAGACAGTCGGCCGACGCACGGGCCGCGGAACAGCTGTCGACGAGACGCCGAGCGGAAATGCATCAAAAGAACACCAGCCGCCGCACACACTATCAAGCCTCCTCCTGCGACATCTTTACACAGAAGCATTTCTCAAGCAGTTTCTGCATTGAGCCCGCACGATAAAGTAACTTCTTCGCTTTAAAGGAAGTGTCCTCTGCCAAGAAACAGGAGAAAACGTATCTACCACCGTATATACGCACATTGGCTTCCACGACGGCCCGCGAGAAGGCAGAGAGCCATCACCTCCTATTGGACGGGAGTTACACACACATCCACATACACATATACGTAGACATATACGTACACAGATATAGAGCACAGAAGAGGGAGGTATAGGAGATGTATACACCCACACACACACATGGCCCTTTCTGCGTCCATGTACGGACGACGAAGAGATTTTTTGCGTGTGACGGGAACGAGACGGTCACCCATTCACGTTTACACGCAGAGGAAATTTCACGTCGTCGAAAAGAACGCTTCTTCTCCCCTGAAAACGTCCACCATGAACGAAGGAGGGAACTTGTGTTTTGCGGAACAAAGAAACGAACAGCAGACGGCCCGCCTCCTTCCCTGAATCGTGGCACGTCCGGGGAATTCACACACTCGTAACACAACTTTCTTCAGAAATGAATTTCCCCCTCCAGACATAGAAGGAGACTGTGCGAGAAGAAAACATTCCTACTTGCAGAAAAGCCGACAAGACGAAAGAAGCAAAGGTGTTCTCCTCTACACATTTCTCGTTCAGTCATAGAAGTAGATGTCTGTGCGACAACACAACTGCGTCAGGAAGCAGGCGACAGAATCCACGCAGAAAAAAAGCTCGTGGGTGTCCCCTAGGAGGATACAACTTTCAGAACCCTTCACCCAAAGAAGAAAAGAAGAGAAAATTAGGAGAGAAGTACCCCCGCCCAGTGCTTCGCGTCGCACGTGATCAGGCCACCAGATTACTGTTTTAGACAAAGAGATAGAGGGAAAAATTACACAACGTTTACGGCTCTACATACTATAGAGCTACGCATAAATACATGTATATTTATATATATCTATGTAAACGTTCGTAAGTAGACGTACGCACAATCGTGCAACACGTACCTATAATAAATACATGTGAAAACGCGTACATTTACGTATGGAAGGCATCAACGTGTGTGTACGTACGTAGACACGGGAATTTTGCTCCACTGGATGTCTGGACCACTTTATATCTTATGTGTGTATGCAGAGACGAGACCCCCTGTCTGCACGTAAACTGAGAAAAAAAAGTGCTCTTACGTAAAAGTCTACTAGAGTGAAGACGGCTAGTTTTCTTGGCAGGCACTCTGCACTAGCGACGGTAAAGAAGATTTTGCTCCGAGATCTACGATAAACGAAAAAGTCAGCTGCTTATCGGGAATTTCCTGTTCACGAAAGAACGCCCTGCAAACACGAAGGCACCCAGTTTGGGGAAATACATAGTTGTTCTCCTGCATAGAGAACGTGTACAGTCGGGCGGTGTGTGGACTTCTTGTACATTGTCAGAAGCAGGGAAAACAACACGTTCCTGTCTCGGCTTGCTTAGGAAAGCGAGAGGGGATTTTCTCCTCTAGGGCTGCCTACGCCGTATCAGCTACATCAAATGACGCGGGTGTATGTAAATACAGAGGGTACGTGCGCGCTTCTCAGAAACCTTTCCGGGCTGTGTTCGCGTCTGTGTGGAATGAAAAAAAATGCCGAGGTGCGGGTGCACAAAAAGAGGCGTCGTTTCTCTTTCTAAATGCCAGACAACTACGGCCACAGACTGTTTTGTTACTCGTGGACAACCGTTCGAAGGGAAGAATAGTATGGGAAGGCAGAGGCAGAAAAGGACGAGCCAGGAAGCGAGAAGAGCAGTTTCCAGAAAGAATCTAAAAGCGAGAAAACTCTGTAGACGAGCAGGAAGAAACAACCTGGATTGCCTACACGGTAGCGCACGCAGAATGTCGGGCGAGAACGGGAGAAAGAGGAGGGAGGAGAACGGCGTGTCTAGGGAAGAAAGCAGCCAGGAAACGGGGGACGGGATTCCGCGAAACGTAGGAAGTGGTAAATGTGACTTCTTGACAAGGAAGAAACGACGAAGAGAAACGAAGGAACGAGGGAAAGTGTCAATTGGGGGAAACTCTCCTCCACGCAGAAAAGTGCTGAGGAGAGAAGTGGTTGTTTCGAGGAGAAAAACCACAGTTCCCCTACGGGATCAGCAACGAGAAGGCCTTTCTCCGATGAAGAAGGCATTACACACGGCACCTGCAGGAAGGAAGACGGGAATACACAGTGTTTACAAGAGGGAACAGCGAAGAATCAAATGCTGTGATGTTTCTTCTTCCGGCGTGGCAATTGGTAAGAAATGCGTAGAGCGCCAACAGAGGACGGCGTTCTTGGAAGAGTAGGAAAGGGAAAAAAGATTGATTTTACCCCGCTGAGGCGGGAAGAGAAGTGGGAGAAGTGGGGACAAAGAGAAGGGATGATAGGGGGAGGAGGTGAGAAGGCAAAAGTCAAAGGCAAAGGAGGTCCAGATATGAGAGAACGGAGAGTAAACATCCAAATTAGAAAGCACGGAGCTCAAGGAGAAAGAACCACGGGGGGAAGGGGCACGCAACGTGCGCGGGAGGAACGTGTGAAAATGCACGGAGCAGAAATAGGGCGGACGCTTAAAGAAAATATTATCGAAAAAGAGGATGGAAACACACGACGTCTGGTAGAAAAGCAGGTAGGAGATGCGACTGCAAAGAAAAACGGAAGACTCACCACCAGTCACGCACAATACCGGAGAAAACAGTGAAACGGAGATACGGGATGGAGAAGTAGAAGGTTTTCTCTGCAAAGGAAGCAGGGATGCGGAGAGAGGATAAGAAAAGAAGTCTCATCCGTGGGAGACATACCCCTCTGAGGGCCGGTGGACGAGGAGACGGAAGAAGCGTTGGTGTTTCGACAGACGACGAAGCGCGCAAAGAAGCAGGACGACTGTGTAGAGAGGTACGGATCTATGGACACGAAAACGGCGCATCACGCGGGTGAGAACGAAGAGGAGAGAGAAGAAGAGGACGATACAAAAGAATTCAGGACAATGCCGGGAAGCGCGAGGACACGGCACAAAGTGGGTGGTAACAACGAGCGACGACGTTATTTAAACCGACGGAAATACGGACACACGGGGGCTTTGGTGGGAAGAAGGAGCTCTTTTCCCTGGTGCAGCGCTGCAGCCCCCACAGGAAAATTACATTTTCTCCGTGGTGCTGCTAGTGCTGTTGCTGTAAATGCAGATGCTAGGCTTCGTCTGCTACCGCGGTTGCGGTGGGTGCTGCACAGGCACACAACTCGTTTGTATGTATGCAGTCTGGCTTTTTCTCCTATTCACATGAGAACGGGTGCGACAGTTCGTCGTCACTCGCCCTCCCCTTGACTACGCGAAAAGTCGAGTAAACATGAAAGCCATTGTTGTGCACATGGAGTTTGAAATGACTATCTTTCCAGTGTGAGGATAAAGACACGCGTAGCAGGGCAGAAAGCGGGCTGCTGTTCCGAGTGCAGCTGCTGCGGCATAAGCAGCAGCAGCAGCACAGCCGACAGAAGCTGTTACAGCTGCAGGAGAAGCGGCAGAAGCGGTTACCGGGCAGAGTGTCGTATCTCCCTACTACAAGCAGCAGCAACACGTAGAGAAGACGAATAGGAGGAGAACCGAGCGCCCCCGGTGGAGGAGTAGCAGATGCAGCGCCACTCTCGCAGGAGTAACAGCAGCGCCACGTGCGACCAAGCACCGCGTGGCAGCAGCACGATCACTACCAAGTAAGTACTACGTGTACAATAGCAGCAGTACCAACAGTGACAGCATGGACCAGCAGCACCAGTAAGAGCAGGTAAGTGGAGCAGTAGGACGTGGAGCCGCACGAGGTGCAGCAGCTGGAGGCGTAGCAGCAGGAGCGGGAGCAACCGTAGTACCTGCAGCACGAGCAGTGAAGGACAGCAGTGCTACCAGCAGCAACAACACATCACAGAAGTATACGCACGTAGCAGCAGGTCGAGTGGGACCCAAGATCAGCGCCAACTGTGGCAGGCAGCAGGACGAGGTAGCAATAATGCAGCTCAGTAGCGTACCGCAAGCGGAGGTCAAGGAGCGAAAGTGGAAATAGCAGCATCACACCTCCCCAGTGGCAGGAAAAGCCGGAGCTGCAGTAGCAAAGCACGGGGTGGCAGTGGGGGGCAGCAGCACGTGGAGAAGTGTATTCAGCAGCGCAAAGCACTCACTGATGGGGTGGTAGTAGTCGCATCTGCCGTTGCGGGTGGCAGGCGCACACACGGACGCCGTACCAGCACCACAATGCAAGGAAGAATAGTACAATTCGTAGGCGAAACTTGTCTCTATCAGTAGCAGGGTCACAAACTGCTGCTGGATCAGCAGCGTTACCTGCAAGACCAGGAGAACCACAGCAGCAGCATCACAGAAGCGAACAAAAGTGACGGAGAACTCAGAAAAGCGGCAGCGGCCGCTGCTGCTACGGCGGCACGCGCACCGGCACTGCAGCAGCAATAGCCGGAGCAGCCACGACGGGAGCAGACACCGTGGCAACACCGAGACAGGGACAGTAAGAGGAACGGCAACACTTGCAATAATAACAGCAATGCGGCAAGACCCGGAAACAGCACGAGCAGTAAGATTCGTCTGGATGAGGCGCTCTCGTGCAGTCACAGAAACCGCAAGTTTGGCAGCAGCGGTAGTCTGTTGAATGTTGGTAAGGTGCGCCGGACGCAAGCATGCTTGTCGAAAAACGGGTTTGTCTGTGATTTCATCGTGCTGAGGAGGATATGCAGACGCCTTGTCCCGGCGGATGAAACGGGGCATGTACTTCAGCAGACTAGCAGCCAGTAGGAATATGTACCAGCTTTCCCCGATCCATGACCGAATAGAGTGACACCAGCGCATTTCCTTTTGTGTATCGTTGCATTTGAGATGGTCAAAAGAGCTGCCAACGTTGGGTGAACATGTGTTATGTCTCAGTACGTACTCGTATTTCAGCCTTGCACAGAGTGTACACCGCCAGTACAACAGGTGTGTTCACACGGTGGTCCAGGGTGTCCGGGACGATGATGGGCCAGCTATTCAGCTGTGTACTGCGCACGGCATTGATTGAACAAGAAAATGCCATGTGTAGCCGGTAGATACATAACAGGTGGCTCATTCACATCTATACATAGGTAACTTGTACATAACGCGCGACGCAGAACTCATACGTACATATATATATGTAGGTACTCTCTGTAATACGCATCATGTAGCGGTGTCGCCTACGTTATGTTAAACAGACTGTTCAACATGAAGAGAAGCCAAGGATTACATAAGCGCGTTTTACTATGATGTGCGTCTCTTTTCTACAGCAGTAGATGTTTCGGTCCTAAGGCATCTTAAGCGAGAGAGTGATACGCAGTAACTCCAGCGTTCACTGTCGTGTAGATTAACCTGTGCGTGCGTCCGGATTTTCTCTACTCTTGAGACGAACTGGTGAATGTAAGCCTCGAAGAAAAAGAGAAAAAGATTCAAAAATACCTTTCTGAAAGGAGCTTGTCGAAGTCGGCATCATCTCTCCACACGCTTTACCCTGCGCGTCTGCTGTTGCGTGTCTGCGAGCCCTCCACTTTTTATATTTATATTCGCACATACCTGCGCAAGCGAAAATATCGAAGCACGCTTATACGCAAGCAGGCGCAAAAAGATGGGCTGTATTGCTTGATATTTTTTCATATCGACTACACCCGTATATATCCATGTGTACATTACATACATGTGCACATATGAATGTGCTACATACAGAAATATATACTTCTGTGCGTGTACATTTTAATGATTCCAGAAAGGGGAAGGTGTGCCGATGCACGTGTGCACGTACGTAGAGGTGAGTAACTTCAACTTCTGGGAGATATGCGTGATTTTACTTGTTGTGAGAAAGATGCACTGGTGTGTGCGCGGACATGTAGTGGGTGCAGAGTACAGTAGGTATGTATGTGGTACGATTACTATGCAGAATCGTTCATGTGCACGTTTGCTGTCTGGCTCTCAACGGAAAAAAAAAAAAACATAAACGCCAGGAGATTGACGAGTTCCCGCAGCGGGTAGAATACGCTTCAGTGTCGCCCGTATACCCGTATATCTTCGAATCCGTGTCTGAGGCATCCCCGCCACCAAGCCCCAACAGACTTCACCTGCGCGTGTTGCGTTAATTAGTAAATCCATCAGTCATGTGAAACAAACCCACCTACGTCGGCCTACTAATAATGCATGTACGTCAGACGCAACAAAGGCAGTCTTCCGTGACTGGTCAGCTGCGTGAGAACCCAGTCTCCCACACAGACGCCTAACCCAAAAGGCCCCTCCGCGTACGTGGAAATCTTGGAAAAAGAGGAATGCATGGCAGAAAAGCTTAAAAAGACCCTTCTGGGATGTTAGGAGGTCAGGACAAGCGAGGAAATCAATTTGAGTCGTAGTATTTGATCGCAGGCGGTCAAGGGAAACAAACTCTTGCGTCTCGGCGTGACTGCTTATTATACACATTTAAGTGGTAGATGACGGGAAGCATCGGAAGCACCATACAGAGCGTATGCCAGTGTAGCATGCCAGCAGCGGAAGTGAACGAGAGAAGCTGTCCCGTATTGCCGTCAACAGAAGAAGGAAGAGGAAGTGTGAAGGCAAACAGATGGAACTCTACTGCGAATAGAACGATAGAGGAGGAGAAGCCTGAGGCCGGGTGCACGGGAATGAGTGATCGGATGTGCATAGCAGGCGAACACCGCAGAGTTCTCTCCAAGTGACTGTCTGCGCTATTGTCTAACTGGACAGGCGTACCCGAGACGGGAAGGTGCTCCTGGAGTCATCGCAGTAAATTTTTATGGAACGTCAGACGGAAAGAATTTCTTGCAGACAGGTTGTCACATGTTGAACACGTTGTGGAGAAGTGGACACGATGTACATGCAAGACTGCACGCATGTGTGTATGTATATATAGTGATACATACTGACAAGTGGTAGATGGCGGGAGGCATAGTCGTATACGGTAAGTGAACACGTGATAGACACCAGACACACGGGTGGACCAGTAGATAAGGAGACAGACGCATGAATAATATGTAGCATACCGAACTGGGAGTCTGCCTTCTTCAACATCGTACGCCTGCACGTCCACGCATACGTATGTCTATTGGTTTTTGACAGTATGAGTGGATGGAGGCAAAATGCACCTGAGACGGAATCCACTACGAAAGGGCTGACATATATTTCGTTAAGATTTGTGGATGGTTCAACTGTAGACATCCGTGCTGCCGTCACATATGTGTACATGTGTTCATGTTACACTGTATGTACATACACGTAGACAGCATTAGAGTCGCTTGAGGACTACTTCTTTGGGACGCTGGTTCATGAGTGTGTATTGAGCCGACACTTTATCGAGACCAACGAAAATTCAGTCAGCATTACCTGGCGGGAACTATTCTTCTGCATGAGTACGGTGCCTAGACGTGTTCTCTTCAGAAGGTTTTGTGTTCTCGGTACGCGTACGAATGCCACCTATATACGTATATGTTTATGCGTATACATAAGGAGAGATAGATAGATCTAGTATGTACACGAGCACGATCGTAGTTGCGTGGTGAAGCAGAACTTCTAATACAGGTTTCCCTGGTCCGCGCAACACACGTATGGGTATATATATATATATATATGTGAATATTCGCGTGTGCGCAACGGCGTAAGTGTGCGAACGCTTTTGTCCGTCTGCAGTTCAGAGTGGGCACTACGTATAACGCTTGGAGGCGAGAATGGCTATCGATCCCCTCTCTGAGGCATTGACTCAAACAGCTGTACACGTAAGGAGTGCGCTTGTCCTTCACTGTCTTCTGTGTGGGCTCTGCCATGTAAAATCTCTGAGTTAATGTCTTAACTAAAGACCGTCTATACGTTCTTCTTGTCTACAGTGCCGTTTGTCTACTAAGGTGTTCGCGTGGTCTCCATGATGGTGTCGCTTGCCTACTAAGGTGTACGCGTGGTCTCCATGTCGGTTGATGCAGATATGCATATGTGTCCACGTCCTCTGTATATGCACCTTCATGTGGAACTGAATGGGTACGAATGCACACGAGGACTGACAGTGCAGCCCATCCGGCTTTTCACCGCCAACAAACACTTTAATCAGGTCTCGTAGATACATGCAGACGCCGTGTAGACTTCCATTTATCTATATACACACATGCATATATGTCTACATGTGTTTGGATAATGTTTCCGCGCATGTCTGCTCGGAGAGTCATGCGTGGCATGCTTACGCCCTGCTCAATTAATCTTCGCGACACGTACGAAAGATAACTCACACTGCATTAGCATGTACACCCATACATTGGACATAGATTTTGTAGCGCCTTGTGTGCATATATGCAGTTCCGTAGATATATTTGTGGCGACAAGCAGATACATTGACAGATGCGTGTGAAGGTGTTCACGCGCGCCACGCGGAGGTGTACTCCGCCTTGATCGAGAATCATTGAATCTCTGCCATGTAAGTCCGAATCGTTCTTCCTTGCTGTGCCTGCGCCTGCTGTCGACGTACGAAGATCCTTGTTTCCCTGCGGCGATTCCACTATTGGAAAGAAGAAGCGAAACTCAATTTTTTTCTTTCCAGCCGATTTAGCAAACTTTACAATGTTCGCCTCCTACACCAGAACAGTGTTGGCCCCGGTACAGCTGAGCCACTGTCTTTTCAACAGAGCCGCTGGTGACGTTCAGTTCAATTCATCATATACATCTTATGTGTGTACAACTGACTGCCACACGATAGACCAAAACGTATAGCCGTATCTATTTGTCGCTACAATTACCTGTAAATACCCCCAGTTGTCTTCATCGTAGTTCTGTTTTGGTGCTTTGATTGTCGTCCGTGTACTGGCACCTTTTCTAGAGATACATGGTGTTTTTCCTCGCCTATCGCCGTCAAAACAACGATGAACGTGTTGTTGCACACTGGTTTATAGAACTCCACATCCACACAAATATAATACTTTAACACCCGTTCTCCTCAATGAGAGTTCGCGTCACTCCTTTCTTAATTGTAACGCTCTCCCTGTAACTGACACGAAGCAGGCGCAAATACGTGGCGCAGATCTCGTATTCGCCTTTTGCAGGCGAAGCTGCTGCTTTCCGCTGAAGGAGTTCGCATAACTGGGTTTCAGCACTGAATATATTTCAATACACCTTTGCACAAGAAATCATTTCTCCTAAACGTCAACTTCTTTCGTGCGTGCCCGCAGACGTGTTGGGTTACGACTCAGCATCAGGCGGACTCCACGATCAACGTACACAACTCGGATGTCGCGCACCATATATATGCGCGTCCTCCCTGTCTCATATGCCTCTCCAGCACAGCATATTAGCAAACAGAACTACTTCTTTCCGGAGCGCCGTACCTTGTGTAATTGTGGCATTCCGTTATGGAGAGGAGGTTTTCACAATGATACGCATCTCCCTACGGTAATCCCGGTCCGTATATCCTGTAGTCATTCTAATTCTTGATTCAGGTGAATGTCGACTTTACGACTACTCCAGCGTTGCATTTATAAGCTGATTTCACTACAGCGTTGTACTTGACCGACAACCGGTTGCAGAAGTTGTCACAGTTTTAATGTGCTTCTGCGGCATCAACGTTCGCCAATTCGCCGCCCAGCGACTCATAAATACGTGAAAGACATCGCTTGCGCGAAACAGGGCGGCACCGAATCATCGTACAAACCTCCAAACAGTCACACCACAAAAGCTGTTCCCTTCTTAACTTCTCTGGATGAACTTAGAGCAAGACGCCTATGTTGTTACGTATGTGTGTAGGCGATACAGGTTGGGTGCATACATACACCCAGCTCTACGTACGTGTTTGCTTCCGGTGCCTCCCAATATGTTCAGCGAAAGTAATATCCGCCTTCGGCGCCAGAAGGCGTCTTCATTTCTGGTCCACGTCTTCGTGAACTACTGCTTTACTCCCCTTTGTGCAGTGTGCACATCGCACGGATATACAGACGGCCGTATGGAAACACGCTTTCTCCGCACGTGACGTTCCAGATTCTCATATCCACGAGATTGAGTACAAACTCCGTGCAGCCTGTCTGTTCTCGGCGTGATCTTACCGCGTACGCGAGTCACCTCAGCTGCCGTACCTGAGTAGTGACTCCACGTGGTCTATAGAAGACCACTGTTCGCGTCGTTGGAAAAGACCAGTAAGACTGCACCATGAACAACCCTTCACATACGTATCTGTTTAGCACACGTACGCCTTCCTCGACCGGCGGGACTCTGTAACCTTTGTGTATCCGTGCTTGTGTCGATTTAGAGAGACATTCCAGTCGTCAGAACCAGAAAGTCTGAGAATGGTTTCTTGTTACGCAGCGAATTTTTGATGACACGTATATCCACTGTTGACAGCGTGCTCAGGAGCGTATTCTGCATTCTACTGCATTCACCATTCGTATTTCCTTTCTTTCCAGATGTGGCTCTGCTCTGGAAAAGGATTCCCGACTCTATCAGAACCTGAGTTGTTGACGTACGATGCCTTTTTCAGCTGGCTTCTACAGGAGTGCGCACACTCGAGGAGTGCGACTCAGCTGCCCCGTCCAAGCCAGTGGAGTTCCTCATCGTCTTCTACAGTTGCCGGAGAAAGGAAACAGTACAGGACTCACACACTGGAAGCGCGCAAGGAAGCGCGCAGGGTAGTTGAGTGTCTTCGCTCCAAGTACGTACGCATATGGATATTCAGGTCGTGGTTTAGACGTATGTACGCACATGTATCCACGTATTCTGAATCACGTATACGCACATCTATTTACGGGGGAAGAGAAAGGAGGCAGCAATACGCGCTGTCCAATATCTATGTGAGGCACCGCTAGATTCTCTCACGTGAGGCACCGCTAGATTCTGTCATGTAAGGCACCGCTAGATTCTCTCAACTGAAACGGGTGTGTGAATCCGTAGATATACGTAAACGTACTTGGCTGTGTGTACGTGCCTACGCACGCGTGTATATGTCACCGATTACTTCTACACAGGTGCATATAAACCTAAGCACATTTAAATGCAGAGTCCTCTACTCCTCCGTCTGATCCTCAGCACTGAAAAACAGAGTAATGCGTGTATATATGTGCCGTCGGATTCTCTCTGTTTTCTTCTCAGACTCAACTCCGTAATGTCCATGTACGCATGCGGACATCCTTTTTTTTTGCTTTTCGCTCTCCTTGTGCTCGTGAAGGAAATAGACGCTACACATACATGTAAACAGGTCGCTTATGAACCACCGTTGCGTTGAGCAACTTTGCATTAACCTCTACCTCTACAAACATGACAGCAAGCGAGCGCGTGGCGCTCTGCAGGTGAGTATCACTCCTCGTCGCGTACTTTCATGCTGTTTTTTGCATCGCAGAACGAGAGGAGCTTACGGGAACGTTGCGTCTTTCCGTTTCGTCGCGCGTAAAGGTACTTCTTCTCCAAGCACTGAAGCAGAGGACGAACAACACAGAATATACATCTGTGTCAAATGGGGACTACAGGATTAGGAAGGAAAAGGAGGAGAAAGAAAAAGGAAGAAAAAGGAACCCATACGCTGTTTTTTTTGTCGCTTTGTTGCCGCGGGAAACGGAACAGTCGCCCTCGCCGCTGGGCGGCCACTCCCCGCGCTGCGAGATTCAGGTGAGAGAAGTCTCTAATTTTCCGAGGTCAACGGATAAACCTTCGCTATTTGTTCGGTTGACTGCAACGCCTTTATTTTCCCGGTACTACCTGAGAAATGTACTTGCCGCTCTTGAATATTTACACTTGTATTTGAAGTGACTCGTCTACGCTGCGCACGTGAAATACTAGCGGGCGCAACTCTGGGGGGTATCTCACAGAATGGGGAAAGTTCACTATCTCCTCTTCAGTTGATTCTTTGCTGGAAAAAGAGCGGTTAGTGAAATCTGCACCGTCGTCCGGCGTCACTACCACGTTTCTGCTGTCGATTTGAGTTGAAATCTTTTTTTCGTGCTTCCCGTTTCTCATTCTGGAAATCACCGGACGCGTTTCAAGTCACCGTTCCATAGTTCCTGCTGCCCTTCCTTCCGTAATTTTTCATTTTTCTTCCGATCGTAGTAGTATTTGCTTCGTCATTTCGTATCCTTACCTTCACCTCCATGTTCTTTTTGTGGCGCTGTGGCGCGGATTCCCATGGCAGGTGAAAAATCAACAGCTACCCACTTCGGCGCTACAGAGAGAATAGCCACTTATCTAAACGTTGGATCGCCAATCGGTCGGGCCGCACAAACGTGCTAACACACACTTATTTTATATTCCTGTCTGATACGTGAACAAGTTCGCAGTACGGGATCGTGTGAAACTGAGCCTTAAATTTATCCAGGGGGAGATGTGGGCGCTGTACGCTACAGAAATTAAGTGGCATGTTTCCGTGTATACAGCAGTATACCCCAGTTCGAATAATGAAGAATTCTTTCGCTGGTTCCAGCGTCTTTTCACGTGATAAGACAAACGTTTTCCACTTGCGTCCGAGGCCTCCTTCGTAAAGTTACGGGATTCTGCGTTGGATGTGTCCGTATGCACACACATGCACACATCAATCGGTGTTTTCCAATTTTTTCCGTTTCCGCACACATACGCTTGTTTTTGCAAAGATTCCCTGTACCCGGTGACTACTTGCGTGAAAATATTGTTTTGCTGGCTGATGCGTATCGCCAGACTGCACAACCGACGTTGGTGTGTACATACACTTGCGTGTAGGGAGGTCGCGCCTTTTTTTTTTAACTTCCGCAGCAAACCATTTTAATGGGCGGAGACTATTTGTTTATGAACCAGGACATGCGGCAGGAATCACCACCGAGGCAGCGACGGCTGGGATCTAGACACGCTACGGCGCGCGGGATTTTCCTTACTGAAAATTCCGTGAGTTACGTACTCCCGTCTTAGAGGTCGCGCCGTAGTGAGCTCTTTTGAGCAACTCCCCCAGTCTTTATCTCGCAATTTCACCGCCTCCTGCGGACGAAAACCACAAGATAGGCTCTGTCCAAAGCAACAGCAGCGTTAATTATATGCTCAACAGATGCACGGGGCACACATGTTCGTTCCGACTACCGTCATTGGAGGCGGCTTGATAGGGACTCCTCCCCCATTTCGAGAATGAGGGCGCGACGGTCCGTCCAACAGCGTCCTGTGTGTCGTATTCACTCCCCATGGCATACTCAGCGTTGCGTACAGGAGAGATCGAGCTTGTCAGAAAAACAGATTAAGCGCCAAACCGATTACGGAAAGACAAGGCAAGGAAATCCTGACGGCGGGAAATTGGCATATAGCAAGGCTGTAACGAGGGGGGATCAGTAAAAAAAGAGAGCTATGTTAAGGATGACTGTTGTAGAGGCAGACAACGAAGGGAACAACTTGCTCCGGAGACGAAGAGATCGGAAAATATAGCAAGCTATACGAGGTCTGTTGCAGAGGCAGATCATTACAGCCAGAAAGGTCGGTAAAAGTACAGTCAGAAGGCCAGCGTATTTTCAAGGCCAAACGTCCTTCAAAAAATCCCTCTCGGGAATGTTTACGCGGATGAGTACTTCCGACAGTAAGTCTGGAGCCACATGATTTATAGTACAAGTAAACGTAAAATAAACGACAGGTAGTCCTAGTGCTACCAAGGATTTCCAGACGTTTTTTCCTGTGAAGATCTTGTGGACAGGTGGAGTTATATGCATATCGTCCGTATGTCTGCGAGCCGCGAAAAGCGGCACATACACGGCGTGTAGGTGCAAAATTCTCTGGTGCTCGGCTTTTCTGGCAGTCGCGCAGGTATTCCGTGCAACCATGTCTTCCCGTCTACAATACACAGTGATAGGACTACATACTCACATCCACATATATGTGCGCGTATGTAAATGTAGTTACATACATATGCTACACTACATATGTTTGCAGATCCGCAGTGACCTGTACACGCAGCTTTGTACGCAAGCTGCGAGTCAAGGTAGCTCCATACGCCCCCATGAAGACGGACGTGTAGGGCAGCTCGACTGTCGCTGACAGACGGAGACGCGGCGTCTCCTGCGAAGGTTTTCTTTTGCTGCATCTACGCAGAGGAGTCGAACAACACGTATGAAGGGCGTGCGCGGCGTGACGTCTTTGTTCCTTTACGTCTACGAGCAGTTCAGAATCCAAATTTTCCTCACCGTAATTCCGGTGAGGCCAGCGCTTACCGCTGTGTGCCGGACCCGGCGAAGAATCGGCTGCAGATTCTGCATGCTGGTGTCCACTGCGGCTACCGCGTGTTCTGGTCATTGATCCCTTCCGCTGGCGCAGACTGCGCGTCGCCTTTCTCCCTCCTGCTGCAGTTGATTTGTTGCTGGCATTGCTGCTGGGTGTTGGTCGCCAGTCTCTTGCCTCCTGCAGTTTTCTCTGTGTTGCTCCTGTAACGTCTCGAACTGTTGCCGGTGCAGTTTCTGCTTTGCAGCTTAAGTATTCCAGCGACCTCGTACTTCCACAGCGTCGTCGTGAGCTCAGCTGCGGCCACCGCTTCCACAGACTTTCCTCGCGGTGCAGCTGCTGCTGCTGCAGCGTCTGCCTCTGCTGCCGAGCTTCCCTTTGACGGGCACAAATAAGTTCGCAGCGGGATGTTCGCGAGTTCCCTCTTGGGGCGACTAAGTCAAGTTCGAAACTTGACTGTTTGCAGGGGCACGACATAGAAGATGTTGGTTTTTTCCCGCTAGAGGAGGAGCTGCGTCTTAGGAGAAAAGGACGACGCCCATTATCGTGTCACTACGGAGAGTTGTTGTCATCCGTGTATCTACGCGTACGTGCGATCTGGAGCTGTGTACGTACGTATTCTCTACGACATATATAAATATATATATGTATATATATATATGTGTATAAAAAGTGTGTGTATCTGTTTACGGATACACGTACCTTCCCAACAGTGTGTATGACTATATACGCTCCATGAATTAGCATCTACGCTTCTCTCGCAGTAAACGCGCACCTACAGGAGTGCACAGGTGTTCGAGGCTGTTCCTTTGCGGAGCACATGTCGCGGCCTGTAGACAGGCTTCAATTTTTTCCCCCACATCGGTACAAGCATCGGACTCGACCGCGCGTGTGGGGCAGGGAGGTCTATGCGCGTCGACGCGTGCGCCCTCTGCTGCAGGAAACATGTTTGTTTTACGTAGGCCCGTAGAAGGGGTCGATACATGCGTTGCTGTATATATACATACATATACATAGATAGGTCGATGGACGTGTATATATCCCCAGTGGAGTATTTCGGGAAGCATGCGTGTATTTCTGTCTGCCTGTACATAGGGGATGGTGATGCTTCTCTTTAAAGTCAAAGTGACAGTCTCTTCCCCGCGGTGTGCGCGTCCGTCTGGCCCCTTAGCAGCTCCTTTTTGAAGTTTTCTTGAAGGAAGCAATAACACAAAATCCGTCGTTGTCGTCAACCGAGTTCGTCGCCTTCGACCGCATGCAGCCCCGGGTCGACGCCGCCGGCAGAGGAACAGCACATGCCGGGCAGTCGACGGCGAAGCCGAGGAGGCGGCGGGGCGGGTTTTTTCTGTCTTGCCTCTCTTTCATTTTTCGTCCACATGTCTCTCCTTGGTTTTCTGTTCTTCAGCTGCGCTTCCTCTTCGTCGTCGTTTGTTTCCACTTCCTTCTCCTTCTCCCCGCCAACACTGCCTGCACGTTCCTTGTCGCGCTCTGCCCCCCTCCTCCTCGCTGTCCTCGTCGATCCACACTTTTCGTTCTTGCCGGTCTCTCTACATCTCTCTACCTTCACTTTTCCTACTGGGCTACGTTTTCTGCTGGTTGTTGCACTTCTCCTCGTCACCGTCTGCAGTTTGCGTCCCTCTCGCGTCCCTCTCGTCTTCCCTACTTCTACTTTTTTCTCCGCTCGTCGTTGTGTATCTCGTGTCTCCCGTCTTGCCTCTCTCCGATTTTCCGGCCTGCGTCCTTCTTCTCTCCTCCGTTTTATCGTTTTTCGTCCCACCTCCGCCGGGTGCGCGTCCTCGTTCTCGCTTCCCACCCGTTTTCCTCGTCTTCTGCGGGGCGGCGCCGTCGTTTTTCTGAGTCTCCCCTGCCCGTTTGACTGCGCAGAAGGTGACGACGATGCAGCCGCAGCGGCAGCAGAGCAGCGGAGGTAGCGAAGGCGGGGGGGAGAACGAGGTGTCTGTACACCTCGAGTGTGTGTGTCCGTACACCCACCTCGGGCAGTCCGTCTACGTAGTGGGGAGCTGCTCTTCGCTCGGCTCCTGGCGACCTTCTCACGCTCTGCAGCTGCAGACGAACGAGAATGCCTTCCCCACGTGGAAAACCCGAGGCAGCGTGCGAATTCACAGAAATAAACAAATTGAATTCAAGTTCCTCATTATGACCGAAGACCGACATTATGTCAACTGGGAACCGACGGGTACGCCGTTTTCTCTCTCCTCTGTCCATTACACGTGCACATAACAGCATCTACACACCTCCCAACGCAGCCTTTCTGCGTGCAGGTGGGACACTGCGTCTTTTTTCTACCTCTTTGTACACACGTTGCTACGTGTGTCTCTACAGAAACAATATTCAAATACATATCTGTAGATAGAGAACGGCGTGACTATGTATATATATATATATGTGAATAAGGGCACGTGTGTGTGAGGGTATGTAGCTGGGTGCGCTTATATACGGAAGCGCCCGGGCTCGAGTGGACGTTGCAGACGTAACTAAGAGAAGTCAGGAATGAATCACAGCGAAGTGCTCTTCGTATCGGTGGGAAGGAGGCAGACCTTCCCCAAGTTTCTGTGGGAGTTTGCCCTATGTATGTAGAGGAAAAGAGAGGGAGAGCGACAGGGCGGGGAGCCGCGAGCCGTCTGCAGCTGCTGCTGGTTCCCCACTCACGGAGGAAGAGCACAGAGACAGCGATGTTGAACGTGAAGTCCCGAGGGGGTGAGGCAGACTAGTGGCGAGCTGCCTGCTGGAGTCCCCTGCGAAGATGTGTATGCCGCGCCTCGTGGGGTGCGAGCTAGTGGCCACACGAGTGTACATGTGGTGGTAATGAAAATGCGAAGACCGTTCAGAAGGAGGAGGAAACCACTCGAGGAGAAAAGGGAAGGACGTGCGCACGCCGGACAGACAGGGAGGCGGGAAGAAGCTGCAACGGGAGACGCGCTCGTCGGGGCTCCTTACATCTGCTGCAGACGCGAAAGTGTATGGACCGCGACAACTGTACTTCCCAGGCAGCACCTACGAACCTGCTACACAGCGGCACATGTGGAGGGGGTTCCAGCTGTCTCTGCGCCTGGCGCCGTCTGTCTCTGTCTCTCACACACATGTGGACCGTATTATATATATCATGTGTCAGGTTATATGCGTGTCTTTGGTCGATACGCACGTGCATTTGGACGCCTTGACAGCTGCAGGCAAAGATGAGCACCTCTAGGTTGGCGCACACGTGTCTAGAGACAGTTCTACAGGTATGTTTTCATAGGCGAACACAGCTAGGTGTATAATGTATGTGCTCCGGTGTATGCGTCGTGCACACATAATGTGTCGGGGGCCGCCACCGCCCTCGTTACATATGTGTGGATGTAAACGAAGTGTACTCATGTGTCTCGCAGAAGACAGGCAGCTGTTTTTCTTTGAGCGTCTGTGAAGAAGAGAGGTGTGTAGATGCTGCGACGTGATGCACTCGTGGGAAGTCAATAAGGAAACGTTTTGTTCTGCTTACGCAAGAGCTCTCCTCCGAGCGGCCCCAGCAGCAGCAAACAGTATCCGTGGGCAGCAGCAGGAGCAACAACAGTAGCAGCGATAGGAGGTGCTCCTGGTCGACGTGGAGGGCACGCAGGGAGTATCGGGGCAGTGGGGTGTACGTCTCGCGCGCCGAGATGAGAGACTGGGAGAGGTTGAACCGAAGGAGGGAAGACGTCATTTATGTGCATTGCCACCGAAGATGGAAAAAGAGGGAGTTCTTTATTCGTGTGTTACACGCATGTTTGTGTGCGTGAGGAAATACATACAAATGCATGCGCGTATGACCCTCATGCGGCCGTGTGCGTAGAGGCGACCTCGCCGTATTCAGCAGCAGTCGGTTTGTTGATGAGAGAAACAGCAGCAGCAGCCGCAAGTTAACTAGATGAGAGGACGATCAGCAGAAGCACCTGCGCTGTGCATGTGTCTGCAAAGGAACACGGAAGAAAAGTAAGGCAGCAGGAGCTGCTGGTACTTCCCTTGTATGCATATACATCTTACGTATCTCCGTATACATGTACATGTGTGTATATATGTATATATATGTATATGTATTTTTTTCTTCTGTATGTACACAGAGAAGTGATATCCATTATACGGATGGATATCACGTCTATAGCCAATGTATTTCTGCGTGTTGGGCGCGGAACAGCAGGAGCGGCAGCCGGGCTGGCTGGTGTTGCGTATGACGGAGAGCGGACACGTGTGGTGTGCGGGGAGCCGCAGCAGCAACAGTGTAAGCACGTCTAGCGTATAGAGCCTCGACGAAGCAGGTATGTGTTGGCCTTGTGCGTGTGGAGAGAGGCAGCAGCAAGAGCAGCCTCAGCAGCAGCAGCAGCGTGTTTTGCTTTTTCTTTGTGCATGCGTCCCAGGAAACAGGAGACTCACCCTCAGCTCTTCAGCCGTGTATCACGGAGAGTTCGGTAAGTTTCCAGTCTCGTCTCTCAGAAACGAGTGTATGTCTCGCAAAAATGTCCTCAGCGCCGGCAGGTGATGACGCGTCAGTGTGCAAGACGAACAGAACGCAAGAAAAGGAGAAAAGAAGGGGGGAGGGGAGAAGAAGAGAAGTTTCGGTACAGCGCTGGAGAGGAAGGAGAAAAAGTTTGTGTGTAGCGCTGCAGGCGGTATATATCCTCGCGTTCGTTTCTTAAAAGCGTTGATGCGCGACAAAACCACGCGTCTTCTGGGGTGTGTGTACACTGGATTCCATGGCGTCAAGTGTATGTGCACCAGACTTCCCTCCGCCCGTCCACGTTCACCCACGTCCCTTTAGATCTGTGCGGACGCCGGCAAGATAATGTCACAGTCGAACTGGTCAGTTCGACAGAAGCCGTTGTGTGCTGTGGCCTGTGCTAACGACAGCCGAGTGGGGAGCGAGCAGCCTCGCGCTGCAGCAGCTGGAGGGTTTGTTGCCTCTTGCGTCCACCTGTCGCACAGAATTGGCATGCCTGCAGGCTTTTCCGTAGCTTTCCTGAGTGTCTGTACACCTGCTTTTCCTGGGATGTACGTACACCGGGTGTCGGTGGTGGAAGCACCACTTTGCACATTGCTGAAGTGAAGTCGCAGTCACTGCACACTGCCTTCTCGTTCGGGCGAAGAACTGCTGGGGAAGAGTTTTTCCCTGTCTTTGTACTCCCTGAAGGCGAGAGGGCAAGGTGGGGGTGCACGATTTTCTTCTCTTGTGAAGAACGCGCGCAGTTGCCTGAGACGGGCAGTGCCCGTGTGAGTAGCATCTTCTGATACTCCGCGTGGACTTTTACACACGGCGCCGCTTGAGTTTACCTGTGCGTGGATAACGGGGCGTGTAGACACCAACTACGGAGCACAGGATACCGTGAATATGTGTACATCTGCATGCATAGATGAGTACATACCGACTACCCGGTATAGACAGATAGAGGGAGAGAGTAGGGTGTTTGTGCGAGGAAATACACGGCTCTCTTGTACGGCAGGTAGCAACTATGAATGTGCTTGCACCCACGTCCAGGTAAAGGCAGAGCTTCTGTGCGTCTGCGTCGGGTGTGCACCAACAGAACCAGCACGCAAGTGAAAACTACGTGTCATCCGGTGTTGACGAGTAGCTTGCTGAGAGACCTATTTGCGGCCCTCCGTACGAGCAAACAACTGGCGAGGGTCTTTCTGAGACGCGGTACACTGGAGTGTACGTACACACCTGGATAGATGGCTGCGAGAGGGGGTACCCGCAGTGGACTGATACTGTTGCGTCGGCGTTTGTCGAGCGCTGCTCACTTTTTCTTGCGGGCTTTTTGAGTGTCCCTGCAGCGTGTCACGCACAGGTGCACCCACCCGTTCTTCGGCTGTATTCCGCGTTGAGGGGTGTACGTACACTAGAATGAAATGCGTCGGTGTCTCGACAGCAGCCGAGTCTTTGCCTGTGGAGAGGCGCTCTTTTCCGCCTTCGGCCCTGCGGAAAATGCGTCCTGTGTCTGGTGCATGGCTAGTTCACTTGTGTGTAGAGACACACCGAAGACTGCAGAAGAAGATGCTTCGACGACGGTGTGCATTGACTGACTCTGTGTAAAAGTTGCGAAGCGGAGGAACGGCAACGTACGTGCGCTGCGGTGGGGTGTACGTACAGCACTTCCGTGAAGTCCTATGAGGTGGACAAAGAGTTTATCCTTGGGTTCGGTGGGCATCTGTTTGACCGGTTCCGACGCCTCGGTGTGTCTTGTACGGTTGCGTGGGGGGAGTCAAATCTTAGAAAAACTGCGTCACGTGTTGTGTTGCATATGTACAAATGTATACACACTTCAATATCCGAGACAAATGAGTGCATATATATGTATGTACGTATGTGTAGATGTATTGCGTATGTGTAGATGTGTTGCACATGTATAGACGTGCTGCATCTTCTCTGTGAATCGCTCCTTTAATGTAAGTCGTTTTTCAGCGCGTCGATGCTGGAGCGAGCCCTGTGGATCGGGAAGGCAGCATCCAAATTACTACTAGAATACGAGTGCATGCGTATTTGTGTATCTGTAGACATACGCTCACCCATACCACAACTAGATACATACGCATTCGTATGTATCTGCCTATTTTCTGGCACGTGTACGCGTGCAGATTAAAAATGCCTGTGCATGAACACACTTCGGGTGGCAGGATCATGGGGTGTATGTACACCTGTTTTTTGCAGGTCAGGAGCACAACTTCCAAGTCACTACTTTGCCGTAAGGTTTCCTTGACGCTCCCAGGCGGCCGCTTCTTCCCTGCTTGCGTGCTGCTGCAGAGGACCCTGGTCGTTGCTGCGGACAAGCAGCTCGCTACCGTCCTTTCGCTTTCGGCTGCGTAGATTTGTCTGGCGGCGGGTGGCTGTCTTTTTCCCTCTCACGCTCTTGCGTTCACTTCTGGTGTACACACACACACGCGAGCTGCTCTATAGGTGTATGTCTATGTTTTCTGTGTTGTCCCTGAAGCTGTGCAGACAGTGGAATTGCATGCATTCGTGCGCGTCCCGGTGCACGTACAGTCTCTGTGTTCGCAGAGCGTCTTACTGCTCTTCATGTATGGACGCAAAGACCTGCATAAGCATGCAGCAGTAGCAGCTTCTATATGCAGCTTGCGAATATTTTATCTGCATGCGCCCGGAACGCGTACTACGTCTGTGAGCGGCGCCTGTCTGCAGAAGATTTATACAGGCATGCAAACTAGCCGCCGCTGCACGTGGCAAACTCGTATATTCGTGCCGGAGGGAAAGATATTAGAGGATCGCTTGCACATAGTGGAAGGAGCAGACGGACCAATGCGTCCTAGGGTGTATAGACAGCGGAAGGAGGGAACAGACTGATACGTTTTGGGGTGTATAGACAGCGGATGGAGGAACTGGAATGACGCGTGTTCGGGTGTCTAGACACTGCGTAACCGGCTCCGTTTCAGACGCCTGCAGCCACTTTTGCATGTTGGCTGCTGTGACTCGCTCCACAGACCGTTCTCTGCTCTGCGTCTCCTCCCCTGCGCACACATACACAACTGTGCTTTATATAGGTGAACTAAACGTTCGCAAGCGTAAAGAAATATACGTCTACCCTTTGATAGAAACCCTCTTGTAAGTGAACTCTTTTTTGGTCGATCTGCATGCTCCGCTTGACTCTACCAAAGTTTATGCAGGCCTTCTCGAACCCAGCAAATATACATATCTATATATATAAACAAACGCATGCATACATTGCTTGGCGGATGCGGACCGGCATGTGCGTCCTGCACCCGTGGGCCAGGACAGAAAGACGTGACCACGGGCACGTGCAGGTACAGCATATGTATCTGTATACAGTGCTAGCTCGCTTTTCCTGTTCTATATACATCCATATATACATGTACATATATATATATATGTGTATATACGTATATAGATAGAAAGATACACATGCTGTATCTATATACAGTTCTACCTCTCTCTCATTGTTTTATATACATCCTTATATACATATGTATACATAGGATAGGTAGATAGATACACATGCTGTATCTCTTTACTTCTTTATATACATCCCTGTGCACATATATGTATAGATATGTGCAGTTTCATACGTCTGTGTGTATAGAGAGAGTAACCGTCTCTTCTCCGCATGGGTCATCATGGCGCTGCTGTGGGGTCCCCTCCGTCTTACCTGCTGCAGGGAGCCTGTGTATCTCGGTGCGGACCGAGCGCGTGGAGCGGCAACAGAGCCTCGTCCGCAGGCGAAATGGCTCGTGAGTCCAACTGCCTGCCAGACTTTCAGACGCTTCGGTTGTTCTTCTTTGCTGTGCAACACGCCGCGAAGGCTTCCCATATTCGACGCTTATGTCTCATCGCTTCTTGGGTGCAACAGAAAGCTGCTGCCGCTGCTGCTTCCGCGTAGTCGTGCCCCTGCTGCTTCCGCGCAGTTCTGCTGCTGCTGCGTGCGCGCAGTCCCGCTGCTGGTAAATGCGCGCAGTCCTGTTGCTGCTGCTGCTGCATGTGCGCAGTCCTGCTGCCGCCGCTGCGGGATGTGTGCAGTTCTGCTGCTGCTGCTGCTGCGTGTGCGCAGTTCTGCTGCTGCTGCTGCGTGTGCACAGTTCTGCTGCTGCTGCGAAACGACCCTGCGGCTGCGTTGTTTCTCTCTCCTGTTCTTGGTGCATGCGTCCGCCTGCTGGTGCTACACTTGCTGGTGGTGCGGATGGTGCGTAGGCAGCCGCTGCTGCTTCTGCGGCGCAGATGAACTGCCGCTGGTGCTGCTCCTGCTGCCATGCTGCAGCTGCTTGTGTACCAGCGGAAGCGTTCATAGCGCGCTTGCGGTTCTTATATTGCAGCTGCTGCTGCTCCGTCACTGCTGCGGACCCTCCAGCTGATGGTGCAGTCTTGCCGCAGTTCTCTGTGTGTAGCTGGTGTGACGCTTCAATCGAAGACGCGTCCTCGAATTTTTCTGCTTTCGTTCCTCGTCGTTCGTTCTTTTGTGCCCGGAAGCCTTGCTTCACCTCTGCCGCTGCTGCACCGGCCGCTGCTGTTATAGATTTCCGTGACTGCCGCACCTCACTTCGTTTCTGCTGCAGCTGCTGTCCCTCCTGTTGCTGCGGGGGTTACTGCGACTGGTGCTGCTGTTATACACCTGCTGGGCTTGTCGTCGTGGTGGGGCAGCTGACCTTGCTGTTGCTGCTGGTACCACTGGTCTCCTGCTGGGCGACGGTTGCTGCTGCTGGTCCTCCTTCAACTCCTGTAGCTGCTGTTGGTGCTTGCGATGCCGCTGCGCGTGATAACGCACGCTGTTGCTGCTGTTGCTGCTGCTGCACAGGGCCGATCTCCGGACGCGTCAACCGCGTCTCTGCAGCGGCTGGCATCCTTCACAAATCCGCAGCAGCAGCAAGTCGTGGGGTCGTTTTGCCGGGGCGGCAATGCTGCTGCGTATGGCCACCCCCGGAGCTACGGCCTCGGGGCCGCAGCCGCAGCAGCAGAGACACATGGAAGCACTGCAGCAGCAGCAGGAGGCAGCTACAGCAGCAAGTCCCGCGTGCGCGAAGGTGGGGAAGGCGGGGGGGTTTCACGAAGCAGCAGCAGCGTGAGTAGCAGCACCCCTGGACGGCGGAAGAACAGGACTGTCGTCCCAAGTGCTGCAGCAGCAGCAGGTACAAAAGAAGCTGCAGCGCTGCCGGAGAACGGAATGCGGTGCTTGAATTACTCGTTCGAGCAACGCCGGCAGTCGCAGCAGCGCGCAGAAGCCGCCGCAGACGCAGCAGCCGGGGAGGACCGCGCCTTCTATCCCCACGCGGGGGGCGGGGACCGGGGACGCGGCACCCGCGGACACGGAGGAGAAAGAGGAAGTGAAAACTCAGAAGAAGAAGAGCGGATAGACAGGGAAGAGCGCCACGCAAGAGCAGCAGCAGCAGCAGGGAAGCTTGTGGAGAACGAACAAAAGAGGCCGGGGCGTTCGGCGGAGGCAGGAGAAGACGGCGGCGGCCACGGTGAGGGAGACGCGGCCGTTCGAATTCGCAGGAGACCGCGCGTAGGGAAGGGGACCGCCGGGGAAGGACAGGCCGAGCGAGACGAAGAAAAAGAAGAGGGCAGAGGAGAGGACGACGCAGAAGAGAAGGACGAAGAAGATGAGATGTCTCGCGGGGCCGCAACGACGTGCAGTCCGGCGCTTTGCATTCTCGTTGAAGGCGACCGGAAAGCGAAGTCGTGGAGAGAAAAGATGGAGATCGTCCGGAAAGTGCTTCTTGCTTCCGGCCTCAAGGGAGAGAAGTGTGTAAAGCGCTCTGCAGAAGAACTGCGTAAGCAAAGCACACACACAACCACATACCCGCGACCCGCAGCTTCCTACTACATCCCCTTCCCCTTCCCCCCTCCTTTTCGCCCCATATATATATGTGTGTATGTTCATATCTTTTTCAGCCGTCGCAGCCGGAGTGTATATGCTTGACGTATCTCTCTCTCTATGTGTATGTGGTCAAGGCGTGTGTGTGGGTCTCTCTTCGTCTCAGTATCTCCACATAAATATCTGTGGAAGCGTCAGCAGAGCAGCAGCAGCTCGTAGATTCGTTGAAGAGGAAGACGCATGCGGAGCAGGCGGCGCGCAGTAGTATGGTGTGGGGTGTCGTGGTGCTGCGTTTTTGTTCTCCTCTGCGCAGCAGATATGTCTGCGTCCGTCTCCAGCTGCCTGCAACGTATATAGATGTAATGAAACTGATCAAATATATATATATGGGTGTATGACCCGCGCTGTCTTTCTCCTCCTGTACATATGTGCCGCAGCAGTAGTTCTGCTGCTGCGACGGCAGTCAGTCGCTGCCTCCGCCGGCGCACACGTGTTCCTAGGGTACCGCCCCACCAGAGAACAGTCGAAGCATTTCATCTTTTCGAATGTCGCCATTTCCTTCGCTTTTCTTTCTTTCTGTTTGTCACTCTTCTTCTTCCTTTGCTGCTTATCCCCACCTCACAGTACGACAGGGAGGGCAGACGGATCGTCGGTCGGCTGACGGCCTCTTCCTTTTGCTGCTTCGTCTGCATGAGGAACGCCGGAAGTTCTCTTCCGACGTTGTGTAGATTTCTTCTCTCTCTTTAAGCTTCCCGGGGGTTTCTTCCACAGCCACGACGACCTATATAGATCTATTAAAACTGACCATATATATATATGAGTATATATGTGTGTATGTATACATGAGTATATGTCTGTATGTATATGTATGTGTGTATGTGCATGTATATATATGCGTACATGTGTATATGCATATGTGCATGTACGTGTATATATATTTGTGTATATATATATGTTTATATATTTGTATGTTTGTATGTCTCTCTTTAGAGATGGATGTGCTTATATGTGTATGTGTATCTAGATACATGCGTGTATGTAGATGTGTGTGTGTGTGTGTGTGTGTGTGTGTGCATACATATGTGTACGTATGTATGTGTATGTATGTATACGTGTGTGTGTGTATATGTATGTGCATATATATATATATACATAGATGTGTATGCGTGTATGTATCTATATATCTATGTGTCTATGTATCTATGTATATATATATATATATATATCTGTGTATGTATGTACTCTGTGTGTGTGTGTGTGTAATGTATATATATGTAGGTATGTATGTGTGTATATGTGTATGTATATAATGTCTATATACATACGTGTATATGTATATTTATACCTATGTAGCCATTCGCATCTCGTGTACATGTGTGCCCATCTGTAGCTATTTGTATGCGGGTGGAGAGAGGCAGCAGCCCATGCCTGCACGTGCCTGCGGTTGTATGTAGGTGGGGTGTACGTACACCGGGCACTGTGTGGAAAAGGCAGCAGGACAGGGAAGTCCTGCAGCTTGCTGCGTTCGCTTCCTTCATCTTCCCCCCGCACTGTCGCTTTGCTCCATTTAGTCGATCTCCTCGAGGAGATGCGAGGAGGGAGATTCCGCCCTACTTGTTATGTCTTTTTTTTGTCGTCCCGCCGCTTTCGTGGGGTGTACGTACACCGCAGCGACGCGGACAGTGACAAGTTTATCGGTGCGCGCCACGTCGCCTTCTCAAAGTGGACTGCCGTGGCTGTGTTCTTCTGAAAAACGCGGGTCCTGCCCGTGCTGCCCTGCTGCCTCGGCTCAGATTTCCCCGCTGCTGCGGTGGACGGCAGTAGATTCTCTGCTGTTCTATGCTCCTTGCTGCTGCCGGTGCGGCTCGTTCTTTTCTTCTTTCTCATTGGCTTCCTCTTAGCCGCTCTTCGCTTCCCCGGCCGGCGGAAAAGACGGAAGAGGGCAATGCAGAGAGTCAAAAACCTGCGTTAGTATGTCAGGAGACACAGTGACGCACACATCCCGCTGCTGTTGCTTCTGCTTTTCAAGGGACGCTGCTGCTGTCTCAGGGGCTGCGGACGGTGCTGCTGCTGTATTTTTCTAATGTTGCTGTCCCGGTGGGTTCTGCTGCTCTGTTGGTGCTGGTGCTGTTCGCAGTGTGTCTGATCGACGGACTGTCGTACGCGGCAATTTACCTGCGCTTCGTTTCTCTCGGGGACGTGGTAAGCCCTGCTGCTTTTCTCCGCTGCTGCGCCTGCGCGCGGCTGCGGCTGGTCCGTCTGCTCTCACGTGCTGCAACTGCCGCCGGTGATCCACGCGCTGCTCGCAACCAGCAGCCGCTCCCGTTCCTGCCCTTCCTGCCGCTTGTCTCGGGCTGCTCTTGCCCCCTGCTGTTTTTTTTGATTCTTCTGCTGACTCGCTGTTCCCGTCCCTGCCGTCCCCGCCATTTACGGTCCTTCCGCTGCTGCTGTCCTTCCGCTGCTGCTGTCCTTCCGCTGCTGCTGTCCTTCCGCTGCTGCTGCTGCTGCTGGGCTGTCGTGCCGTTTTGTTGCTGTCCTGCTGCTCCACTGTTTCTTGCCGCAGCAGCTCTGTCGCAAGGGTGTATGTGTGGACGTGTTACTGCATGCATTCTGCAGCCGTGCGTAGAAGACGGCAGACACTTCCGTCCGAACTACCACGCGCTGCTCTCGAAGGAGTTGTGCGTTCTGCTGGAGCAGCTCATGCTCGACGTCAATAACAGGGACGACGCACTGGTGAGCCACCCACCTCACTGAAAGAGTAACATATATATAATGAGAAACAAGTACATATACATACATATGTATACACATATATATATATATATATGTGTACTTGTTTCTCTTTTTCACACTCCCTGTCTCTTTCACTCTGGCTGTTTCTGTCTCTGTTTGTGTACTCATAGATGCGTAGCGTACGTGTATGTAAAGCCAGTATTTTGCTACATACATAAACACACATATATATAATATGTATCAGTGGGAGTCTGCACGCAGGTGTGCATCCTGAAGCGGATATGTCTCTCCTCTATTATATGCACATATATACACAATGAGGATATAGAAGGAGATGGATGATGTGCACTTTTTCGACAGTAATTCTGTGTGTATGTGTGTGCATTCAATACCGCTGTACACATATAGAGACAGGGAAACTGAGAGAAAAGGCGAGAGAAGTACGGAATTCTTCGTATATCGAATGCCCTCGTACGCACACAAAGAGACACAGAAGAGGGGAAGAACAAAAAGAGAGAAGTCGTCCTTTGCGTTGTATGTCCACGACCCCTATGAAACGGAGAAAAACGGATTTCTTTGTGTATATAATACCCAATTATACATAAAAAGACACAGAGAAACAGACCGGGGAAGGGAGAATGCTCCTGGGTGCCTCACACGCATATATGGTGCACTTCCCTTTGCGAGTGTGGGGAAGTAGGGAGGTCGTCGGCGGTTCCGCCCGGTGTCGGTGGGACGGTCCCGCCCATACACACGGGCAGCGTTCCTCCTTAACCTCCCCTGCTGTGCGCCTCTGCCTTCCTCTCTGTCCTTCGACCTCCTCAGGATCTCCATTTGTCGCTTTCTTCCATGTATCTGCGTTTCTGTCTTTTCCGCTGTTGTATTGCCCCACGTTGACGACGCCATGCATCCCCTCCCGTTGGTGGGTACCCCCTGTAGAGACGACCCACCCGCGCGCGTCCGCGCAGATAGAGTACCTCATCTACATTGTATATATGTGCGAGTATGTGTACGTCCATATATATGAATGTAAGCTGAAAGGTTGAGAGAAATGCAGGGGCTTGCGACCACGTGTGTGTGTGTGTGTGTGACGTGTTTTGCTGCAGGGGGACGCAGTGCGTCTTCTCGTTCGGGCAGTGGCTCCGTCGCTGCCGTCGTTTCACGCGGCGTTTACTGCAGCACAGCCTCTCACACGCATCCGAGACATTGCCCATCGCAACGATATCTCGGCCGAGCTAAAAAATGTACGTCTCTTTCACACTTGCACAGGTTCTCTCTTTGCCGGAGAGAACTTTACTTCTTTATCTCCCCCTCTCCCTCGGTCTCTTCGTCTCTCCGCTGCTGCCGACTCGCCCACGCTGCTGCCGACTCGCCCACGCTGCTGAACTGACCGCTGCCGACATAACGTGTGCCAGCGGCGTGGCTGACACGACAGCTCTAGACACAACAGCTGGGAGTGGGGCCGACGTCGGCGCCGTCTCTTCCTTCGCGCCGCCGGCACTGTCGTACGTGTTGCGCTGCGCCTCGCGATGCTGCTGCCGACATCTGCGCGTGGTTGCGCCCCGCCTACGCTGCAGTTGGCTCGGGCTGCTGCTCCTGCAGTGCGGCTGCTGACGCGGGCTCGTCGTCGCGCTGCCGCTGGTGACGCTGACCCGAGGTGATGGCGTTGCTGCGTGCGCGCGCCCCCGATCTGTGGAATGCTGCCACCTTGTCTTGCCGAGCGCTGCCGACGCTACGCTTCGGGGGGCGCGCTGCCGATCGGCGGTGCGGCAAACACTGCAGTTGCACACTTTATGGAGAGAGATGTGTGTGCGTCACGCGTGCGAGAGAAAACCTCTGCCGAAACATGGGGGGACGTGTTTGCATGCGGCGATGTGCATATGTGAGGTCCTGCCCTGCCGCCCCTCCCTCCGTTTTTCCCCCGCCCGCAGCAGTGCTGCAGCAGACGTCTCGAGCAGTCCCCTCCGGTTCGCCGATGACGACGCGAGCATGCGGCGATCTGTGACGCACACACACACACACACACACACTCACACACATGGTCGTTCTCGCCGTAGAGTTTCTTCTTTGCCGCATGCGCCGGGGTGCTGCCGCACATTCGAGGCCCTTCGCCGCGGCTGCGAGAGAGGAGGGGGGGGGGGAGAGGGGAGGGAGGCGCGGTGTGTCTGCGCGTCCGGGTGTCTGTACACCGCAAGTTCTTCCCCACGGCCACACGAAGAGAAGGGGAAAGGTGTCCAGCTGGGGCACCTGCTGCGCGAAGGAGAGGCGAAAATTAACTTCCGTTTCTCTTCTCTGCGGATGTCTTCCTCTCCGTGTGGGGTGGGGGGGGGGGGACACTGTGCTTCCAGGATGGGGAAGGGAAAAGGAGACTTGCCTTTCTTTGCAGATTTTCCTTCCTCTGTGCGGGGCGGGGGTGCTGCTGCTAGACTTGCCTTTCTTTGCAGATTTTCCTTCCTCTGTGCGGGGCGGGGGTGCTGCTGCTCTGTTAGGAACTTAAGCATTCCCTCCAGAACAAGCTGCATCGCTGCGCGGGCCCCGAGGACCTCATCACTGCGCAGCAATTTCTCGAACGTTTCCACGCCCAGCGAGACGCCTACCCTCCTGCGTTTATCGCAGAGTTCGAGAAATTCTACGACGTAAAAAGTGTCTCCTCCCCCAAGAAGTCTTCTTCACTCGCTTCTTGCTCCCCGCGTCCTGCGATGGCTTCTATTTCTTCTCCTCCTGTCTCGTCTCTGTCTCGTCTCCGTCTCCGTGTCTCTCTGCCTCACTTTCCCGTCTCTCTTTTGCTGTCTTCGTCTTTCTGTGTGTCATCCACTCCTCGTCTCTCTGTGTCTTCCTTTTTAGTCTCTTTGGCTGTTTTCCACCCGCTGTTTTTCTGCTGCGTCTCCCCGTCCTTCTCTTTCTCTCGCTGAAGTCCACCCTCGTCGACTTCGTCGTGTGCGTCTTGAGGATGCCTGTCCTTTCTTGCTTCCCCGGCTGCTGCTGTCTCAGCGAGTTCTCTTCTCTGTGTGTGTGTGTGTGTCTCCCACGCGAGAAGCAGGGGAGTCCCTTCATTCTCCTGTCAATACACATAAGGATGCACAAACACACGTATGCGAGTATGTATAGGAAAAGGTACACAGAGAGGAAAACAGACAGAGAAAGGGGAAGGTGGATAGGGGAAGTCGTCTTCACGTGTATTATACGGGTATGGGGCATATACGGACATGGACACATACCCCTGTATGTATATATATCTAGAGAGAGAGAGGAGCAGACGAAGAAGAAGAAAATGTGTGGCAGGTAACGATACGACGTGCAATGTGCTGGTTCTGGTTTTCTTCTGAAGCAACCCGGCAGCACCCGAGCCACAGGGAGGAGAGTCCTGACAGCAGCGGCGTGGCTGCGCGTGCTGTCGCCGGTGGCGTGGCTGCTTCTCGCTGTCTCCATCACGGAAAGGGGGGGGGGGGCAGTTCTGCAGCCGCAGAGAGAGACACTAAGCAGCAGCAGCAGGGGGGTCAAGGAAGAGAAAGGGGAAGCAAAGAGAAACTCCTCGAAGAAGTCTGCACGGAAGTGGGAGAACTTCTCCCACCGCTTTCATCACCACCCCACCACCGCCGCCACCCGGCCAGTTGTCCGTGCCGCAATGCCGATCTCCGCCCATCACGTCTCTGTCTTTCGCCTCCTCTCCCTCTCTTTCTTTTCGTCCTTCTCTGTCTTCCTCTTCCCCCTCCCTGTTGCTGCGTTCCGTCCTTTTTGTATGTCTGCACGTGGGGGGGGGACTCTCGTATCGGGCAGATTAGTCCGTCTGTCGAACGTAGCGCGCAGCTGTACAAATCCTCCCACGTATATATATATATATATATACCCGCACGTTCGGGGAAATGCTTTCATATACATATATATATATATATGCACTTCCACGTCTACGTATGTGTGTACGCTGGCGTAAATGCTGTCTGTTGCTTTTGCACGCATAAATATCCGTATACATAGACGCAGGTAATGTGCCTGTCTCTGGGAAGTGCCTTGAAGTTGCTGCGATACCTTCGTCCCTTCGTACGCATTCGAGTGCCGCTCAAAAACGCCGTCCACAGCGGAATGCCACTTTTTTCATCCATATATTCATACACATATATATCCACGTTTGTATAGATATATATACATTTCTTCATAGAAATATATATATATATATCCATGTGTACATAGTAAGAGTGTGGTTACTTGTCTACCTGTGTATCCACGTATATACATATATATGTGTAGCCTTGTGCCATTGTAGTTGCCTTTGTATTCATACCTACGTGCTCATATATACATATATATATACGTATATATATGCGTCTCTTTCTCTCTATATATATGTATTTGTAGTGTGGAGCTGTCTATCTGTGCGTATATACATATATATGTATATGTGTGTATATGTGAGGAACACGTTGAGCGGCATTCTGCCTGTCATCGGTGCATGCAGGAACTCTGTCGCTTCTTTAACGCAACAGAACTGGAGACACGACTGAACGAAATGCGAGTCCAGGAAAATAACCCGCGGATGAACGAGCTGATTAAGTGCGTGTCTCACTTTCTCTTTCTCTGCTGCCTTTCCCTTCTTCTTTTCTTCCGAATTCCTCACTTTTCCTTTCTTTGCCGTGCACAGAGTTGTAGACCCCTGCCGCAGACCCTCCTCTCTCTTGCTGTTCGTGGGTGCAACCCGGCCCGTGCAGGGTGCGTCGGCTGAGCTGACACGCAGGTGACTTGTATGCATGTTGAAGACTCGAAGTTGGGGATGTCCTTTTCTCTCTGTATGTATTCGTCTTTCGCTCTACCGCCTTCCGTGGACCTCTTCTTCGTTTTCGCAGGCCGGTTTGTCTGGTGCTGCTTCTGTCTCGCCAGGACTCGCGAGAGACGAGACAGCAGATGCACGCAGAGGGGGAGAGAAACAGGGAGACACACGTGGAAAAACGGACGAAAAAATGTTCGGGTCTCCTCTTTTATTAGAGTTGGGGAATTCTTGTGTGGAGACGGCGGCTGGCAGCCGCTTACCGCAGACATACTCTGGTGTGCATGCAGTAGCCGACGTGACTCTGTATGGTGCGCATGCCTTTGCCTGGAGATTCCCTCTTCCATATACAGAGAGAAGAAAAGGACCGTTTCTTGCATGCGCTTCCCTAGGGAGTTACTTGTTACTTACACACGCTACAAACATATATGGAGCGAAAAGGAGAGCGTCACTTTTCTGCATGCACGTTCGTGCCTGTGGCATTGACTGTTTTTGCCTACACAGGCCTTTTAGAGAAACATGCATGCAGACAGAGACACAGAGACAGAGGGAGACATTTTTGCTGCGTGTACTACCCGCCGACTGTATCCTGGCCGCATGCAGCTGCTCATGCAGGCCAGCCTTACATACACACACGACGTGTGTATCTGTAGAGAGGAAGAGTAATACTTGCGTGAACCCACCTGCAGATTCAACTGGCAGAAACGCCCTCCCTTTCAAAATGTCTATACATGGAGAGAGGGCGAGGAAGAGTAATTTACTGCATGCGCCTACCTAGTTAACTGGCATACACACCCACACACTCTCTCTACGTATATAGATGTCGGTATATATGTATATATATGTCTGTGGGGGAGAGAGAAACAGCAATTCCTTGCATGTATACCTGCATACAGAGTTAACTTGTACACACACTTTCTACACATATGTACGTCGGTGTATATATATATATATATGTGTATACAGATAGAGGGAGGGGGAGAGTCACATCTTGCATGTGCTGGGCTTCTCCTGGGGGTCGCGTGCAGACGCATCGTATCGTAGTGGGTCCTTCTGTGTGTTGTTGGGGAAGAGGAGTCTTCCACACGTTGACGCTGACAAGTGCCGCTGGCCGCGTCCGCAGACGAATTCTTCAAAGAAGAGGAAGTGGCTTACAAGCGAGAAGAAACCGAGCTGCTGCTCTTCGTCGCGATGATGTGCTGGACATTTTTTCGTCGTGTGTGCGTAGCAGAGAACGGCTCCACCGCGAAGAGAGACCACTACGTTTCTTTTCTGTCTTTTCTCCTGCAGTGCAGGTGAACAGTATATATATATATATAGATAGATAGATAGATAGATAGATATTCTCTTCTTTCGAAGGAGATAGAGAGGGGCACCAGAGACAGAGGAGAATCCCCACGGGTATATAGATCGATAGATAAAGCATGTAGGCTGCATTGACATGGAGAGCTGTTGCCGAAGTTCGTCCGCAATTTGGGGAAGGGAACGCTCTGCAGTCCCTCTTTTGCATGCGTCTCCCCAGTCCTACGCAAGTTGACCTCCGCGCTGTCGCATGCTGCCCGAGATGCCCACGCCGAGGTTATATATATATATATGTATATACACGTTGTCTATATCTCTGTCTGTCTATCTATGCATTTACGTACACTATCTCCTTATCGTTCTCCCTGTATATGTAGATAGTAATCTGTAGATGTACGTATATATGTTTGTGTGTGTGTGTTGTCTCTTTCTCTCTCTAGGGTTGTATATCTATATATACACATATATTGTCTGTTTTAATGTATATATACATGAGCCCGTGCAAGTGCTATGTATACACTACTATATGTCCATATTCTTTGTGTATCTGTCACTCTCTCTCTCTATATGTATATATATGGATGAATGAGTGCTAGTGTAAACACGTACACACCTACCTCGTGTGCCTGCACCCACCCCTGCTGCTGTCCCTGCTGCTGCTGCACGTGCTGCTGCTACAGACGATTTTTAGAGGCAAAGGCGCGGATGGATGATCCCACAGCCTCGGTGTCAAAGCTGCTGGTGACTTTGACGGTGTGTCTCGAGCTTCGTTGCGCTCTCAATTATCAGCTCCGGGACAACGTGCCGGTAGCTGCAGATCGCGAGGCTGCCCACCAGGTGCAGGAAATGTAAGTCTTTTCCGTTTTGCTTCCTGTTTACCTCTCGCACTTACACATATATGCACATGTCCACAAAAGTGGAGAAGAGAAGAAGACAGAGAGGGGACGAGACACAGAAGGGACGAGACAGAGAAGAGAAAATTTAGAAAACAGCGGGACTGTCTGTGCCATGGTGTGAAAAGTAGGGGGTCCCTCGGACTTCGCTTCCCAGACGCAGAACCACCAGCCCGCCGAGCTGCTGCTGTGCAAACAGACGAACAGCCATTCGAGAGAGAGGAAGAGAAGGAGGAAGGAGAAGAAGCGAAAAGAGGCAGTTTTGGGGCATTTTCTTCAAGTAGAGAACGGCGAAGAAGCAGCGCGCGAGACAAATGCATGCAGACCCACACACATACACACACGTATACACGAAGAAGGACGCAGCAAGCACGAGGAAAGGGAGGACAAGAGCAGAGGAGAACAGCAGAGGAGGATAACAGAGGAGAATAACAGAGAGAGGACGAAGAAGAAGCGAAAGAAGCGGGAGGGTCACCAAGAGACCCAACGAATGCAGAAGGCCGTCCTGCTTCTCACGGAAGGCAGGCCAGTGTGGGGGGGGAGTCGCGGGACGTGTCTGAGTTGCCGCAAAAGGGAAGGCAGGGGAGACACGAAGAGAGAGACGGAGACGGGAAGAGGGGGGAGGGGGGGGGCCGAAGAGGTCCACCGAAAGGGAGACGGAGACGGGGAGAAGGGGGGGCCAAAGAGGTCCACCGAAAGAGGGAAGGCGAAGAAGAGACGGAGAGAGTCGGCACTTGTCTCTGCATGCACAGCAACTCTCGCAAGATTTGTCAAGACGCATGCTGAAGAGAAATTTAGAGGGAAACTGCACATCGGAAAGAGAAGAACTTCTGCATCCAGGTGATGCCAAAATATGCCTCACCATACAGAGGAACATCAATATATATATATATATATATATGTGTGTCTTTGGATGTGGCCGTGTATGTGTGTGTAGACGTGTATATATATGTGTGTGTCTGTGTCTATATATGTGCATGTACATACATATTTGTATAAATTATATATATGTGTGTGTCTCTATGTGTAGAAGTATGCGTATATACATTTATACATATATATGTATGTGTGTGTGTGTATGCATCTGTGTAAGTATTACTTATGTATATATGTGGATCTATAATATGTGTCTCTGTGTGTGTAGACCTCTATACGTATATATACGTGCATCGGTTTCTCTCTATACACACATCGACGACCACATATGGAAGGATGCCTTCTACATGTATATAAATATGATACGTTCATATGGATGTAGATATATATAGAGAGAGATCTATATATATATGTGGGGATATAGAGAGATACGCGCATATGTTCACAGGTGTATATCCGTGCATATATATATATATACGTCAATAGGGATACATAAACGAACTTGCTAGAAGAGGGGTGAGTAACGTGGTGCGAAGTGCGTGCATGCATCTTCTTCTAAAAAGTGCGACTTTTTGTCTGCCTCCGTCTGTCTGTCTCCCTGCGTCAATATAGGGGAGTTTTCTGCATTTGAAGCGAGACGCATGCATGCGTCCACCCGTGTCTCCCCTTCACACTCCGCTTTCCTCTCTTTGCCCCTCCCCTCTTCTGTCTCGCTTTCGTCTTCCATCTTCGTTTTCTCCCGCCTTTCTTCGTCCCACTTTCTCAGTCTCTTCGTGAACTGCCCAGGAGTCCCCAAGGAAGCGCATGCGTTGCTTCTCGTGTGGCTGGACGCATGCCGCTGCTGCGCGCTGCTGCCTGCTGACTTCGCCACCTGCCCCAGGAGCTCTATACGTCTACGTATGTGTATGTGTGCGTGTATTTCTATAGAGGCGTGCTGCCCCTCTACAAGTCTCTATCTGCAGGTTCACATGTCATATATGGAGAAGCGAAAAAGGTCTCCATACATATATATATATATATACGGGTCGACTTGTATCGCATCCATCCATGCCAAGGCGCTTCCACATCTGCAAGTCGGCCTTTTCCGGCTATCCAAGCCACAGCGCATGCTCGTCTCTCTGTGTGTATGTCTCCCCATTTCTCTCCCCCTCTATCTCCGTGTCGCTTTGCGGCTGTTTTTTTCGGCAGGCGACTTGCCGAGGTGCTGCTGGACGACGTTGCCTTCGTGCTGCTCAGTCGCATCGAAACGCTTCTCACCCAACTCCCAGACAGCCGCTGGGCGGAAGCCATAGAGGTATATGTCTTTACCCCCCTTCTACCTGCTGTTGCAGGCAGCATTTTCTCCATATAATATACGGATAGATACACGTATTAGTATTCGACTTCCCATCTTGAGCAAGTGCTGCATGTGCTGCGTATTCGTATATATATGGACATGTCTGTGAGTGTAGACACCGAAGAAGACAGAATGAGAGAGAAGGGGCAGTTCGTCATTGAAGTGTCCACTGTGTGTACGTACGTGTGTGTGTGGATAGATATGTATATAAGTGCGTCTCTGGCTATATACATGTCCATGTATATGTATTATACTTCTCGCTGCCTTGGTGTGGGGAACCCGCTTTCTGCAGGAGAAGAGAAACGGACCGCTGCGGGCGTGGAGGGGGGTCTCCACTTCGTAGGAAAAATCTGCTGCTCTCTCATTTGTCTGTCTCTCTGTGTCTCTGTATATCTGCATGTGGACTTATATATGTAGAGGGAAAGCTATCCATATACGGCTCAGTATAAATATACGTAAATTTCCCATTTCCCCACATACCTCTATATATAAATATATATACGTGTTGGTCAGTTATATATACATATACATATACACGTGTTGTTCAGTTATATATATATATGTATATACACATACATACATAGAGGTATATACGTGTACATATACATGTATACTTATATACATGTGTATACGTGTAGGTAGAGCTGGTGTATCTGTGTTGGTATATCTGCATCTATATATATATATATACGCAGATACGTACATTCATATGCCTGTATATATATATATATATGTAGGGTGAAGCGTCCTTCTCTCTAATATATATGTATATGTACCAGTTCAAATAGAAAAAAAGTATGTGAATGTGTCCAGAAACAGATGTAGTGGGTGAATATGAAACAGATGGATGGAGAGTGTATGGAGTGACGTGTGCCTCTCTCTTGAATATATATATGTATACATATATACATTCTTTATATAGAGAGAGACGTCTCTGTTTAGAAAAGGATGTGTATATTTACAGAAGATGTATAGACTACTATACGGCAGATGTAAAGCGGAAAAGAGTGTCCAAGACGCCAGCAGGCCGTTTCCAATTGCTGGGAAGAGGCAGTCCGAACCCCTCTTCTCTCCACTGTATGTATGTGTGCTACATACATATATATATGCGCCTTTGCATGCATTTTATATTTATTTAACAAGTATGTGGACTGCATCTTTGTGTATTTCCGATATACATATGCGTGTGTGCATGCCTCTTTTCGACAAATATGTGGACTGTACGTTGGTGAATTCTGACGTACACATATATATTTATTCGCATGCATGTATATATCATTTGTGAGTCATAGTTACTGGCTGCAGGTATGTGTGTCTGTATGTGTGTTTGACATATGTGTGTATGTACTTACATGTGCTTTTATGTATATGACTTGTATATGTGTGGAATGTATATATGTGCGTGTACGCATGTGTATAGGTGTGTGTATGTATATGAGTCGTTTGACGAATGCATGCCTGTTCATATACGACAGCTGCGTAGGGAGTATGTCCGTGTGGCAGAACCTGCTGAAGTGGCTAGGGAAAAGTGTCCTCCTGCGCGCGAGATTTCTGCTGCTTCAAGCGCTGCTGTTCTTCTTCTTCGCCTCTGCTGCTGCTGCGTCCGCGTTGCTCCTGCCCCGCGGGCGTGTTGCTCCGCTGTCTCCTCACTGACGCCGCTCTTCGCTGCTGCAGCTTCCTGCGGCTGCTTCCTACTGATGCTGCTTTCTGCTGCTGCTGCTTCTTCCTGTTGCTGCCGCTTCACACTGGTGCTGCTGCGGCCGCTCTGCTGGCGATGCTGCTGCCGCCGCTTCTGCGACTGCTCGTCCTCTGCGAAGGCTGCTGCTGCATGCGCACGCTGGCGGTGATCTGTTGCCCTGCTCCTACTGTTGCGCTGCCTCTGCTACGCTGCTGCTGCTGTCGCGGATCAGGCACTTGCGCTGGGCGTGAGGGACGTCAAAGTGAGCGGCCTGCGACGCGATGAGTGCCGCGCCCTAGACGCAGTAAGAGCCACATTTATCGCTTGAGCAGATCTTCCTAATCTTACACGACTTATCCACACATCTGTCTATCTATCCATCCGTCCATCGTGTCTATCTATCCCACCTATCCATCTCTCTCTTTCTATACATATATATACATATATATGTAACTGTGTACCTTTCCACTAGATTAGATATATACGTACCTGCAGACATGCCTATATATATATATGGATGTTACTAGTTAGGTACATGCAGAAGGAGAGAGATCAACAGAAGAGGCGGAATGTCCACGTGTACATATATGTGCATGTAAGGTTGTTCGTAGCGTCAAGGAAGTTAACCTTTTGTGTGGTGCTGCCCGTGCTATGCACTTGTGTAGATGATGATGCAGCACATATATACATATATATATGTATATATCTATAAGTGTATTCCATGCACCAGCCACAGGTAGAAATAAATAGAGGAGGAGAGGGGCGCTGCCGTCTGCAGGCATGCTGGAGGAGGAGGGTCGTTGAAGAATTGCATGTGCTGTGCTGCCGACGTGGATCTACCGGCTGCTCCTGCTGCTGCTGCCGCAAGTGCTGCTGCTGCCGCAGATGCTGCTGCTGCTGCTGCAAATGCTGCTGCTGCTGCAAGTGCTGGTGGTGCTGCTATTGCGGGTGCTGCTGCAAATGCTGCAGGAGCTGGCGATGCATGCGTGCCGAGTAGTTCAGGCGCGAGAAGATTGGCTGGTTATCAAAGCGACCCTTGAACGCGTGCAGCGTTTGGCAGAGGACTCCACAGATCTGCAGCTCGCGCTTTTCTCCGGCCGGGCCGTGGCTCTCGGCAGGGAGCTGCAGCTGCCTCCGCGCTCGGGACGTCTCTACTCAGAAGCAGCCGTCCGCAGCAGCGTCGTCTTTCAGGTTCGTCCTGCCTCTCTCTTCCCCGCCGTCCCTCCTGCTGTCGAGGGGCTGCTGCTGCTCGTCTTCTCTATGGAGGGGCGCGTGTCTCTCCTGCTGCTGTTGCTGCTGCTGCGCGCACGTGCGCGTGTTGCCGCAACGGCGTTTCTCTTGTGCGTGGCGCCTTGGCGCGCTTGCGTCTGCAGAACTGCCGCATGCACCGCGGTCTGTGGAGTGCGCGTAGACTCACGTGTGGGCCCGGGAAGCAGAAGGAGGAGGAGGGCGCACTGCTGCGCGGTCCACCCGCCGCAGCACGCGAACGACCTGCGGCCGACCGACGCCCCCCACCGTCCGCACGTCCGTGGCTGGGACAAAAAGTAGCGGCAAAGGAGCTCTCTAGTGTGTTCACAGAAACCTGTCTTCCTGCTCGAATTCCTGTGATATATCGTTCGACGAAGGGACGAAGGAGAGGGGCAGGGATGGACAGCGCATGCGCGGAAAAGGCGTCTTCCCGCGAGTTTTTTTGTATGCGTGGAAGTTGCCTGCCGCCGCGTCGCGCCTTCCCTGCTGCTTACGGCGAGCGCGGCGGCGGTCGGTGCGGGGGGGCGTCGACGTGGCATGCGGTATTAATAGCTCTGCCCACGTCCGTCGGCGAGAGCGCATGCATCTGGCTTAAAAGCTAGCGATACACAGAGACATCCTTGCCGCGGCCGCCAGTAACTTTTCTGCATGCACACAGCACCAGCCGTACCGCGGGGCGGCTGCCCATACTGTCTCGGCAAAAGCTGCTGCCGCGCATGCTGCCTTATCCATGTATCTGTACGTATACATAGATATAGCTATATGTATATGGGTATGTATATGTATAAATGCATGTATCAATATGTATACAGATATATGTGTTTTTGTATATATGTATTTATACAGATGTGTATATGTACGTATATACGTATATGTGTATATACATGTCCCTGTAAAACTGCATTCGTGCCACTTCGCGTGTTGTTCACGCAGACACGTGTGTATACGTGTGTATACGTGTACATACATAATACGCATGTTATATATATGTATGTTTTATATATATATATATATGTGTTGATGTGTGTGTACTTGTGTATCTCTGTATTTTGTGTGCAGATGGATATATGTGTGTCTGTGGATGTATACGTGTCTGTGTTGTGTATCTCTGCACATACAAATGCAGGCAGCAGCAATCCTCAGACATGCAGAGGCCACAGTAGTGATATGCATGCGCTGGAAAAGAAGAGCGAAAGGAGACTTGTGTCGCGTGTAGATCAAAGCAGTTGCATGCTTTCTGTATATGAGGCCGGCTTGTTGTCCCTCCGTCCACCGACGCGGCGTTGAAAAATAGGAGAGCGGGCGAAGTGTCTGCGGCAGGCGCTTCCCTCCGCTTCCGTCCTCCCCACAGTGCTGTGTCGAACGCGCTTGCTGCTGAGGCTTCCTCTATTCCGTGCTTTCCTCCGTTCCAGGCACCCTTACTTCTGTCTTCGTATTGTGCCGCTTTCTTCTTCGGGGTGCTTCCTGCATTTCCTCCGCGCGCGCGCAGATATCGAAGATGTGCACGGGGCTGCTGCGGCGCGTGCGCCTCCTCCTCAACCTGCAGCCGTACGACGTCCTCGTCCCGGGGGAAGCGACGGGCGTGGTGCTGCTGTGTGAGACGTTGGACGAAGGCGTGCTGCAGTGCGTTCGAGTGAACTGCAGCAGCGGCGGCCCTCTGTCGTCGAACAGCAGCAGCAGCAGCGACAATGAGAAGCGCAGGGACACCGAAGAAGAAGCAGCAGCACCAGGAAGAAGCAAGGAGGACGCAGCAGCAGGGGGTGGGGAAGCACGCGCTGCAGCACCGGCAGCCGCTGCAACACCAGCAGATGCTGCTGCAGCAGCAGCAGACGCCGCAGCAGCAGGAGTCACAGCAGCAGGAGTCACAGCAGCAGGAGTCACAGCAGCAGGAGTCACAGCAGCAGGAGTCACGGCAACAGAGGAAGGTCGTAAGCGAACGCCCGGGGGGACGGAAGGAGGGCCGCTGCTGCCTTCGATAATTCTTGCGGCTCGTACAGCGTCCGGCGACGAAGAACTCGGCGGTCTCGACGGCCCCGCCTGGAGAGTCGAAGGCATCGTTATAGGCCATGATATGCCGGTTTTAAGTCACTTAGGTAAAAAATGAAAACGCCCGTCCCAGGTCTTCTTCCCGCTTTGCCAGAGACACACAGCCAAAGCGAACACAGACATTGACGCTCATATATATATATATATATATACGTGTATGTGTATATATGTGAGTGTAGCTATATATATATATATGTATATGTCTTCTTCTTCCTGGTATTACACATGCAGATACATAGGTGTTTTTCACTGCGGCTTATTACAGTGTTCTCGTGGTGGAGTGTATGTACACCAGCCACCCACATATAAATGTATACATGGAGGCATGTGTATACACATATATACCTACGCGTAGGGAGGGGTATATATGGATATATATGTACATAGTCATATATATTGGCAGATGTATATGCATGCGCGTACTACGTGTACACATTGCTGCATACGTGTCCATATCCACACACACACACACAGAGGCATGCATTACACACAGAAACCGAGGCACGTATAGACATTCATATATATGCAGATATATTCGCAGCTACACAGTTGTACTCCCTTGCATGCATATGTTTTTCTTCTGTGAGTATATGTGAATATCTGGTTGGTCGTATATGTGAGAGATTCTTCCTTTGCGTTTTATGTGGATTTCTCTGCAGCTGCGAGTTTCCCTGCCTCGTCCACGTCTGCGTCGGGTGAATGTTGCCGTCTCCTCTCCATCGATGATGCTACGCGGCCAACTGCAGACTCTCCGCTCTTTCTAACAAATACACCGGCGTGGATATATATGTGGACAGACACAAACGTATATATGTAACAGAACCCCCATCATCTTCTGTGTACACATATATATCTGTGTCTACACAGAAATTAATATACACCTATAACTAGAAAATAGGTCATGTCTGTATACATGTAGAGACACAAATATCTATACATATATATATATATCTACGTATATATGTATCTGTATATATATTTATGTATACGTAAATATATATATATATATATATATGTGTATACATACATAGAGGCTGCGTTCCTAGTTATGAATGTACACTATATATGTATGTGTACATACAAATGTATCTATATATACGTAGTGGATGCGTTCTTCGTTGTACACTATATATATATTATAGAGGAATTGACGTATGCTTGTAATTTGAGACTCGTCATCAGTATCTTCATTAGGAAGGAAATGCATGTGGACGAATGCACCATGTATGTATACATACATAAATTGGTGTCTACGTATATGACTTGAAACGTCCGTCATCTCTCTCTATACATATGTAGAGCTTAGTGTGTACATATATATATATATGAGTAGGGACATATCATCTGCATGTGGATACATGCAAATGAAGAGGAATTCGTGTACATGTGCCTTTGCTTCCCAGTCTCTCTGTGTGTCTGGTGGCTTCACCCGCGACCCCTTCTTTCGCCGTGCGCGGAGTTGCTGCTCGTCCTTCTCGTCTTCTCCCCGTCTCTCTGTGCCTCTCTCATTTGCGGCCACGGCCGGTCGCCGGCCCGCCCTTTCCGTTTGTGTGTGTATATCTCTCTATCTTCCGTATTCTCAGCAGTAATGTGGTGGTGGCGCTTGACATGCTGGCCCGACGCTCAAAGAGGTCTGCCTTCCTCTGCTGTGGTGCGCGCTTCTCGCTTCTCCTTTCCTGTCCCCGGCTGGCTGCCGCGCTGCGTTTCCTGCGGACCCCCGGCGGCGAACAGGCGTACGCGCGCGGCAGCATGCGATCCCCTTCGTGGCCTGCGAGGAGCTCGTTGCCTTCGACCCGCTGGTTGCTGCCGAAGGGAAAACCGTCCATTTGTCTGCAGACTGCGTTGCTGTGTCTCTCACCGTCTTGGAGGGAGCAGCAGCGGAGGCGGCGCTGCAGCAGCAGGAGCAGAAGCGGCTTCAGCAGCAGCATCAGCCTGCGTCTCCCGAGCGACCCCCCGTCCTGCCGCCGCGGATTTCTTCTTCACCGGCGCACGAGCAGCAGCAGTCCTCCTCTCCGCGGTACGTTTCGTCCACGTTGACGCCTGGGTGAGGATATGCGTGTGCCACTGTGCTTCTGCGAGGAAGTGACCCGGAAGGGGGGGGGGGCGGGAGGGAGACGTGCGGCCCGGCTGCTGCAGCAGCAGCAGCAGGGACTGGTGGGGTCCTGCACCGCGCGCTCTCTCTCGAGACAACACACATGCACCTGTGTGCATGCGCACCACCTACGTCTACGTTAATGCCTGGTGCATATGTATGTATGTATATGTACGTATACGTATGTATATATGTACATACACATGGATGTATGTGTATATATATGTATGCATGTACGTATATGTATGCATGTACGTATATGTATGCATATATGCATATGTATGTACGTATATATGTATCATAATATGTTTATATAGAAATGTATGGCTGCGTATGTGTATATGTATGTAGATGTAATGTATGTAGATGTATGTCTGTATATATATATATATATATCCGTATGTATGCATACGTATGTATGTTTGTATGTATGTGTCTCTCTCTGTGTGTTGCATGTCGGCGGGCCATCCGACGGGTCCTCGTGACAGTAGACACAACGTCGTTGTATGACGAAGTAGTCCTGGGGTTTGAACAGGGAAGAAAAACAGAGAAACTCGCTCGAGTGCGCCAGCGATGTGACGTGCAGTGTGGCTGAAGACCTGCGCGCAGAGGTCGCTGCTGCAGGCACGGCCTCGCATGCAGGGGAGCGCGCCCTGCTGCGGGCGGCGTGCAGCTGTATTGGGCCAGGAGCGACTTTGCTGCTGCAGGGGTGCATGCAGATCCACGTCCAGTTTCTCACGTTCATGCGAGTTTTGTGTTGCGCTGTTTCGGGGGACAGACGCCGTGGCGGGACGTGCAAAGACATGCAGGGGCCGGTGCCCCGCTACGTCGCTTCATATATTTGCATGCGTAGCTGCTGCAGCTGCCGCTGATTTCTTGTATGCACCCTCCTGCTGCAGTCGCTGCTGATGCGACTGATGCAGCTCCCGGTGTTGCTGCTGTTGCTCTGTGTGTATTGCTGTGCCGCTGCTCCTGTTGTCTGTGCTGCTGCTGCTGCTGTGCCGCCGCTGCTGCTGCTGCTGTCGGCGCTGGTGCAGAAGTTACGCGCAGCTGCAGGGCCGCTCTCCGCTGTATCCGTTTAGTTCTGCGGCAGCAGCAACATTACGGGGAGGAGGAGAAGAAGGATCTGGCTGCTGCCTGCGCTGCCTTTCTGTCGAACAAATAACGTTGGAGAACAGCGGGCCGAAGGCGGCAACCTGCGCCATGCTGCGAGGTGTCGCTGCTGCGGCTCAGGCCGCTGCTGCTGCAGAAGAACCTCCTCCTCCTCTCGTCTTTGACGCTCCCAAGTAAGTGACCAGTGCGACGCCGGAGGACTTCTGGCGCGCAAAGAAGGCAGCACCAGCAGCAGAGGCAGGAGTAGCAAGAGCAGCAGGAGCCGCAGAAGCAGCAGCACAAGCAGAAGCAGCGGACGGAGGAACGGCGACAGCAGCTGGGCAGGAACTGCGACAGAAACGACAGGAGGAGGAGCAGCAGCAGTAGCAGCAGCAAAGGCAGCAGCAACAACAACGGCGAGAGGAGGCGGGGGAGGAGGTGCAAGTGCAGCAGCAGTAGTAGACGCAAGAGCAGCGCAGAACAAGGAGAGGAGGAGGGGAAGGAAACGCAGCAGGCCGAGAAGGGAGCGCAGCACCCGTGCAGCAGGAGCAGCCGATGCGAAGAAGCAGCAGCAGAAATTCGAGCAGAAGCCGGAGCAGCAGCAACAGCAAAACTACATCCAAGCGTGGAGGGAAGAAGCGCTCGTGGAGGAAGAATTCTCCCACTTGCCGGTGTACATTTGTAATAGAGAGCGAGCGAAAGGCAGCATGTATTGGAAGCATGGCCATGAAGCAGCAGCTTTCGATTCTTCCCCCCCTCCCCCATATTCTCCCTACATTCCTTGCTTTCCCTTCTTGGCTCTCTGGGCTGTTCCCCCCCCCTCTTCGTGTTATTTCCCCCCTTCTGCTGGTTGCTGCTTGCTGTTCTCTCCTTCACTGTCCCCGCCTTGGTTGCTGCTTGCTGTTCTCTCCTTCACTGTCCCCGCTTTGGTTGCTGCTTGCTGTTCTCTCCTTCACTGTCCCCGCTCTGTCGGCAGTTGCTGCTGTGCGCCTCACAAGAAGGGCCGCCGCAGGACTGCGCGTGCCCGGCGAGAGGGAAGCGGCACCCGCACGAAGAGAAGGGGGGGGGGGGTGGAGAAGAGAAGGAGGAGATGTAGAAGTGTGTGTTTGTGTGTCGCCCGAGGTACGTCTATGAAAATATGTACGTGCATGCATAGGGGGACAAAGACGTGGAAAGGGAGACGGGAAGGGAGACGGGAAGGGGCACGCAGCGAGACAGCGAGACAGCGAGACACGGAGGGCCCAAAAGGCGGGGCGGAGGGGGGAGGGGAGGGGGTACAGAGACGTACAACTGAGACAAATATACCAGCAGCAGTATACGAGAAAGGGACATATATATATATATATATGTGTAGAGAGAGAGATGTACATGTACATATACATACACTTTTCGATAGAGATGGATATGTAGCTGTCGAGAAGTGGGTGAGCAAGAGAGACATATATACATGTGTATATTATATATATTGTATGTATGTATGTGTAGGGAGGGAGATACGTTTTGTTCACTCGTATCTCTGCTGCTTTTCTCTCGGACGTCTCTCTTCGTGTCTCGTGTCCCTGCTGCTGTCTCTGTCTCGTCTCCGCCGCGCCGTCTCTTCTTTTTCTTGCCGTGTGTGTGTCTCGATTTCCGTCTTTTTCGTCCTTTCCTTTCTCTTGCTTTTCTCTTCCGTTCCGTTGTCTTCTCTCTGTTATTCTTCCTGGCGGTATCCGTCTGTTTTGCTGTTGAAGAGAGAAGAAGCTGTGAGGACTCTGCTGCTGCTGTTGCTGCTGCAGCTGCATGACGCTCCCCTTTGGGACCATGGAGGCGCTTCTGCTGGGGCAGCGGAAGCAGCAGCACTTTCAGGAACTTATCGACAAGCTTGAGAAGACTCCCGTGGTAATTTGACGGAAACAGCTGTGCGGAAATCTTCAGCTGCTTCATGCATGCATGCGCACGTCTCCACGCCTTCCTGTTTCGGTGCATGCATCCCTCCCTGTCAGAAATTCTATATATCGACACGTCTACGTATATACGTGTATATATCGGTATTGCTGTCTCACTGTATAAATCGTTAAATCCATACATATATCTATACGTGTGTATCCTTTGGTTGTTTGTATTGTATGTATATGTCTGTCTGTATACTTATATGTATATGGATGAATTCCTCTCTCTCTCTGCGTGTATATGTACTGTGTGTGTATGTAGCTCTCTTCTTCTTCTGTCTAATATATGTCCCTGTAAATATGCAAATCTTGCCCCTGAGCATCTATCTCCCCGTCTCCCTATACTACTTAAGTTTACGCATGCAGGGAAGTTTCTGCTTCTTGTCGAGGTGCGCGTCCAAGTTGGTGTATGCATTCAGAAAGTAACTGTGCGAAGACACAGAGAGGTATATATATATATATATTCATATATATATATTCATATATATTCGAGGAGAGTATCTCTGTGTAGTAGCATGTGTATGTGTGTGGGTATGCGTGCAAGAAGAAGGCGCGCGTTCGCGCATGCGCACTTCACAGTAGACGGGGCAGCAGCCGGGACGAAGTCTCACGTAGTATTTACACGTACACAAAGGAAGAGAAATACATGGCAGTCTTCATCCGCATCTGTTTTCATGTACTTGTTTATCATGATTCCTTCATTCTCACACATACGTAAATTTGTGCCCCCACCGAGAAATACATACATATACATATACATATATATATGTATGTATATATGTCCGTCTGTATCAGTAGTTGTTTGTATACATACATATGGACACAGAGAGAGAGAGAGAGCAATACATACATATGTGTCAATCCTTATCCACATGTGTTCTTGGGTACATGTTCCTACATTTTCCTCCTTTCTTTGTGTACTAACATATGTATATATATATATAGAGAGAGAGATATATATATATATACATATATGTATATATATACATATATATATGTGTGTGAATCTTTATCCACCATATGTGTTGTTATGTACATGTTCCTGAATTCTTTCCCTTTCTTCGTATTCGTGTGTATGTGTGTGAAGAGCACGCGTGCGTCTCTACGCATATGTACGTGGATGTAAGTCGTCTATATCCTGCTGCGCGGCACATGGAAGAAAAAGAAGAGAGACATGGGACCCACATATTTCTGTTGTTACCCTGTACATGAAATGTCATTTGCTGCGGCCAGGAAGGTGGAGAGATAGATGCTGCAGCAGCAGAAATGCAGCAGTTGATTATGGAACTAGTTTTGCCGGATCAGCTGCTGCTGCCGGTGAGCGAAGTCTTCGGCTCGCGCTGTCGGCTCGTCGTTCGTTCCTCTGCAAACACCGAGGACATGCCAGGTAAAAAGAGCACCAGCAGCAGACGGCAGCAGCAGCACAAGAAGCAGCAGGAACAGAGAAGAGCGCAGCAGCAGGAGCAACAGCAGAGAAAGGAGCCGCAGCAGCAGCAGCAAGAGCAGAGAAGGGAGCAGTAGCAGCAGCAGCAAGAAGAGCAGCAGGAGCAAGAGCAGAGAAAGGAACCGCAGCAGCACGAGGAGCAGAAAAAGAGCACCAGCAGGAGCAAGAGCAGAAAAGGGAGCCGCAGCAGCAAGAAGAACAGCAGCAAGAAGAACAAGAGCAGCAGCAGCTGCAAGGACAAGAGCAGCAGCATTAGCGAGAGGAAGAACAAGAACAGCGACAACAGGAAGAACAAGAGCAATAGCAAGAGGACCAGGAGAGACCGCAGCGTAGGTGGACCGTCGTGCAGCACTGCAGCAGCAGGGGGTGGCACCAGCAGCAGCAGCAGCAACAGGAGAAGCAACAGGAGCAGCAGCAGGAGCAGCAATAACAGCAGCAGCAACAACAGGTGCAGCAGCAGCAGCGGGGACGGGAGGAGCAGCACTACGACCAAGAGCAGGGAGAAAAGCAACAGCAGATACGTGAGGATAGACGCAGGAGTGTCCCAGGAGGAGTAGCAGCCGCGTTTGTACTTTTCGAAGGAAATTGTTGCCACTTCCGCCTGAGGAGCTGCGACGAAGTTCCTTGCTGCTGTAGTTGTCCTGGTGGGATGGGAGAGGTGTCCTTCGTAAATCCTGTGAAGAAGGAGGGAAAGTGTGTACACAAATTCTCTCAACAAGCCAGTGCTCGTCTGCCCTTCTGCGGCCCCATGTTGTTGTGGAGTACCTCCAATGTAGGGAGATAGAAAAAGAGAACAAATAAAGAGAGATAGATATGTACACATATACACACGCATACGTGTATGCATCTATATATATATATATATGCACGTGTACACATACACTCCCCTCTCTCTCTCTATATATATGTATATATGTGTGCACCTATGTGAATACACACAGGCATCTCTTCAGAAATATATATACATATATATATAAATATACATATATTTGAATTTATATGTCTGTACGTATATATATATATGTAGACATACGCACGCATCTGTCTTGATACCTACATGAATATATATATATATGTATATGTGTATATATGTGACTCTCTATATCTTGTTTCTCTGTCTTGCTCTATATATGGGGTGGTTAGATATACACATTAAAAAGATATTTGTATAGAGATTAGGTGCAAGTGGATGACTTTTTTTGTTGAGTAACGTGTGCTGCGTAGCTGTTGAAACAAATCGACTTTCTCTACCCACTTCCCCCCTGCATACATGTGTCCATGTGTTCTCGCCGGCCTCTGTTGCTTCATAATATACATATATACATATTTACATATATATATATATATGAATATACATATATATATATGCAGACAACCGAGGCGGTGCCTGTAGGCTGCTTATGGGACTATACACGTGAATGCAAGTCCTTTTTATCTATATGCAAGCGAAGCGCTGCCGAGTACACCTGCGTACATACATATATATATGATAGATAGGTAGGTATATAGATAGATATAGATAGATATAGATAGATAGATTAGATAGATAGATTAGATAGATAGATAGGTAGACAGATAGATAAAGATAGATAGATAGACAGATAGGTATAGATAGATAGATAGACAGATAGGTATAGATAGATAGATAGACAGATAGGTATAGATAGATAGATAGGTATAGATAGATAAATAAAGATAGATAAATAGATATAAATAGATAGATACAGATAGATAGATAGATAAAGACAGATAAATAGATATAGATATAGATGGATATGTATATATGTAGAGAGAGAGAAGGAAAAGGATGGAGGTGGGTGTCCAAGGTGGCGTTGTGTATATTTTGCGTGTGGAAGTCTTTGCGCATGCATGTACTCTGCAGACTTTTCTGCTGCGGGACTGTACGAATCCGTTGCAAATGTTTGTGTTGGGGATTTGCTGGCGTTTCAATCGGCGGTGGTGACGGTTTGGGCTTCGCTCTTCTCCACCCGGGCAGTACTCGCTCGAAGAGCCGCAGGCGTTCCGCAGGTAAACGCGTTTTCTCCCTGCATTTTCCTCGCCATTTATTGCTCCTCCTCACTTCACACTTGCAGCAGTTCCTCAGTCCATCTCTTCCTTTACTTCATATATATAGTATGGATGTGTATATTTATCTTATCCTCTCTCTGTATACATGTGTGTGTATGTCCATGTCTTCCTCTCTCTCTTAATCTCTCTGTCTATGTAAATATGTGTGTGTATATTTATCTCTTCCTCCCTTCATATATATGTGTATGTGTATATATCCATGTCTTCTTCTCCCTCTTTGTCTGTCTATACACATGTAGGTATGTGTGTGTATATTTATATCTTCCTCTTTCTCTCTATATATATCCATGTGTGTGTATATCCATGTCTTCTTCTCTCTTTTAATCTCTCTCTATATATATATATGAATATGTATATATGTGTGTGTATATTTCTTTCTTCCTTTCTCTTTGTCTGTATGTATATGTCCATATATGTATGTGTGTATTTATGTCTTCCTTTTCTTCTGTGGCGTATATCCGTCTCGTGTCTCTTCGTCTTCTTCTCTCTATATATACACAAATACATGTATATGTGCCTGTCCAGCTGGTCCCCTCTGTCCCTCTCTGTCTGTTTGTGTGTCTGCTTTGTGTCTCTGTGTCTCTTCCGGCCCTTCTATATGGATATATATTTACGCATGCATGCGTGTGTATGTGTGTGTGTGTGTGTGTCTCGATGGGTGTATATGTACGTGTGTCTCTGTGCCCCCCACCAAAGGAATGCATGCGCAAGAGGGTCGCTTCGGTCTCGCTGTCTTCCTGCGCGCGCATCTGCCTCGGAAGGCGAACAGCAGCAAGAGAGAGAGACAGCGAGACAGCAGGAGAAGAGGAGACGAGGAGGGCGTACAGGAGGGAAAAGACGGAGACATGAAACGGAGACACGGAGAGAGGGGGGAGACGCGCAGTCTCCGGTTTCGTGTCTGCGTGCGTGGGGTGTTTGCTGATGTTTTGAAGGGCGTCGTTTTGGTGGTGAAGTTTTTCTGTCCGCGTCCAACGTGGATATTTCCCTGTCTTTATACGTTGCTGTCTCTCTTGTTGAGTGACACCTTCTTATAACAGAACACGCGTACCTCTATCTCTTCGGTATGTATGTATGTATATGGATGTATATATGTATGTATATGTATGTAAATGTATGTATATGTATGTATATGTATGTATGTATATGTATGTATATGTATGTATGTATATGTATGTATGTATATGAATGTATATGTATGTGTGTATGTATGTCCGTATGTACGTATATGTATGTATATGTATGTATATGTATGTATGTATATGTATGTATGTATATGAATGTATATGTATGTATGTATGTATGTCCGTATGTACGTATATGTATGTATATGTATGTATGTATGTATGTATGTATATGTATGTATATGTATGTATGTGTGTGTGTGTGTGTATATTCTCTTAGTCGCTATCTATATATGTATGTGTGGTAGCACACACACACACACAGAGACAGAGACACAGAGAGAGAGTGTGTGTTATTATGCGCAGGCCAGCGTCGCAGATGCGATGGAACGAATATATGTGTTTTGCTGCGGCATCTTGCAGTGCAGCGCGTGCAGCTCACACACACCATTAGGAAGGAAAGAGAAAGAGAGAAAGAAATATAAGAAGAAGAAAAGACGTGTACTCGTGTAGACGTGAGAATCGTTGCAGACGTTCAGCTGTCTGTACACCCGAATGTTTCTCTGCATGCCGAGGTGTATAGACAACGAGACAGACTTACGAAGACGACTAACAACATCACACATTCACACAGACACACAAGTATATATATATATGTATATACAGCGACCATTAATATACGCCCGTCTGAGTCTCTCTCTCTCTATATATATATACATACATGTTCTATAAAGAGAGAGAGAGAAACATATGTATATATATATAGAGAGAGAGAGACTTAGTCAGGCGTATATGAATGGTCGCTATATATATATATTAATGTGTATGTTGTATAAAGAGAGGTGCATGTGATATATATATATATGTATATATGGGGAGAGGGAGGGAGAGATGGAAATTTAGAATGGGTGGACGTATGTATGGTAGGACACGTGTGTGTGTGTGTGTGTGTTTCTGTCTGTTAGAGAGAGAACTTTCCGTAGTAACAGATGTGTTCGTACATATATATATATTTACGTACATATATATAGATAAATAGACAAATGCAGATAGTTTGATAGATACTGATGTGTGGGAATAGAAATAGAGAAAGATAGATAAATAAATGAAGAGATAGGCACAGAGATAGGTGTGGAGAGGTACATCACACATGAATGTATATATATGTATATGTTCTTATCCATATACATGTGTATGTATGTATATGCATGTATATATAAGATATATCTATATATGTGTACACATGTGTATATGTATGATAGCTTGCCCTATCACATACGTAGTATATGATAGGTGTGTACGTGTATGTGTGTGTGTGTCTCCGTATACATGTGTATGTATGTATACGTATGTACATATATACATATACATATATATATGTATATATATATATAAATGTATATATGTACACACATATATGTATGTGTGTGTATGTATGTGTATATCTACGTATGTATTCATAAGTACACATATGTACATACACAAAAAGGATACACACTAGTTTGTCGATCTATCTGTATAGATCTATCTGTCTGTATTATTGATCTATCTATCTATCATCACATCTATCTGTGTGTGTCTGTCTTCCCCTGGACTTGCGGCATGCGTTGAGTTCCCTATATCTTCCCCTCCCTTTTCCTGTCGCTGTCTCCGTTCTCCTCGCCTTTCGTCCCTTCCCCTCTCTTCGTCTCCTCCCGCCTTTTCTCCCGTGTGTGTCTCTCCGTATCTGCTTTTCTATAATTTATGTGTGTCTGTGTATATGTGTGTGCGGGGCTGTTGATACATGCATGCTGCGCACACGCGCATGCGCAGCACCAGGCCTGCATGGCAGTGCTGCTGCAGGAGTTGATCAGCCCGGAACTCTGTTTCATTCTTCATACCACAAATCCTCTCGATACCAAAAAGAAGGAGTTTATCTACGCGGAAGTTGCCCCGGGCCTCGGCGAAACCCTCGCAGGAGGGAAAATGCGAGGATCTCCCTACCGCCTACTCGTCAACAAAACGACAGGTCCGTCCCACCATCCGCGTGTATGTCATACGTATAGCAATATATCTATACATATATACATATGTATACATACATATACATACGTGCATGTGCGTATGTAGAGAGAGATATGTATATACGGAGAGAGCGGCACAGAGAGAGAGAGATACATATATATATATATATATATGTATATATGTATATGTAAGAGAGAGACAGATACACATATATATATATATATATGTATATATGTATATGTAAGAGAGAGACAGATACACATATATATATATGTATATATGTATATGTACGCATGCGTATATTTATACACATATGTATAAACATGTGCGTACATGCCTACCGAAGAAGGCTGGGCAGGAAGGACGTTTGCCTTGTCTCTGTGTTTATCGCTGTGTTGGGGGAAGGGTGGGTGGGGGGAAATTCGCAGCCATATATTTGTCTGTGTACTGCGTTGCGTCATACGCGTCCCTCACAATATATCTCTCCCCTACATTTACTAATATATATGTAAATACGTAGACACCCCCAGACAGAGAGAGCGTAGAAAACTTCATACATATATATACGTATGTGTGTACCACAAATATATATGGACATACGTATCTACACATATATATAGAGAGAGTTGAATATAAATACATATATATATATACATACAGACACATAGATATATAGATAGTTACTCGTGTAGTATAGGTGTAATTCATGTACTGCCCTGTAACAATATATATTTGTATAGGTGCCTGTGTATTTCTTGTCTGAAGCTCCATCATATATGTATATATGCGTCACATACGTTGTAGAAGTGTTGTGGATATTCTCGTCAAAAGATATACGTATGTATGAATATAAAAGTTGTATATACTGTCTTTGCGTAGCTCTCTGTCTACAGGCGTGGACCGAGGACATGTCCGTCTGTTGTCCCACAATATATATATAAATATATGTAGAGAGAGATGTGTTTGTCTTCTGCTTCCCGCTCTATCTTTCTTTATAAATATGTGTGAAAATTCGTGTGTAGATATATATTTGTCGATCTACTCATGTGTGTGCATCACATATATAGAGGCGGGTCATATATGTAGCGACGCGCCTGCGCGAACGAGTAGCACTTCTTCACGTCTGATTCTGCCAGAACTTCCTCACACACAATTTTCCTCAATTACTTCATACACGTGCGCGTCCCTGTGTACGTCATATTCTATAAATCACTAATTTACAAGCACATTCATACATATATTTTTCTCCATATATATATATATCTCCCTCTCTTTATATATGTGTACATATATATATATCTTCCTCTCTCTCTCTTTACATATATATATACATATCTTCCACTACAAATATATGTAAATCACTAATTTACAAGCACATTTATACATGTATATATTCCTCTCTTTATACATATATATATATCTTCCTTCCTTTATATATGTACGTATGTATATCTTCCCCTACGTATATATATGAGGGTTTTCTCATGTATGTAAGTTATTACGCACATATGACTACTACTGCTGCTGTTTTAGTAGAAATACGACAGACAATGTGGGGGACATTAACGTTTGCTTGCGTACTGATAGGCATACATATATATGTATGTATATGTATGGGGATGCATGCGCGTATAGAGAGTATCTTCGTGGCCAAAGAAATATGTGTATATATACGTATTATAAGAGTAGTAGCTGTCCACCTCGCTGTTGTGACGCATAGGAAGAATGGGGAGAAGAGGAGAAGAGTTCGTGGTCCACCAAAGTGAAAAGGAGCAGCACCTGTGTGCCATCTCTTCATACGTTGATACTATATATATATATGAATATACACATATACATATATATATATATATATATATGTATGTAAGTATGTATGTGTATATACGTATGTGTAGCAGGTCTCGATAACTGCCGCTGCGTACAATACAATGTCTTCACATTCTCTGCTGCTCTCCGTGTAGACCTCCCTCTGTATATACGACCACACATGTAAAGTTCTCGAGGATTCTCTTGCTGCCCAGCGGCCCATACATATATGTGAATATATGTGTTTTGGCTCACATTTGTAGATATATTTATGCGGGAACTTGTAGATCTGTGTATATACGTGTAAATATATATATATATATGTACGTTCGCGTCATAGATGGGTGTATATGTACTTGCACATATAAAGAGACGCAGGACGTACCTGTCCCACTCTGTTCTAACATTTATATATACACAGCTTCGCATTCTGTGTACCTCAATATGTATTCATATGTATAGCCCATACGCGTCCTGGAGACGTGTATAGAATATACTTATGTATATATGTATGTACTCCGTATACGTGTGAGGCATTCGTAGTATATATGTATGAATCTGTATATAGAGAGAGACATATATTTATTTGATACGCACGGTACACACACGTATGTAGATATAAATCTATCGCCGTCCTTCATATGCACAGTCTGTACGTTCATACATGTATAAACATACGTGTATCTTCTCTTTATATGGAGAATCTCTAGGTGCGTTGTTGACAGATATAGAGAGATATTTACGCGTATTCCGGATGCATGTAATATGGAGGTACATAAATAATACACGTAGAAATACATATGCCATCCATAGGGGAGGAAGTGTATGTGTTTCTGCTCAACAACCAGAAAGAGAGAGAGAAGACGACGTGCTGCCTGGGGAGCGGCCGCGACGCAGCTGCACTCGGGACGGGGCGCGCACAGCGTTCGTTGTTGCTGGTATGCTGCTGCTGCTACTACTGCTGCTGCTGTGTTGCTGCTGCTGCTGTGCTGCTGTTACTACTACTGCTGCTCTGCTGCTACTACTGCTGCTGCTGTGCTGCTGCTCGTACTGCTGCTTCTACTACTGCTGCGGTGCTGCTGCTGGTCCTATTGCTGCTGCTACTGCTGCTGTGCTACTACTACTACACCTGCTCCTGTGCTGCTGCTGTTACTGCTACTGCTGCTGTGCTACTACTACTACTACTGCCGCTACTGCTGCTGCT
>KL647298.1:2306824-2368610 GCA_000727475.1 Sarcocystis neurona
TGTCCTGCTGTTACTACTACTGCTGCTCTGCTGTTACTACTACTGCTGCTCTGCTGTTACTACTGCTGCTGCTCTGCTGTTACTACTGCTGCTGCTGTGTTGCTGCTGCTGCTGCTGTGCTCCTGTTACTACTACTGCTGCTCTGCTGTTACTACTACTGCTGCTGCCGTGCTGCTTCTACTGCTGCTGTGCTGCTACTACTGCTGCTGTTGCTGCTGCTGATGGTGTACTGCTGTTTTTTGCTGCGGTGTGGTGGGGCGCACGCAGGGGAACTGACGATGTTGGCGTTCTGCAATTACAGTCACGCGATGGTGCCGGTGATGCCACGTACAAAAAGTTTCAGTACTCGTAGGTGTTCACTTCTTCTTCTTCCCCCACTTTCTTCCCCCCGGTTCCGCTTCTTCTGCTGTTTTCCTTCTTCTCCGTTTGTCTCGCTGCCGAGCCGCCGCCCTCCCTGCATGCCCCACACTAAAAGTTACACAGCTGCGAGACTCGCGTTCTCCCCTTTTCGTCTCCTTCTCTGGCCGTCTCTCTTCCTCTCTTCTGCTCGTTCTCGCCTTCTCATTCTCTCTGTCTTCCTGTCTCGTCTCCCTGTCTTCCCGTCTCGTCTCCCTGTCTTCCCGTCTCCTCCTCCCCTCCTCTGCTGTCTTCCTCTCTTCTCCTCCTCTCTTTTTCGCCTCTTGCTCCCTCTGTCCGTCTCGTTTCTCTCTTTCATCTTCTACCGACGTCAACCTGTGTGTGCGGTTCCGCTATAGCAATCTGCATGTGTTCGTACGTGTACATTTGCTTCACGGGTGATCCATACGTTCTGGCGGAGGCGACGCATTTTCTTCTCTGTCCATATGTGTGTCTTCCTGTTTGTGCGTCATATATATATGTGTAAACGTAGTACGACTATTAGTGCTGCAGCTGCTGATTCGTCTCCTGTCGTGCTGCTGCTGTTGCTGCTTTTTCTTCGCTCCCGCTGCTGCTGCTTCTCTCCCGCTGCTGCTGCTGCTTCTTCTCGCCCGCTGCTGCTGCTGCTTCTTCTCTCCCGCTGCTGCTGCTGCTTCTTCTCTCCCGCTGCTGCTGCTGCTTCTTCTCTCCCGCTGCTGCTGCTGCTGCTTCTTCTCGCCCGCTGCTGCTGCTGCTTCTTCCCGCCCGCTGCTGCTGCTGCTTCTTCTTTCCCGGTGCTACTGCTACTTCTTCTCTCCCCTTGCTGCTGGTGCTTCTTCTCTCCCCCTGCTGCTGGTGCTGTTGATTCTCTCCCGCTGCTGCTGTCGCTGCTTTTTCGTATCTCCCGCTGTTGCTGCTGCTTCTTCTCTCCGGCTGCTGCTGCTAGTGCTCCCCTGGTCTTGCTGCCGGTGTTGCTTATCTTGTCCTGCCACTCCGTCTTCTCTCCTGCTGCTGCTGCTTCTTCTGCTTGCCTCCTGCTGCTGTTTCTGCCGCTCACCCGAGATGCTCCGGCGTTGGGGCTGCTGCTGCGCCTTGATGAGGCCGCTCTCACTGCTTCAGCGTGTAGTGGCTCTCCTGCTGTGTTGTGCACATGACTGTTGCTGCTAGTTCACAGTCTGCTGCTTCTTCCTTTCCTTCTCCCTGCTGCTGCTGCCGTTGCGCGCAGTTTTGACTGCCCGTTCTCTGCCTTTGCTGCCACTGCATCTGCCGTGCTCCTGCTCCTGCTCCTGCTCGTGTCCTTCTCCTCCCCTGCACCGTCTGATTTCCCTTTCCTCTCTTATTCCTCGTCTCGGCAGCTTCCGCCCTTTTTCCTCGGCTGCTCGTGCGCTTCGCGCGTCCCTGCTGCTGCTGTTGCTGTATGTTCCTGCGTTCTCTGCTTTCCTTCTGCTGCTGCTGCTCTTGTGCGGGCTGCTGTGCCCTGCTTTCCTGCTCTTGCTGCTGCTGCACGCTGCTGCGCTCCGCCCTGCTTTCCGCTGCTGCCGCTGCTGCTCCACGTTGCTGCGCGGTGCTGCTTCCGTACTGCTGCTGCTGCTGCTCCTCCTGTTGGCTCCTTTTCTTCGTCAGTAAGGGACGGCAAGAAGCAGCCCGCAGCCACAACCGTCGACCCGTCCAGCTTAGTCAAAACAAAAGTGATTGACTACACTCTTGAACCGATGACGCAGAACGAAGAATACCGCCTCCACGTCGCGCACTCCCTTGCCGAAGTTGCTGTTGCGCTAGAGGAGAAACTGGGCGGGCCTCAGGTGAGCGGGGGGGACGTCCACAAGAAAAGCAGAGACGACAAAAGAGGAAAACAGAAAGGGAGGAAGGAGAAAAAGGAAAATAATCAAATAGGAAAAGAAGAGAAAAAACAGGAAGAAGAAAAAGTGCACACGTATACATATATGTATGTGGGGAGAACACGCTTAGTGCTGTACGTATATAGAGAGCGAGACACATACACACACAAGTACAGGCATCTTGAAAAAAGAGACACAGCAACTTTCCCTCTTTCCGTGTATGTACGGGGTGTGTGTATACTTGTGTATATAAATATAACAAGAGTGTATAAACAGCCGACGTGTGTCTATACGAATATGTGTGAATATGTGTGTGTATGCGGGGGGCACGTATGTGGACAGACACCCACCTGGGGCGTGTTGTACATATGTATATGTGTGTTAGATGGGTTTGCATGGTGGGTGCATGCATGTATAAAGTGAAGCATTTGGCTGAAAGAAGAAAGTACGAGAGAAAGACACAGAGACAGCAAAAATTTTCCGTGCAGGTGTGTAATGCTGCGGGCGTGTTGACACTGCTGCAACACGACGCGGCTCGTCTCCCCTGCCGCAGAAAGCGCGCGCAGTCCAAGCACTTCGTAGTGCATCTCTCCGCAAAGAAAACAAGGGAAGAATATCTACTCATCTGCTGCCGCAACCCTATACATATATATATGGTAGTACATACACATACACCTGCATATATGTGTATACATATCTCTACGTATTTACCGGTGTTTGTACAATAACATGTCCCACACACACACAGACAGAGGATAGCTACAAATTCTACTCATCTGCAGACGGCCGTTTGCCTACTGCATTCCCGTATATATATCTATATATATATGGAGTATACATACACGTATACGTATACCTATATATGTGTATATGTATATATACTTATGTGTATCTCTGTATTTGCCAGTTTGTGTAAAATAGCGTGCCAGACAGTAGAGCAAGAGTATCTACTTATCTGCAGATGACACTTTATCTAGTGCGTACCTACACATATATATACATAGATAGATGGATAGATATATGTGTGTTACACGCTATTTTACACACCCATAAATATATATATAAATATACATATACGTGCATGCATATGTGCCATATATACACATACTTGTATACATAAATATATATATATGTATGTGTATATGTGTACGTCGGGAAAGATATTCGAGGGACGGGCGGGCTGAATATATATGTTTGTGCATAATAGGAACAGAATTAAATGACTGTTGAAACTTTTTGATGTGTGTAAATATGTGTGAGTGTTTCCTGGCCTACCTTCTCTCTGTAACTGTCTCAGCCAGCTACGTCGTCTGCTGGCCACCCATATAGATATACATACAAATATATTAAAGAGTAAAATATACATATATCTAAGTACATGAGTGCACATGAAACAGGCGCTGTCATATATATCTGTATGTGTACTGCATGTGTATATATATATATATATATATGAATAGGTGCAGGTAAATCTCCGTCTACATAGTATATTGGCATATATGATGATGGCTTTCTGCATGTTTGATGTAGCAGGTGGCACAGATGTATCCCTATACAAATATATATGTGTATATATTTGTTGACCTACATATATAGAAATATGTGACTGCCCTACAGAAATACATATATACGTATATGTGTGAGTATATCAGGTGAGTAAATAGACGAATCTCTCTACCTCTGTGTACACACATCTAAGTCCTATCTATATGTTGTCCATACACACGCGTATGTGTACACATGCATGTGGAAATCTGGGAAGAATTCATATACATATATATATATGTGTGTGCATGTTTTTTGTCCTTTTTTATCAGGCAGCATTTCAGTCTGTTGCATGCGTTTGTGTCTTCAGGATGTCGAGGGAGTAATTTCTCGGGACTGCGTGTGGGTTGTGCAGTCCCGCCCGCAGAAAGTTGCCACCTAAGAAAATCAAAGTTTTCCGATGAAAGGAGGAAGTTCGTTGACCCAGGCGAGAATACGAGGAAGCGGCTCGATTCGTCGAAGACGCGTGAATACGGCGCGATTCTTTTCTACGAGAACAAGAGCATGCATACGTGTATATATACGTCCGTTGGTAGGTGACATATGCATGTATTTGTTCGCAGATTTATCCACGTATAGAGATACACACATACGTATGTACACAGACACGTATTCTGCCATGTATGTGCAGATGTATATATTTGCCTCTAGAGAGCTCTGTTGTATGTTACATATATACGTATATATACATATATATGTATATACACGTCTATTTCCATCTATATATATGTGTGTATATACATTTCAGTTGCTAAGCTCTCTGTTATTTGTTTGCATCTATTAATAGGTACTTCTTTCATATGCATGTATATGGATCTCTCTGCGAAGTGCATACAAGTGTAAATGTAGTGGTTGCGGGTACGAGCAGAAAATGCTGTATGCCCATATATCTACGAACAAACTTGTGCATACGAAGGGATGTACAAATGCCTCTATGAACGAATACTTCCGTGGATATATATATAAATATACATGTACATATATATATATATATATATACACGTGTACAACTGTCTGTATGAATGACTGATGTGACATATATATATACTCACACAGCTGCCTATATGAATGAATGCCCGTGGTTGGCATATATATATATATATATACATATATATGTATATCCATGCACAACTGCCTGTGTGGATGAGTTGCGCGTGGATATACCATATATGTATATACATATATAAGTGCGTATGTGAATGAGTGCCGTGGTATCTATATATGTATCCATATCTATATATGTATATGTACACATACATGTGTAGAGGCTACTGGGCCCCCCCTTTCCCCGTCCCCGTTTCCCGTTCTCGCGTGTCTGAATGAATTTCTCTTTGCACGCAGGTAACGTATTTGTTTATGAATGTTTTATGTAAAAGTAGAGGGATTTACAGGATCTGTATCTTGTTCTTCATTTCTTTACCTCGCGGTGTATTCATGTATATAGAGTCGTATTTATATACATGTATGTGTCACTGCCTTCCCCCCCCCCACCAGAAGGGAGAACCCTCTTCCTTCCCGCCCTTTTCCCTTCGCGTCTGAACAAGAAATCTTCGTCAACATGCAAGTGCACATATTCAGAAGAAAAGTTCTGAGCGCAGCGTGGGAGGAAATTAGAGTTTGTACATTTACTACACGAACGTCTGTGTGACCGTCAATGTGTATACACGTATATGAGAATGTATGTATATGAGAATAAATGCATACTTGTATGTATGTATATGTTTATATGCGTCTGTGTGTATATATGTATATGTGTATGTACGTATACGTGTATATACGTACATGTGTATGTATGTGTCTGTGAGTATATATATATATATATATTTGTATATATGCATATGTTTTGTATGTACGTATGTCTGTATATCCGTGTATGTGTATATACATACATGTGTATGTATGTATCTGTGAATATATGTATATGTGAATATATGTATATGTAAATATATGTATATGTGTACATATACGTATATGTGTGTCTATGTATGTGTGCATACGTGTGTACATGTATATGCGTGTATGTATATGTATTCACACGGAGGTAGAGATCAAGTTTAAGAAGCAGCTACACTTTATCAGTGGGCGAAAAATGCAAGTCACGAAGAAGTAGAAAAACTTCCTCTCTTTTGCACCACCCTGTCCCGAGAAATACTGACGGGATTTGTGAACGTTTTAAATGCAGATAGAAGAAGTGTGTAGTTTTCTAGTAATATATATATATATATGTATGTATTCAAGGACTGATATGTGACAAGCAGCTGCAGGTCTCCTCGAGCCAGCGCGTATGGCTGCATGCGTCGCCGGCGCCCCGCGCACACATCTTCTTGCCTGGGCCACCACCTCTTGCTGCTCCTCCCTAGCGATCTGTTCTTCGGATGTCTTTTCGTGTGTATGGCTGCGTGCTTCAATAATAGCATAGATGCGTTAAAAGGGATATTTGTCCGGGAAGTTAGCGAGCCCAAGTACAAGAGACAAAATGGAGCGTGCATTCCTGAATATGTGGAACAGTGGCATATATTGATAATGTAGGTCTGTGTGTCTCTCTTCTGTGTCTTTGTGTGTTGGCGGTGACGCACGCGCTCGGTTCTTCTCTACTGAAAAAGAAAACGTAGCAGCCACACATCCATGGCTAAGTTTTCACGCGACAGGGGGAAGGGTGATTCACGCTCAAAAATACGGGGCAGCAGAGAGCCTATGTGGCCGGCGCACATACGGCCATCTTCTTTCTGCGTGCTGCAAGTGCATCAGCAGTCTGCGTGTATGTGTGTGTGAACTGCCCGCTGTTGCTTGCCTCTCTGTGGAAAGGAGAGCTGCGGCTGAGATTTGGACATATATACGTGCGTAGATCGACGGATTCTTCGAGTGGCGTTCTTGGGTTTGTCGTGGAATTTTGTAGACGGACGTGGCACCGTGCGGAATAAGATCTTCACGTCTGCAGCCCCTCTCTCTCCGTCTCTCTGTGCAGATGTGTACATGCTGCTATATATACTGAGGTACGTAGGTTTATATACAGAGAGAGAGAAAGTGGTCAGAGAGGGTGGTGTCGCGGTCAGCTGAAGATATCTTCGAGCGTTTTTTCTTCATGGATATGTATGTGGGTGGGGCCTGGAGGACTTTTCAGCCGCACTCCAGAAGCGAACGGCAGCACAAAATCTTGTCGAAATTCAGGTAGAAGTATTTCCAGCTGTTCCTTCGCACCCACTCATATGTGTACATCCAGAGAGAGAGACACATATAGAGAGAGGGAAAAAAAGACGATACGTGTGTGTGTGTGTGTGTATCTGCGTGTTTGTCCGTATCTAGGTATACATGTGTATGTGCATATATGTAGGTAGATGTATAATTAATACTAAGACGAAGAGAGAGAGAAGTGAGTATGTGTGTGAAGTGAGTATGTATGTGGGGGTTGTGTGTCCGTGTGAATCGGCGGGTTTATTCGTATCTACATATATATGTGCGGAAATGTAGGCTTTCTTTACAGAGGTGAAGAGAGATATGCGCATATACGTGTGTGTGTTTGTGTCTCTCCGTGTCCATCGGTGTCTATACATAAGTGTGCGCAGATGCCGGATTAGTAGGCAGACGAAGAGAAAAGCAATGTTTGTGTGTGTATGTGTGTGTGTTTGTGTTCGTCTCGGCGTGTTTACACGTATGTACTATCTGTGTAAATAAGTCTGCGTAGATTTTGGAGGCGAGAGTACCTGTAGGTACATAGACGTCGTCTCTACTTGTGTGTGTGTGTGTGTGTGTATGCGCACACTCACAACTACGTAGACACGTGTGAATGTTTTGCCTCTGCAGCCTCTTTTGGTTTGTGTCCGTGGGCTCTGGATAGATAGGGAATTTCGCGTGAACCGTAAAATGTGTATGGAAAGGTGTAGTCAAGTTGACGAAAGCTTGTGAGAAGAATCGTCCGGCGTGGACTGGCTCGCGCTTGCGACGTGTGGATCGTAGGCCGGGTTATATGCACCTACGTATTTGTGTAATTGTGCGTAGATGTAGAATCTGCTTGTAGACATTGGAAATGTAGGAAGTTCCTTCCGCTCCTGTGTGTCGAGAACATCTTTTGAGAGAAACGGGAGTGAGGAACAAACAACTGAAATCGCGTGGCAGCTGTCTTGGTTTGAAAAAGCATCTTCGTGCAGGGGGGGGCGTGGGACACAAACGCCCACCACACATTAACAGAAAAATATACACGTGTCATTATCCGTGTGATGTCGTGAAGCAAAAAAAAGAAAAGTCGTCGTCGTCCACACATGATAGTGCAGATGACGACAGCCATTTTTTTTCCTCTGCATTTCGGAAAGAGAGGATGTATGCGCACGTCTACGGTCATAATAAGCCTACGGAGATGCGCCTCCACACTACCCCAAGTGTCGAACTATTAGCAGCGTTGCAGTACATGCGGAAACGGGTTAACACACGTGTGTGGGGCCTACGTTGTCCACTCTTTGAGGTGAATAGGATTTCAACAGAAGTGTGCGTCTGCCTGCCACGGTGCGCTTCAACGGAAAGAAGAACCGATTTGTTAGCGGTTCAAAAAACCTACACACAGACCGACTCCTCGCGCGCACGTGACCTGCAGCCTGGCTACAAAACCCCAGCAATTATGTATAAAATTCTGCCTGAAAGCGACAGAGAGGGAAAAAGGAACACTTCTTCCTGTTGAGACGCTCGCCCTCAAAAGAGCGTTGCCCATCACACGCGCGTGTCGACACTTTTTCTGCAGAGGACGATGACCAATCCGTCTTCGCACATATACGAACGCCTGAAGGCATCTCTGCAGTCGCTCTCTCTCTCTCTTTCTAGCCAAATACAGCGGATAGGTGTTCCTCTACTACTAAGGCACCTCTGCCGTCGCTCTCTCTCCTCTTCTCTCTTTCTAGCCGAATGCAGCGGATAGGTGTTTCTGTACTATCAAGCTTTTAGTGCCTCTTTCTGTGGCCATAGGGCTGCCGGTGACTGCAGGGCGCGATCTGCGAGCGGCGTCACTTCTCTGTTACTCCCGTTCTTTGATGAATCGTAGCAACTTCTGTGCTCCCACAGCGTTGCGGGTCTTCGATTTCGTCAGATATGCCCGGGGCCGCCAAAGAATTGACTCAAAAACAGCTTGATTATTTCACACGAACAGCTGCTTCCACAAAGAATTCGGTTCTCACCGCCGTATGTAATGCACTTTTTGACAACGCTGTCTGCGGAAACCTCGAAACATACAGTCGTGTGCGGAAGCAGCACGTACGTCCACGTAGATTTCCGATGAGCGCATAAAAGGTCAGCACCTGTGGAAAACTGTAGGCGTTGCAGAGAACACCGACGCCGGTGACTCACACTAGATTTACACACGTGCGTGACAAGGTGGAAGTACTCAGCAGTGCGCTAAAAACGTGTTTGCCAGCAGTTTATGCGGACTTTGACGAAGACTGCTTTCTAAATCTTTGCACAACGATACGCGCGTCCCACAGGAGGTGACCTCGCTTGTAAAAAGTCGCACGTGCGTGCTTGTTATATATATCTATATACAGATAGGGATTAAGACACGCGTGTGGGCAGAGCTATCTGCGCTTGTGACTTTAGGGGCGCGTCACAGTAGGGATACATAACACGAACACGACGAATGAATTGTCCACATTTCCCAGTCACTCGCAAACCACTTTTTCTCAACGCACACACATGTTTTGGCGTCACCCGACTACTCAGCCTTTTTCTACAAAATGGCTTCCTAAAGTGTTCGCGTGTAGATCTTCCTTTTGATGGACACCTTTCGCTTCGCCAACAAAGGATGACTCCCCGGTGGTCTGTCACCCGTTTACGCGCCTCTCACTATAATAATTTTCCGCTTTTTCTTTCGAGAATAGATCTGTAATGTAGGCATGTTTGTTGTGGTGTTTGTCGATAGAAGCTACGATCTTGGAGGCAGTAGGAGTTAACGATGGATTGTTTGTTCGCCAGCTTGCTTGTGTTTGATAAATTTCTCGCGCACGAGTTTATTCCTTGTTTGCGGGAAACATCTGTATTTTTCTCAGGGCAAGGTTTCATTGTGTGAACTCAACGAAGAGTTCTCGCTTGATCATACTGAACGGAAAGGACGTCAATGTGTGACCCGAGCAAGAATGCCAAATAAGGGGTGTGACTAGAGTCTACAGCGATGATAGTAGTTATTACTAAATTTTTGTCTAACGTCTAATGTATTCACTTATTCTTATCTAAAACAACAGAGCCATGGCAGCACCTCCAGCAAAGCGACAGCAACCGCGGCCACGCAGTAGTTCACGTATGTATACTGTCTACTCGGGTAGCTAAACAACGACGTATGCACGCCCGGTGTTTCTTTGTGGGCTCGACAACTCCGTCATCACAGTACGTGAGAGGTACCTTCGCTCACGGGTTCGTCGTGTACAGAAATCTTTAGGCAAAAATGCTGCGCCGGAGAAAGAAAGACGAACGAGGAAACGACGGAAAACAACAACGCTTCAGTTGTCACACACCTGAGCGCAGAGAGCTCGCGGTCAACAAACGTTTCTAGTAAAACTCTACTCACACGGTCTAAACGTGGATCGTCATCAGTTGTTCGCCATCCAAACGAAGGATGGAGGATGAAGGAAAGAGAAGGAAGACAAAACATAATACGCGTTGAATGTACAGCACTTCTAAGATGCTTTCACCTTAGAAGTCGACGTTGGAGATGGACGGAATGAAAGCAGGCGCGTCATCAAGTGTGACGCAGACTGTTCTAAGTCACACTTGATGACGCGCCTGCTTTGAAATATCAAATTCTTTTCACCCGCGCACGTAGTTCATTTTTGGCGCTGAAGTGAAACAAGTACATCGCGTCGAGGAGTGCGTCAGCTTTGTAGATGTGAAGAATCATGCAGGAGCCACTATATCTCTCTTACTTAAGATACCAGATTAAACGCTCGTTGCCCATAAATTTCATACATATATAACTATTTATGTGGAAGGAAATATGTGTGTCGACGAATCACATATATACGCATTTATATATATTCATGTGTACCGGTATGTACATACGTGTACAAGAAAATATATATATATATATATATATAGGAAGGGTGTATCCATATGTTTGTGTATAGATATATGTATGTAGAACGATAAAAAAAGAATACGTACATTTACACGTATGAAGAAACCACACGGTAATAAACGAGCGTGCATTCCACGTACAAGACGGAGGCTCCAATTTGAACACATGTTCACCACACATGAAGTAGTCGCATAAATACGTACGTATACGCATGCATATATATAGATATATGTCCACCACCGAGAGGCTCCAGGAAAGACGGAAAGACGCCCACTATGTAGTGTCATAATTGCGATGCGTAAAGTAGAACTCCATATATTCAAATTCAGGAAATCGTCGAAGCTTCCACAATATGTATACACACACATACACGAGAGACAGCACAGTCTATAGGAACACATATATGTACTCAGCATGACATACAAAGAGAAACCGTAGTACACACAGATAGTGTAGGTCGCTGTTTTGTTCGTACGGCACTGTGCCGCGTAGTAGCCTGAGGCAGTGCGTAGATTTGTCTGAACCTAGTAGCAGATCACTATGACAGCAGAGTCGACTGCAGTATATTTCTCTCCTTCACTTTGAGAAATAACTCTCCTTGAGTCCAGCAGGCAACAGATCCTCCGCACTGTGCGACGTTCGGGGCTGCCTTAACTTGCGGACAAAGTATTCTTTACCCTCTTTCCCCTTTTTTGTCTCTTTGCTAATTTGCTTTCTGTTCTTCTGCCGTTCCCCTATATGTTCCCACTCTGTTTCTTTATTTTTTTTCCTCTTCCTTCCCGAGGCTGCCGCTGGAACACCATTTCAGCTGTACCCTTGCCAAACCCGTTGCATCTCTGCCACTTCTCTCTAGGTTTGTCGCCCTCCTTTCCTTTTTTTCTATGTCTTCCTTCTGTCCCCTTTTCTAGGCTCCTTTTCCCTTTTCTTTGTCAGCCTACTTCTCCCCTTCGCTTCTATCGCGAAATCGCCGCCCTGCGCATATTTCGCTTCTTCTTTCTGCTTCTCCTGCCGCATCTCTGTGTGTATCTCCTCCACCTACTTGTTTGGCTCTGTCTGCGTAAGTTCATCCACTCCGCTTTTTGGGGCACTTCTTTAGAAAAACTTGTTTCTTCTTGACGCGCTTTCTTCTGTCTCCTCTGCTGCCTTCTATTCTTCTATCGTTCTCCTTGTCTCCCTCTCTCTGTTTAGAGTCATATCTCTCTCCGTATTCTCTCTTTCTCCGTTTTCTGCTCTCCACCTTAGTTTGTGTGTCTCTTCTCCTCTGACTTTTTCTCTTCTTTTCTCTCCCCTCTTCCTTGCGCTATCTCTTTGTCACCGTGTTCAGCACCTTCTCCTTCTGTTCTTTTTGATTTCTTCCACTCGATGTCTCTTTCTTCTTCTTGCCCTTACACTCCTCTATCCGCTTTCTTCTCTCTCTGTAAAGAAAAAAGCAAAGTCCCGGGTCTTTTTTACACTTCCTGCACCCGTCAATCCCCACTGTTCCTCCCTCTTATATCCTCCTCTTTCCTCTACCTTTATTTTCTCGCTCTCTTCATTTTGTCTGTTTCGTTCTATCCTGTATTTTGTCTTTTGGTCACCATCCTCATTTTCCTCCTCACCTGTCTCCCCCTTCCTCGATTTCTCTTCTTCTGTTCCTTCCTCACTCTCGGTGTTTTCCCCCTCATCCTTCCTGTTTCCGCCTTTCTATTCTGACCTGCTCTCGATCTTCTATCTTCTCCATCTCTTTTTCTACTTTTTCCTCCTCTTCTTCTATCCCCTGCACCGGTCCTCCTCTTCTTCTCTCCCTTCCCTCTGCCTTCTCCTGCTGTTTCTCCTCCTTCTCCCTACGCCTTCTTCCCTCCCTGCCTCTCTCCCCTCCTCCACTTTCTCTCTCTTTTCCCCTCTTCCCATTTTCCCCTCTCTCCCTTCCCACCTGTCCTCCCGCTTCTTTTCTCCCTGTTCAACCGTTTCGCTCGTTCCGTCTCCGCCTTCTATCCCGCTCTCCTGTCCTTTTCTCCCTGTTCTTCACAAGCAGGTGAGCGCGAAACGCTGCGCTCCAGTCCCAACTTCTTCGTCGCTGAGTTCAGCACTCGGCGGGCACTCTACGGCGGTTTCCACAAGATCTTTGACAAAGCGATCCATCGTTTCTGTGTTGTAAGCAGCAGTCGCAGTAACGCGAATGCGCGGGGTGGCCATGGGGCAAGCAGGAAAGATTGCGGCAGCAATCATCCAGCCTTTGTCAAGCATCCGTCGGGTGACTCTGCAGAGTCTGTAGGCGTCGTGCGGGAATATGACCGGGATTACAGTAGTGCAGTCCATTCCCTCCACTTGGAACTTGTTCTTTGACGGATATTCGACAGGCCAGTGCCCACTGCCTGTGCGTAGCGCGTGCCGGAGGTATATCGAGTTCTGCTGAGCCTTGCTAATTCTCCACCGTTGCTCCCCCTGCATCAGTTCAAACGCCTTCATAGCCCCTCCCGCACTATACGCAGTCAGCGGTGCCGAAAAAACACTCCCCGGCGCATGGAACTCTAAGAAATCGACAAAATCGCGATCTCCGACAATATACCCGCCAACGCCTGCTACCGATTTACTAAAAGTTCCGACGATGACGTCTACGGAGTGCGGCATGTTAAAGTGCTCCTCTAGACCTCGACCGGTCTTCCCCAACACTCCCAGCCCGTGCGCTTCGTCCACCAACAAGCGGCAGTCAAACTCCTGCGCCAGCTTCTTCAGCGTCGGCAGATCTGCAATGTCTCCATCCATTGAGTACACCGACTCCACGACGATCCAACACCGGGCATGTCGTCTGCGGTGTCTAGACACCAACTGCCGCAGGTGCGTCCAGTTGTTGTGGCGAAACAGCAACTCCTTCGCCCCGCACATCTTCATTCCTGCTCGAATGCTTGGGTGAAGTCGACTGTCGCCGATGACTAAATCCCCCTCTTTAGCGACCGCGCACACCCCACTCATCGCCGCCAAAAATCCTGTTGCACACAGTAAAGAATCTTCTCTCCCAAAAAAACGACCCACCACTCGCTCTAGCTCTCGCAGAATACGCGCGTTTCCGCCTAACATGCGCGCGCCGTGGTTCCCCGTAGACCACGCCCTCCCTGCTGCCAAGGCTGCCTCCTGCACCTGGCATATCCAACGGCCAGAAAAAGTGGGAATGTAACCAGAGCTATAGTTCGCAGAACAACTCTCGTACGTACAAGCAAAGGCAGCACCAGACGCAAAGGTGTGAACATGCCGAAGACAAAGGTATTGTACATACCCAAATATATGCATACGCAGGGGGAGAAGAGAGACACATACAGAGAGAATCAGAGACGTGCGGACGGCCAGCGGGTTGGACGCTGAGCAGGAAAAGGGACAGTACACATACACACACTCACTTTACACACGCAGGGCTGCACTCCACAAGATGGTTGCAGGCGTTCTCCCTTTAGACATACACACATATACGTGTGCAGCTCATATACAGAAGAGAGGCACATAAGCGCCAATACAGACAGATTTGAAGTTTACGGGGAAAACACAAGGAACGGCGGACTCACAGGAGAGGGGCCGCTCGGGAAACTTGAACAAAATTCAAGAGGAACGCACGACGCCGAGTCCCATTCGCGGTGTACCTCTACCTCAGGCTGCTGCTATCCCCCTATTACAAAGACGCACACGTAGGGACCACGCGCGTGTGCAGTGCTTTCATTGCCCACGTGCAGTTCGTATCGTTAAGCCGACTACTTGAGTTTCATCCTCTTATGACCGATGCGTAAATGCTATTCGCGCATTATCTCTCTCTAGTATAATACTGTTATATTCGTCTGCGGACGCCTCCTAGCGCGTCTGCCCATATAACGATCTGTGCCTCAACATATATATATATATATGTGTATACGTGTACGGTTTGCAACAGTAGAGGAACTCGCCACTACGCAGCAGCAACAAAAAGACACTTACTTTGCGCAGCTCTCTTTAGAAAGCACTTCTCTGCGTACCTCTCTCGCTTCACCCTCAAGATTTGACCGGTGGGAACGGTGTTCGAGAAAAGCCCATTTTTTTTGCGTAGAGACAAGAATTCTTCTTACCAGGGGTTCCCGTAAAAAGTCGAGGTAGCTGTAGGAACTCATGGGAATTGCTTTCTTTCCTTCACAAGTGATGCGGTCCCCTTTGACGTCGCTAATTTCAAACGTGAACGGCCATAGCTGCTTCTGCAGCATGTGCTGCTTGATGTCCAGATACGAGCGCAACTCAGTTTCTCCTTTTCTGTTCGGGAGGCCGAGGCCGACTTTCTGAATTTGGTAAAAAAAGTGACGTCTTCCCTCCGCTGTGAATTTCACCTTCAACGCTTGCAACAAGAAATCGCCCCGCGCATGCACGTCGGACCCCCAGCGACAGAGCAGCTGCAGCAAGCGCCCCTCGTACGCTGCGCCGAGGAGCTGGTGCAAAACGTGGACGACGCGGCAGGTCTGGCGTGTCTCCTTCGCAGCTTTGGTGAGGATGCCCTCGACATCTTCGAAGGCCACGTGTCCTCCGTGCGAGAGACGAGACAACGGCAGCAACTGCATCGCGATCCAGCTCCAGCGCAGGGAGCCCACCCGTACGTCGTCACTGAAGAATGCCAGAGAAAAACCTATTAGCGAAGCAGACAGAAAGGCGTAGTGACATAAATCAAGTGCTGCAGCCCACTCCAGTCCCGCGCCCGCTGCTAATGCAGCCACCGGAGGCACAAACCCATCCTCTGGCCAAAACCGCGCGTGGTCCATTTTGGGGAATCGAGGGAAGCAAGAGGAATAAACCTGGAGATGTGCGGGGGAATCACCCGCGACGATAGGAAAGCGGAAGAACGCACGGCAGGATCCGGGAAGACAGGGGTATCACAATCAAGGAAGGACGGGGTCGCGGAGGAAGAGGAAGCCAGCAAAGAGAAAGAGGCAAGGAAGAGAGAAACCGCCAGCAAAAAACAGGAAGAACGGGTCCACAAAGGGAAGAAAAGGAGAAGTTGTGAATTGGATGGAGAAAGACGCGATTAAAACGGAGAAAAAACGTAACGCCAGAGAGCGACGGAAAGAAGAAGGCTCTTTGGGAGACTGGCGAAATTGGGTGTACTCACCCCTTTTCTCAAGAAGAAGGTACGGACAGGTAAGAGAAGAGGATTCGACAAAAAATCGACATGCGGAGGAAACCGTTGGTAGGCAGAAAAAACGGAACAAAAGGGGAAGGTGCGCAGCGCAGCCCTCCTTGGACAAAAAAATGGAAGGAAGACAAGAAAGTGTGATTCTTGTAAGGAAGGAGTGAGAGAGACTCCAAAAAAGTGCAAGAGTTAAAAAAAAAGAAATCCACTTGAAGCTCGCAACACAAACACAGTTGGCCTTCTGTTTACAGAAGAACAGCCTAACGCCGGTCTCTCCCTTTCTTCCATGCTCTGGGTGGATAACATATAGTAGCACGATGTGAACGCCGTTCTTCTTCGAATACGTCGACTTCTGCCAGCGCAGTTCTTTTTTGACGGAATCCAGTAGATGTAGGACGCCAGGAGGTTCCTTGTCAAGAAGGTTGCGGCAACAATACAGAGAGAAATGTCTTTTCGAGGAACCGCCTCTTGCAGTTGATTCCTCGTCAACCTTTCCCCGTTTCGACCGCGTCCACGTGTACAAGAGTTCAACAAACGTCGGTAGAAGCGTCTGTATCCTCTCACAACTTCTTGTCCGCCTCCCTCAAGCTTTTTCGCTGATGCACTACCCGATAGTGATTCTCAGTCGGACGCAATATAACTACGATAGATAGAGGAAGGAAACATATGCGTCGGCCCTCTTTGGGTATCCCCAGAAAGTAGATTGACAGAGGGCACGGCGAACGTCCACATGTATTAGACATACAAAACGCTGTATATATTGCCCTCTTCCTTCGCCCCCTCCCTGTTTTATTCACAGTCGTGTGCCTTTCGGCAGCATCATACACACAGCCACATCTACACATTCTCTGTTTGCTATACTCTTCTCTTTCTTCTCGCCTTCCCCTCGAGCTGCAGCAGGTGGCTTTGCTTCTGCCTATCTTCTCACAACACTTTCCCTTCTCCAGCAACTCCACACTGATTCTCCTTCCCCGTCGACTCCGCCCTGCCACGCACCCCGCTCCAGCCAAGCAGCAGCAAAGAGTCAGCTTCTGGACGAGTTCGATGCGAGCACTGCTACACCAGACAAGCGTTTTGGTGAATCGGCTGCCTTCTTCTCGTGTTCTGTCTTTATAGCTGCTGAGAGAGCAGAAACTCGTGGCACACGTGTGGCATCTCGACAAGGAGTCCGCAACAATAAACGCTGTTTCCCTTTTCGAGGAATTCGGTGTATTTCATGAACTGTTTAGATGGCGGTGATGTGTCTCATTGCTGTAAGACGCGGTTCATCCCGCTTTCCTCTAAATAATCTGATCAAATGCGCGCGTCTTTCGACTAAATCTCTTCTTCACATGAGTTCACGGAGTCGCACATTTCCGCTCCTGCCTAGCCTTTCAAACAGGACCTACGTATTCCACCTGCTTATACACAGCGATGAGATCAGATATTACAAACGCACACTACCGCCGAATTCCTCAAACGGAGAAGCACGCATTTCTTTGCAAGTCTAGCGAGTGAATCCATCCTCTATACCACCGTCGACCGCAGACGGAAAAAATTAGAGATTTCGAAGATGGCTGTACGCAGCTGTTTGCTCTCAACCTTCGAGTCATACCCTTACTCGCTGTCAAAATGCTGCTTTTCTACAATGCAACAGCCCTCTCTCAACACCACTCCTCTCTCATCAACACCCTTTCTAACAGCAGCGTGAACGCCTTCCAGTACATACGTCGATTTTTGTAGGTCTACTTGTACAGTACATAGAGGGGAAAAGAGAAAGTGCTATCTCATCATCTTACACTAATCTCTGTCTTCACGTCTCATGGCTGCAAATTCGATTTATCGAAAAGCAGAGACTTATCCCCTTTCTGTGCTTCTTTTAGATACACGCATATACACGCGTGTACCACTGGTGTGAACGGTTATTGTTCTGGTCTTCCGCCTACACTTGCATTTACTATTTTGATCTACTTTCTCCATGCAGTTACTTGCTACGTTTTTCCCTGTGCGCCCTCTCCGTCAAACTCGGAGCTACGTGCACATGAAGACGCTTACGCAAGCAGTTATTTGTCGCACGTGCATATATGTAGTTATTTATATACACGCGTTTTTTTGCAGGAGCAAGAACCCGCAACAGTCGAGGCACCGAAGAGGCAGTGTTGGTCTGCATCGAAGAAAATCCGGATGCAGGTCGAACATCCCGACGCCTTGCTTTTAAGCTTCGGGAGGCATGAGGGAACAGCTGCGAAAATCTTCATGAATACACAGATATATACAGGAAGATACTGACGCCCGCCTGAAAGCACCTAGATAAAATTGTTCAACACTAGCGGAGCGCAATTATTTCTGTAAACATCACCTTACATGTCAAGCTTTCAAGACGTCAAAAGACGGGGTGGTGCGCTGTCCATTCCCTAAAATTTGGTTTTCGCCGTATACATGCATATACGTGCACATCGGCTGTGGTCGAGAAAACTGTAAAAACTGTGACACATTGAGAGACTACTCCAAAACTGTACGCGGGAGATAGGAAAGAGGTATGTGTGTGGGTCGATACCGGCGCCGAGAAAGGTCAGTTTCTTGTCACACAAACCGGCGGGTCGGTCCTCCTGCAGGTTCCGTCGAAATTTCGACTTTGTCCTGCAGCGTTCTCGCCCCCATTTGCAGACACGTGAGCGCAGGTATATTAACTGTCGCTGTGTGTACGTGGGCGCGCGTGTAAACGTCCTTCTACGATACAGAGAACCACCAGGGGCCAGCGTGTACACGCTCACGTCTGTATACAAAGCGTACACTCCTCAGCTCCTGGTGTTAAAAGGATAATGCCTTCCGCACTCTGTTCAAAATCTCACTTTCAAAAAACACGCCTTCCTCATCTCCTTTGCTGTGCAGCCTCCCCTCTCCGTCACACACTTTCGGCTACGAACTTTTCTTACAAGAAAGAGGACGGCGGCCCCTCTTCTTACGAGGAAGAGGGCGTTCCTCTCTTCCTCCCGTGCACTCCGTATACACGTCTCAATTGTTCTTCCTCTCCACACAAGCAGCTCCTCAAGCGCGTGGGAAACCGTTGTTCCTCTCTCACACATACAGGACACATACATAGTTCCGCAGGTATTTGTCGAAGTCTCTTATGCTTCCCTTTCCAATGTCCACAGGTGTACGTGTCTGTTTTTTTTCTATTCGTATCCGTATCTTTCTAATATAGGTATACATGTACACGTGCACCTCTCAGTGATTCTCTTAAATATGATTATACGCATGTGTGTATACATAAACATATGTAAAAATATGGGTGGCTGTTGGTTTTTCACTTATATCTGGACACTGATAAATATCCATGTGTACACTTGTGTTGCTATTGCTTCCTCACTGACACGAATTCAGGTCCATGTCACTATTGTTTTGCATCTATTGACGTAAGCACACGAAGATCTTTCAACACCTCGTACGCATCTGCTAATTCACCCAGTAATATGCACAGCCAGATTTCACTTTGGTTTTCTTATCCATACATGGGCACTTGCTGATATTGTTTTCTCAGCCGTATACGTATATAGACTCCTGTTGTGGTACAGATTCTCGATTAAAAAAAAAAGCTCGCTGCACCCTACCTTAACATGCGTTCCTGTTGCTGCCGCATCTTTTGCACTGCACCTCTTGCTTCCGTGTTCCCCTTTACAGACACGTTCTTTCCACTTTGAGCTCTGTGCTGATTGGAGTGTCTCTTCTCTCGTGTTAATTTACATCTTTCCTTTCGAGCCACTTTCAACGACCGCAATGTTCGAGAGACCTATGGTCTCTTCTCTAGAATCTCAACTCTCCTGTAGTTCGTCTTGGTGGGTTATTCCTGCTTCGAGGAAATCCCTTTGCTCCCCCGCATAATCTTTCGCTTCAGTACTCCTTTGCCTAAAATTACTCCGCCGCCGCCTGAATATATAGTTTTCGGCGGCCGTGTGACAGGTCCTAGGAGGAAACAAATTGTCGCTTCCAAATAGACTGCCAATTTTCTTGTGCATCCTAGGCATTCGTTGCTTTGTTGTCCCTTCTTTTTTCTTCGCGTCTTCCTAACGCCCTCAGCATACACTCCATCCCCTAAGTTATTCTTTCTTTGGTAAAATTCCCAGTGCCTGGTGCCTCCCAGTTCATACGTCGTCTCTTGAAGATTTCTACTCTCCTTGTTAGTAAGAAGAGAATATTGCGCTCTTCGTAATCAATGGTCTCCTTCCGTTTTTACCTCTTCACAGTGACTCGGTACGCCCCTAAACACTTCTCGTGGCTAAGCTCTGTTTGCAGACCAATTTTCCATGTTCCTGCTCGCGTCGAGCCACTTTTGTCTCTCTCAAGAGACTACTTTCCCCACCACGGCCCTTCCTCCAAGTATCGCTTGACTTCTTCCGCCAACTTCAGAAAAGGGGTCCTGTGTTATTTTTGTGTACCTTAAGCTGTCGTTTCAGTCTCCTCCTGTTAGCTCTATGCTCTCCGCTTCTCCCTCCCTTTCTTATTGTAAATTGGTACAGTCGACTGGCTCTGTTCTCCTTCAGGTTGTCACTTTTCTCTCCTGGTGCCTACCACCTACCTACTCACTTTCCCACACCCTACCATTCGTCCCTTTTTCCCCACACTAAACGTTCGCCAGTGTGAACATCCAGTCTCGAAGGACGGGTAATGAACTTCAGTATTCCTTTGGCCAGCGAACAATTACGAAAGTCGCACCACACCCCAGTAGCAGACCAGCGCCTCTTGCACAGTGGCCCCTACTTTCAAAGTGTGCCCGTTTCCATGATAGATCGTTTTTCCCTCGGTTGCGCCCCTCACTTTGGTCTGCCGCAACACACGGGTCGTGTCTCTGCACCGTGCGGAGCGACAGATCCTTCCAGTTCCTCTCTCCAGAACAACTCCAAAAATGCAATTTGTCTGTTGCAGTGCTGCAGGATTCCCCCTTGGCGCATACCTCTTCAGTTGGTGGGAATAGAAGACTGACAAAACTCGATGAAAGACTCGGAGCAGGAATGTCTCAACCCCCGATGCTTTCGCACAAAGAAGACACAAGCCAGTCATCCCCTTGCACCTTCCTGTGTTGGGGATCTCTCCTCTTCATGAAAGGATCCCAAACGTGTTCTTGTGTTGCAGAGTCGAAATTCCATTTTCCCGCTTCAGTTATTGTATGTGGGTTGGCGGCGGGCGATACGTGGCACACACTCACACTCCGTAGGAGTTCTCCTTAGCAAGACACGACAAGTGGCATGTCGCCCCTCAGGCTGTAAACCAGTCAAAAGCTACAAATACAACGCGTGAGGCAGATGCGTCGCGTGGAAGCACCCACAGACGTCGTTGTCACGGATGAACCATTTCGCCGACATCATCAGGCCCGTTTTTGTCTGAAGTTGAAAAACGCCACAATGCTTACTCTTCATACGGGAAGAGGGGCTGAGATTCAAGTGTTCCGCTACGACCGGGCAACCTCGGATGGGAGTTCAGGCAGGAAACTGCGACAGCGGGATTTATCACACCACAAAGGGACGACGTGATAAAAGGCAGCGGGCAGGCCCTTACAGGCTGTCCGCCTTAGTAATATGGCCCAGGTGTCAGTCCAGAAGATGTAGCACGGACAAATTTCTCCTTCCCACTTACAGAAACAGACGAAGACACACAACCGACGGGACAAATCACGTATTGCGCGCAGTTCTAGGAAAAACAACGATGCTTTTTGTAGAGGAATGTGCTGCTAGACACCAGTAGCAACAACCGCAGTAGTTGTCACGAGACGCGTGTCGTCGCGCAGTGGCTTTTACCAGGACAGCTACCGAAGCAACGGCACCTGAACGGAAGAACAGCCACAAGGATCTCCACCTCTCGCCTGCAGCGCAACACCCGCAGTAGCGGAATCTGTGGGACGTAGGGGGGAGGGGGGGGCAAAGAAAGCAAGATCAGCCGTCCTCGGAGCGGCAGCCCGGATGATTCAACTCCGCGACGGCGCAGACGTGACGCCACCGCGGCAACAGCGTCCGCTGGACCCGGTGCCTCGTACAAGCAGCAGTACGGCGCGTAGCGCGAGCGGGGCAAGGAGGCAATGTAAGAGTAACAGTCTTGAAAGACGAGGTGTCAGCGTGAAAGTCCCAACAGGAGGACGAAATGCCTGAAAGCACCTCATGATGGCGGGACAGCTGTTGAAGGGGCTACACCAAAGAACAAATGCTCGGAGATGGAAGCGAAGACTACGGAGAAGGCAGTGGCCTTGTCTAAGAAGACACACACTGGGGACTTGTAGGTCGTGCTAGCGCCGCAGTCCCAAACATTTCTATATTACTTTTTTAGTATATCCCGAAATGAATCTTCATCGTATACGAACATGTCACAAACTGCTGAGTTTCTTCACTCTTGTCCTTCTGTCTGTTCGACTCCGCAATTCATGTGTGCTCATGTACTGGAGTGTCTTTACTCCAGACTACTGTACACGATTGTGTTAATCTTGTGGAGGAAGATCCGCAGTTACGCCTGTAAAACATCGAACAAAGACTATTCCTGTATGCAGAAACCCTAACGTTATCACATACCGCATCGCTTGGGGGAGGGGAAGGTGTCTACTCTGGCCATCATGCGAACTGCCAAGCGAGATGCCAGAGGACAGAATTCTTTAGCAGTAAACACGTGTAGTTGGTCAATTTTGGCAGAACCTTTGCGATTCCCACCCTCTAGAGATGACTTTCATTGAGTGCTTTGAGAGTGGCACCTCTCTTCGAAATGCACACACACGAACTGCCCTTCGTGTGTCTGCTCGTGAAGAAGTGTACCGCATGAGCAGCTGCTGCAGCGCATAACAAATTCATACGTGCAAGTAATAAGAATGTACGTTAAGATGCATGCGCTCTCTTCATCTATTAAGGCGATTGAAGAGCGATCCTAATGAAGGATGGCATGTATTTTGCGTGAGAAGTCACTGCCTCAACTCTGAGGAGCTGAAGTTTCGCGTACGCGCAGGCAGATCTGACGTATTTTAATACGCCCTCGGGGCACCAAGTGCGCGAAGAGGATTGTTGTACTGTATGCGTACACACATAAACATGTCCATATCCGAGGACAGACAACTGTTGCTAACTTTATGAGTGCACCAACACGTGCACTGTTTGACACATATGACGTACGCATGCTGCGCTGGTCCACGATTATACCCTGTGCGCTGGAAAAGCCTCCTGAGAGGAAGAGGAATCCGCGAGATGGAAAATCCGGGCGAATGACGTTTCCTCTAATGTAAACTTTGAATTTCTGATGTTGCTCGATAAGAAAGCAGTCAGCCCGGAAGGCTTAATTCTGCACAGTTTGATGCGCGAAATATCGGTCAAGGTGTTACAGCGGCAGGTAGCTCTGCGAATTCCTTCAGCCTTATTTTTGAAAGGGAACTCTGGGGAACGCGGGCTGTTCAGCTTGTAAAGTTGTTGCATCACAGCGTCAGTCAAGCGGGAACGAGATTTTTACGCAACGGGAAGGCTGCTTTTAAAAATCCAGAGCAAGGTCCAAAATCATTCAGAGCAATGTTCTCATTCGAAACACACCGAAGCACTAGCTGCCTAACACGCCAGCGAGTTGAGGACCCAACACTGTAACTACGGGCATCTCCACGCACCGAATTCCAACTGCATCTCTTTTGTTTTCAAAGCAGAAAAAGATGAATTTGCGCGGGAAATGTAGCCCTTGTGGAGTGAGACTGCATCGGTATACACCGCAGTCGGTGTAGAGAGAAAGAGTTAAGACTTTAAAAAAGGAAGTGTAGCTGGCAACGACAGCGTCATACCAACGACGACGTGAGTTTCACGCTTCCAGTCGCTAGACGTTGTGAGTCAGTGTAGGCAGAGGAAGGACGCGTTGACAGAAGTTGTTCAACAGCCACCTGGGCACTGCACTACGATATAGGGCAGTTACAACAAAGTCTAGCAGTCCGCGAGCTAGGTGACAATCGGCTTCAGAGCCCTTCGCGCACGTTTGCGTCGCTTTTTGCAAACCTGGATTATTAAGTGAGACACCGCTAATTTTGGTGGCAGCAATGCATCGAACGTCTCACTTTCTTGTATGTATTGCTACAAACTTTTATACCTCTATGGCGATGCTTAACGAAGTGTGTCTTACATGCTCACGGGATACACATATATATGTACATATAGTATATATGTATATAGGGTAGACAGGCGGTGCTTGCCACCCTACTGATACACAGGACTATAGGGGATACTGTTGTGTGACACATTGGAGCTGAGAACAATCCGCTAAGCTGGTGTGTAGGAGACCTGACATCAGGCTGGCGAGAACCTACTCTAGAACACTCTGAACGACGTCGCTGACTTGCCTATGCGCCACACATAAAACGCGGCGTGAAGAGAAACGCGTACAGACAAAAGTAGCGCTGACCGAGGGGGAAAGTAGCGCTGACCGACGGAAACTCCGTCGTCTTTCTTCTGTGTTCTTCCTGTCGTCAGAATATCACTTAATTGCTAGCTTTCAAGCATACTCCGTTTTACCGTTGCGTTGACCTCCGCGGAGAGATAATCCATTTGGATTCCTCAATAGTAAACAACGAATGCATGTACGATGTGTTTGCTAAGCGAAGTTCTTATAGAAGCACTGGGGGAGAGGGTGCTCCACAAAGTGTTTCAGATTACATGTGTGCAGGACAGGTTTAATGTCTACATGTATACTGTTTATTTGTTGATATTCATTTCTCCGACTTCTGGGTCGACTGCACTGAAGAGCCACTTCTACGCTTATCCTCGTCCCGAAGCTTACCGCCTTGATGCGGTTCTTGCACTCAGCAGGTTGTGAGTTCCACATTAATAAGCCCAGTCTGATATCCCCATAATCACCACTGCTATTCCTACGTCTGTCCTGCACTCCGGATGAAAAGCAAAAATCAGTCGATGAAGAGAAATATGCTTGACGCTGCTTCACAAGATCAAAATCAATTGCCGCCCTAGAGTACACACATTTGTATTTTGCGACACTAATTGTGCCAAGCATTCTGGAGGCTCCTATTCAACAACTGTGTTCTACGGCAAATGCACTTGAGGTGTGCTGCTACGGTCACCTGCCAAGTTGGTGGTCTGGAAATATACATACGACTACGTGTACAAAGTAAAATATTTACATACATATATATGTATTTACGCGCCAATACGCATAGATAAATACTTGTGTCCGTATAGGGCGTGACAAGCATTCCGATGGGACCACACAACTTCTTCCTGTGTGTCCACACGGATTCCCCCGGTAGAATCGTGCACTCAGATAGTATTCAGCAACGCGGGAGGTTTGCTGCTTCAGCTTCTGCCTGTAAAGCAGAGGCCAAATTCAACCACTTCTCTTCTCGCCTTATTGACCGAAGAAGGCAATTGGCAGTGACAGTAGATTTATATGTTCAGACTCGGTATATGGATCTGGAATCACACACCTATAAAACCTCGAAATTCTGTGAGCAGATCGGAGCACGAATGGATCTGTACTGCTCGGAAGGGAAACCTTAGTGTCGAAGTGCGCCAGAGAACGTGCAACATTAGCGAAGGAAATGGGACTTCGTCGCTGTGAAGCGTCTCTAGGGGATAAAACCATTGGAAAAATCTTCACGGCTTACAGTTTCTTATAGAGAACAAATTTATTTCAGCTGAAGAGTAAGATGGGGCTCACGAGACTTCCAACGATGTAAGGAAGTGGGCGGGTACAAAGGTGCGTAGGTATTCGTGCACACATATATATACGCTTATACACATGGTGCTAATTTTTGCAGAATCACTATTCTCTGCGATCCGATATGACTCAAGGTGAAATGTTGGTGGTCTGCCTTGACTCCGTGACCTGTGATAGTCCCGTTCGTACTATTTATGTAGATTTTGTTCGCACGCTATAGAGTAGGACCGGGCTTAGACTGGCACCTTGCTCAACAACGTCCTGTCAGTTTTAGCAAAGGAACAGAAGGCCGGAATTCGCGGGAGAAAAACAAAGACGAGTGCTACACGCCATCGGCAGACATTTACCATTCAAGATTCCACTGTGCGGTGCTCGTGAGGACTAGCCTAAAAGTCATACTGCAGAGCAACTTATGTTTCAGTGTCGACGGCAAGGGCCTCCGTCCTCCACTCCAGGTGGTGCACGCTTCTCCTTGTGCACGCGTTCCAGGGTATCTCCAGCAAAGCTGGGTTCCTGCCGCCGGAAGCACTGCGCGGAGTACTGCTTACTTTTTCTTCGATAAGCCTTCAGGTGTCGTGCACTCGTCATGCAAGCAGAAGTGTCTCGTCCACAGGTACATGCATCACGCAGATCAAAAACAGACGTAGCACATCTACACAGATATCTATTTATATATACATATGTTTATGCATTGTACGGGTTGACTTTTTAGCCTGTGTATCACGGAAATTGTGGTCTACACATTGTTCGGCCTTGCCTATTCGTATCTGTGTATACACGCGTATTCACGCACAGTTTTTCCAGTGCATAGAAAGCTGTATCGAGCAACGAACTGTTACACGCGCTGTCGTTAATAATAAGCGCTGGACGTACACATTTCCGCTCACAATCAAGAATACGAAAGATTCATACCGGTGCATTCACGCACATTCGCTTTCCCTGGTGATCCAGATGTACTTGCGCGTTTACACGTTTCGCGTCCTATTCTTCCAAAGACGGGTAACCCTTTTGTTTACACGACACTGAGCTCTCTCCCTGTAGGTATCTATGGATTCTCCTTGACGAAGCTCTACAGCATACGGCGTGTTCCGAAGTCAACATGTGACGTAAAGCGAGACTGGCACTTCCCCCTGTTATAATGTGGTACGCCTGTAGGCGAGGTAATGCGACGGCGCACTGAAATAAGTATTGTGTTCGCCTGCCCGTCTTTTTGTTGGCGCGCAGCCCAACGGTCAAACGCGTGCCATTATGCGCACTACGTCTCTTCATCGCTTTCTGCGTCCGCTCACACATTCTCTATTTACACCCACCTGCCGGAAAACAAGTGTCCTTTTCCTTTTTTGCGAGTGCATTGCTTGCCTACCGCCCAGTTTCACATGTATCAACCAAAAAAGTTACATATTCGCGTAGATACGTATAAGAGTATACAGATCGAGCCCTACTTATACTGGAAGTGTGCGACGATGGTAGGCGCATACGGATGTACAGCGAGGCACGGGTACACACCAGTATGTCGGCGTCCGGGTGTAGCCCTTGCGTGGACTGCGGGCAAATACCGCGTTCCTTCTGCTAGTAAGAGACGGCCGCAGTAAAAGCTGTCTCCCTTGTGGCCTCTGCCGGACGACTTCGCCTAAGGATAAGCGTGTCCCCTACAGAGATACACATTATCTTTCACACAAAAAAAGCGCCAAACCACTAAAGTCGGCATAGGGCCCTTCACTTCTGCGGCTTTATATTTTAGCAGGTGTGCACGCTCACACACACGCAGGTGCAGCGCCTGTACGGTGCTGGCAAAGGCAGACGCTTCTGCGCCGTCGTAAATTCCACTACGTGTACCTACAGTGACGGATACACACAAGTGCACAGCCCTAACTTGTAGGCGGTTCATTTTGCGAATGAATACCTTCTTCACGCCGACGCACAGCAACCTTCACGTAGACACTGCATTTGAAAGCGATTGTACATACAGTAGATCCTGCATATTTCACACAGGACAGTCTGAATGTCTTCACACAGCCTGTCTCTGCTGCCGAGTATTCGGAAAGGTGCAGGTACAGCTCCATTGCAGTTCAAACCTCGCACTCGACTTCTCTGTGCCGCTGGGACCCTTTAATCAGGTCTACTGCGGCAAGCGATACACCCACGCTGCAGCTGCTGGACAGCCTGTCGACATGTACATACAGCCACAGTATACGTATACTGTACCATATATAGACAGCTCCAAAGGTGGTGTCGACTCCGCGTTTTGTTCAGGCGTGCGTAGAGGGATGCTTTCGCAGCAGTCCCACAAGGACGCGGATCGGTAACAAGAATGCTTGTGTGTCTGTGTTGCGTTATGATTCCTTTCATTTATCGTATCCAGCCTACAACTCGCTTTTCTTTCCAGAACCGTACGACAGACTCTCACTTCATTCATGTTTTTAAAAGTGAAATGCCAGAGAAAATAAGTCTCCGTGTAGCCTTGCTGGTATCTATTGTTCTGCAGCAGCATGGTACCACTTGTCCGCGTGATTCTCGTACTTTCTATTTAACTTCTGTATATCCTTCCGACGGCGCCACGGAGTTATTATTCACTTTTTTTCTGCTGTCGTATGTGTCCTCCGCAAAAATTTTGCCGCAGCTCCCTGCTGTGTTTTTCATCTGCTTCCCACATTCACAATAAAACACCCTCTAACACAGTCTCAATACTCACTGCGTGCGTCTTTCGTAACATTTTCAAGTGTCTTGTCACCATTTTATCCTGCACTGTTCTCATTGTTCTCTGTTCCTCTCTCTGCGAAGAGATCTGTTCCTCTTTTCATATTACGCTTGTCGTCTCACAATTCCCTTTACTTGCCTCCCACTTTCCGAAATTTTTTCTCTCTTTTCTCCTTGCTCTTCCCCACCTCCTTTGCTCGCTGTCCTGCTTTTTCTTTCCATTTTCCTCTCGTGTTTCCTTTTTAGTGGAAGTTGCTATCGCATCCTTATTCCCTGCCTCCTTTCACTCTCCTCGTACTCTTCATTCTCTCTGCCTTTACATCCTTCTCATTCTCCTTTTCTCCGCCTATTCTCTCCTTTCCTTTCCCGCTTCTCTTCACCGCCCTTTGTTCCCACCTCCCGTACCTTTGTCTGTGTCTGCCTCCCCTCGGGCCCATCAGTGCAAGACGTCACTGGGTTCGCAAATCACAGTGACCTCAACGAGATCTTTCACAAAGTTGTCCATGACCTCATTCGTGTAAGCAGCCGTCGCAGTGACTCGAATCCGCGGCCCAGCGAGAGGGCACGCAGGGTAAGCAGCAGCAGCAACCATCCAGCCTCTCCTGAGCATCTGCTGCGCAATTCTGAAGACTCTGTGTCCGTCGTTAGGAAAGACAACGGGAATGACTGTGGTGCAGTCCATACCCTCTACTTCGTATTTGTGTTCTACAGGGTACTGCTGTGGCCAGTGCCCATTGCCTGTCTGCAGAGCCCTGCGCAGGTACTTTGCATTCTGCTGTGCCTTCTGTATCCGCCAACTCTGCTCTCCTTGCATCAACTCGAAGGCTTTGATTGCCCCACCTGCCGAGTAGGACGTCAGCGGAGCGGAGAACACACTTCCAGGTGCGTGGAAATCTAGATATTCCACTAAATCGTTATCACCTACTATGTAACCGCCGACGCCTGCTATCGACTTGCTGAACGTGCCTACAATAACGTCTGCTGCGTACGGCATATGGAAGTGTTCCTCCAGTCCTCTCCCCGTCTGCCCCAGCACACCCAGGCCATGCGCCTCATCTACGAGAATCCGGCAGTTGTGCTGATCTGCCAGTTTTTTCACGGTAGGCAAGTGCGCAATATCTCCGTCCATGGAATACACACTTTCGACAACAATCCAACAGTTCCTGTATTTGCGTCTGTGCTTGCAGAGCAGCTGCTGCAGGTGCCGCCAGTTATTGTGACGGAATGTTAAACTCTTCGCCCCGCACAGCTGAATGCCAGACCGTAGACTGGCATGCAGACGGCTGTCACCAACAACTAGATCTCCCTCTTTTGCCACCGCGCAGACGCCACTCATCGCAGCCTGAAATCCCGTCGCACATATCAAGGAGTCTTCCCTACCAAAGAAACGACCCACCACTCGTTCCAAATCTCGCAAAATCCTGGCATTCCCTCCTAACAAGCGGGCGCCATGGTTGCCTGTAGCCCACTGACGTCCTGCTGCAATAGCAGCATCCTGCACCTGAGCAGCATCCCGGAAAAAAGCAAGCGGAAACAGAGACACAGAGAAAGAGGGATCAAAAACGCTCGAACGGTGAGCGGGAGAGGAATGATGTGGGAAGAATAGGATTTGCCACGAAGAGGAAAGGATGAAACAGAGCTAATGTTCAAAAACAGAAGCAGACGCAGGGCCCCACCAATATGCAACAGCTACAGAGAAAAGGAAAATTAAGACTCACGTATGACAGAGGAGAGGGCGGTGGAAGGGGAAAGAAGACATAACGAAGGGAAGAAAACGCGGCTAGCAGGGGGTGCAGGAAAGGAGGGAAAAAACTGGGAACGTGGGTCAGAGAAAAAGACAGGGGAGGAGAAGAGACGGGGACGACGTAATCACGAAGAAGACGAAAAAGAGGGACGGAAGGAATGGGGCGAGCACGAAGAGTGGAGCGCGAAAAAACAAGGAAGAGGCATATCAAACGCAAGGAGGAGATGGTCGTGTAGAGGAATCAGAGGAAAGATAACCGGGAAGAGGGCGGGGGAGTCAAAAGAACGGGAGAAAGAAAATGACGTGTGCAGCTGTGGGCTGGGACGTAAGGACCTCGCAGAAAAGAGCAGTTGCAGAAATGAAAACAGAGGGCATACAGCAGAAGGGGCAACAACAGCATTGTGAATCGACAGTCGCAACACCAGCACATGGCAGGCACCCACGAGCGGCAGCACCGGCAGCAGCGAAGGACTTGCAAGGAGTACAACAGGGGAAAATGGCAGCAACCCAGGCGAAACAACGAGGACGCAGCAGCGACAGCAGAAAACTATTTCGACACTTAGGATACAAGAGACCTGCGTGCAAACGTGCAGGAAGCAAGGGGAAATTACTCTGCACAGAGTACGCGAGAGAAACAGAGACAGCCAGTCCTTGAGGGACATGATACGGTGCACCACAGCAGGAAGTCCGCAGGTAACGGCAGCGGCACAGCGGGTCAGGAATCGCCACAAGCGCAGAAAGAAAAATCAGGATAACACAGGCGAGCAGCAGCGGCAACTGCAGAAAACTGCAGCTGCACCCGAAGGTAGCTCCAGCGGCAGCGCCAACGCAGAAAAGCAGCACCGGCAGCAGTGGTGTGGACAGCCGTTACAGTGGTAGCAGTTTGGGCAAGACAGAGCGCCAGCCCTTCTCTTAACGAAAGAAATAGAGAAAAAACTCCACAAGGACGCTGCGACGCTATACAGTAACAGCAGCGGCAGCATTGTCTTTATGTTCTCCGTAACTTACTGAGGCATATCAGCAGCAGCATCGGCAGAACGCATACACTGGAACACTTCTACGTAAAGTTTTCGGAGTTGTTAGAGCTTGGAAGGGATCAACAGGCGTGCCTGTTGTCGGGCACGCTAGGCTTAGCGACAGGAGGAGTCGACAACCCGGTAGCGACCCTTTTTGCTAGCTGGACACACGTAAGCGAGGAAGCACCACCAGCGGCAGCCTTCCGACTATAAAATGTTCTGTTGTAAAAGGAGGAGGAGCACCGGCAGCCCTCTGTCCAGTTCCGAAATTTCAGCTGCAACACAGTAGAAGCAGCGGCACGACCAGCAGTTCCCCTGCGGGACAACAGTAGAAGCGGCAGGAGTAGCCGGCACAGCGTAGAGAGACAGCAGCAAGCTTCACCGTCGCTGCAGCAAAAGAGGAGCGCGTGGACTCACGAGAGGTTCTCTGATGAAGTCTAGGTAGCTGTAGGAGCTCATTGGGTACGCCTTGTAGCCTTCGCAGGTGATGCGCTCTTCTTTGATATCGCTGACTTCGTACGCGAAAGGCCACAGCTGCTTGGCCTTCATGTATCTCTTTGCTTCGTTGTAACTCTGCATTTCTGTCTCTCCTTTTCGGATGGGGAGTCGCAGGTGGTACTTCTGCATTTGGTAGAAGAACTGGCGTCTACTTTTCGCAGTATACTTGAGCTTCATCGCCCACCAGTAGAAACGCAGCTTCTCAAAGAGCAGCCCCCCCCAGCGAGTGAGGAGCGGGGACAGCTCCCCCTGCCGAACAGCAGCAAGCAGCTCTCGCATCGCTTTGTTTCCCCCTGTCTCACATTTTGCTGCTTTAGCTAAGGCACTTTCCACCTCTTTATATGCCACGTGCGCAGACAGCGGGGGCATCGGCAGCAGCTGCGTGGCTATATAACTCCAGCGGAGAGAGCCAGAGCTCACCTCATCGCTGAAGAAAGCCAACACGACGCCCAACAGCGACGCACTCAAGAATGCACACTGGAGGAACAAGTCCACGTTTAAAGAATTCCACTCGATGCCTGAAAGGCCTAGCAGCGGCGCCGCCGCCGCGGCGTTAGCCGCAGACAAATAACGCGTACTCATTGTTTTTCTCAGTGAATGCAGGAGGAGGTACCAAAGGAGACGAGTGACAACTCGGTGCACAAGCAAGAGAGTGCGAACCGTGGAAAACTGGAACTAGAGATGTGGAGTACAGGACAGGGGGAAAGATGCTGAGAGCAAAGATCAAATTGCGAAAAACGTCGAGGGAAAATAAGAGCAAGAAAAAAGACGAACGACCGACAAGAGCTGTGGAAGGATAAGTACGAGCGCAAGCAAGAGACAGGCGGGGCTGCCCGGGAGAGCGTAGGGCAACTGAAAAACAAACCATGGACTGGGCACGCACAGAAAGCTAGCACCACCGGTTGGTGGGCACTACGAGGAGAGAGGGAGGGACACAGCCTCAATGAAAAGAGTTAAAGTAGCACGGGGTAAACGAAAAGGAGGAAAACCCTCATGAACGAAGTACATAAAGACGCGATCCCCATTTACAGCGAAAATAAAAAAAAGAGAAACAACCCAAATCAGGGACAAAAAACAAGACGCAGGGGCGGACTGAACAGACTTTCTACGCAGGTGGGTAAATGATCCACTTCGCAGGTGCCTCATAACACGGGCAGATCTAACAACTGTACATAATGACAAATCAAACTCAACGCCCTGATATCCAAGTGAAACACATGAACACACGTACTATACGGAGGTGTCCAGCGCGTTGACGACTCGGACCTGCCTGCCCTTCCGCACGTGGGGGAAGAACCGCGATCCAAGCGCTTTCAACAAAAATGTGTTTGTCGCGATTGGTTCACAGAGGTAAAAGGCCATGTGTACTGGAGAAACATTGACATCAATCAAGCACCAAAATGTGCCAGTGCAACCTCCAAGAATACTTTGGGAGGTCCTCTTTACTCCTTGCGCATACATGTACTGATTTGGCTTCCTCAATAATGACGAAAAAACGTGAAGCTCGACAAGAACTGGTCTAAAACATAAAACCGGGGACCGAGCGGAGCAATAGAGCGCTCGTACCCGATGACTTGGTCCTATGTTGATACCCGCACGCACAAGTACACGTGAAACGTGAAGGACTTATGCTTTGATTTTCAAAAAAACTGGAACGCAAGCAACCCGCAAACAGGTCACCTGGGCGTGGACGGCTTGGAGACAACGTTGATCCATTCGTGGCTGTCTCCCGCTGGAAAGAATTTGCATCTCTCTTCGTGCTGCAGTGGTCTCGAAATTGTGTCACTGCGTAACCAGGAAATTTCGCCGACACCACGGTCTCGACTACATTGGTAGACGCGACTGATCGCAGCCAACGTCGACGGTGCGCGGACGCACCTTGTTGAACGTGCAGGCAGCTATCGTGTCCTATGTCAAACGAAAGGTTTTTTATTGTTTCAAATAGGTTGTAAACATTTAATGCCCGAAGATATGTAAAATACACACGTGGACCTATAATCCGGCAGAGCACAGCATGCATCAGTGACGGCGCTAGCTACCGTTGGGTATTTTCACGCAGGAGTCCACAAGTACACCTGTAAGTATGAATGTATAGATACACACAAATACATTTATCTGCATTAATACATTTGTGAATATATATTAATACCTGTGGAGCAAAGAACCTCGTAGGTGACGTGACGGGACGACAGGTCCAGAAGGAGGGCTCTGTGTAGGGAGTTGATGCCTCAATGTTTTTGAAGAAAACGGATGGTACACAATTACGGAAGCCACCCGAAATCTCAACTTCGACCACACACCGCTCCACTTTCCGCTACGGAAAGGCTGGACGCGAGATCACACGGGAGGAAGAGGGATACGTTTGAAACCAACAGAGGGCGCCCTACGGATCTTACGCGGCGTCCTTTAGCAGGAAGACTAGTATCCGCTTTCGGCGGGAGCGTTGGAAGTGTGGAACATTCGTCTCTTCTCCGGCATTTCCTCGCCGTTGCGCACAGAAAAGCACCAGACACTGGTAGGCCGCAATAGTGGAAGACCACACAAAGTTATCTTCTTTTTGTAACGGCGTGAGTGGATGTGCGGCCTTGGCGGCCGCAGGTGGAAGCTGCGGCTGAGCCCTCTTCTTTCGCCGCGCATCGGTGAGGCTGGTTTTTGAACGTAGAACACGGCATATAGGTGACGACACAACATAATAATACTGCGCTCTTTCGCACATCCATCCACTTGCAGGGACAAGAGGAGAAAGGAGCGCCCTACGAGTGAACCTACACCTAAAAGCAGAAGTTCAACTCGGTGCCAGACGTCACCTCGTGTTCAACACAATGCGCAGTGCAGCAGCAACCGTGTCAGCGGAGAAAAGGCTACTTTTTCGGTTTGGACCGTCTGTGGGGGCATTAAACAACGTGCAATGATGTATTTCCGCTGTTGTGCCTGTATCCACGCCTTTGAAACCATCGGCGCGAATTAAAGGGCTGCTTTGCTCCGCACATGGTAGTGGCTCTCCTTTCCTCGATGTGCGATGCACCGGGTTAGTTCGGCGCAAGCGGCCCGCCCCTCCCCTCTCTTAGACAACAAGGCGAGGGGGGAGCACCATTTGGGGGATGCGCCGCGACCGAGCCCGGAGGGGCGTTTCAGTATCACTGTCAATGTTTCGGCGGAGGGGACAGCCCACAGGACGCGCCCTCGCGAATATGTGAACGTGCACGTACACAGTGACGGCTGTGAGCTGCACCGGAACCCCGACGGACGCACATAGTTCACATTAACGGGCCGCCTCATTAGGTCGTTAGGGCCAGTGCACCGCAGAGACCATTCTGAGCCTATAAAAATGTTATAAAGTGTTGTTGTGTCAATCGAAAGAGGTCGGCACTCTGCGCAGCCGAAATGGGGTGCCCTCTTCCGTTCCCTGCAGGGCAGATGCATAAAACTGTGGGACGCCCCCCCCCGCCTGAACTGTGCAACTTTGTCTAGCTGCGTTGGTGCAGGCGCCCGACATCCATCGAAAAAAACTCCAGCAATGCGCTGCGCACTTCGTTCAAAGGTGAATAAGCACATCGCAGTATCATGTTCGCATCCTGGAGGTAGAGAGGTGAAAAAAATTATGTGGCAGTAGACGTACTCTGCAAAAGATTCCCCGCCCGCGGGTATCCAGGTGCGTACGCTGCCCGCACAGGCGTTCGTCCCGTTGTCTTCACGCAGCAGAGCGCTGATTAAATTGCGACGATGTATCCGACAACTGATGCAGTCGTGCTCGACTGCACCACCCTTGACGAAGTACACTCGTTGCGTGCGTATGCAGCTTACAATACGAAACATCTACCGCAATACTTTCAAGCCTGTAGGCTCCAACGCACCTGAAACGGACGCGTGGCAGGGTGCGCGTGCACAACGGCGTAATTGCGACGCCAGGACGTACGAGTAAACAAAATTCGTCGTCCCGAATGGCTAGGGTTCATCTACACAAATGAGGACGTTACGTTCACTGTATCGGGTGTCAAGCTAGCAAAGAACGAACAACAGACGCTGCATCCTCATGCCTACATATCTGCCATCGCAGAAACCCTCAAACAAGTGGCGCACTTGACAACAGTACGCTTCGCAACCCACTCCGAGCTTTCACACACTAAAAAAAGTTAGAATTTCACTTGCGCGTGAACTCTGCTTCAGGTGACTCTTATTTCACTTGGAAAGGGGTTCGCGCCGTGTGACACTACGTAAATCTACCCAAGCAGCGACATCGTGTATGTGCCGTGTGTACGCGTCCAAAGTTGCACTACTTTACACGTTTATGTGTATATCTGTACATAGGTGCGCTGCCCCTTATCAGACTCATCCGCAGTCACCTTGTAGGCTTTTTCAGTACACTTTACAGCGGGGAGCTCGTCGGCCCCTGCCGATTAATCACTATTACATAAAATAGATGCTCCACATAAAGAAAACGGAGCGGAACAATCACTATATAAAGAGAGAGTGCTCGCCATTAAGAAAGAAGAGCGGAACAATCGTATTTCTGCCACGTAAAGACCGGGGGTGCCTCCCCGCCCGCATTGGTTCATGCATGTCTGTATAAAGAAAAGCGTCGTAATATCGCACTCACTTCATCACGGTCATACTTGCATGTACACGATGTATTTCACTATTTGGCCTGGGAAGCAAAAGGATAAGTTAAAAAGCAAAGCACGTGGACCTGTGTGGGTGCTACAAGAGACCAGCACAGCAGGTGCTACACGGAGGGCACAAAATGGGGACCCCTATATTTGAGTGCACGAACAATTTGACAGACAGCTCCAGGAAGCGAGACGACCGGAGCGACGGCTCTTATTTGACGGATAGCGAGATAGCTACATAGCGCGGTATAAGCTGATAAATATGTGGTGCGTCGTTAAGAAGCATAACCACAGATATCTAAATCAAAACACCAACATACTGGTATACTAGGTATCTGGTGGACTGAAGCTGACCTGGACACAGAAGCAAAGCACATGTTTTCGAACGGTAAAAGTGCCTATCAGTCAACCTTCCCAGCAATCTCTTCTATCATTTCGAACTTGGCCAACAAATCCGTAACCTGTGCATATGTGGTGGAGAACCCCTTCGCTCTCCCCGTCACATAGTGGTACACACAGTGAAGAGATTCGAACACACGGAGAGTATATAAGTATTTGTCCATTCATGCATATTTACCCACCTAGTTCTTGTATGTTGAAGTAACAAAGGTTTCGCCTGTGAGGTGGATATTGTTCTTCTTCACTGGCGTCTTGCCTGGCGCACACATACCACCGCGTATACTTACATATGAATACACACGGATATGTATATATACATATACTCTGTCGTGCGTCTGCATCTCTATATACGTACATCCGTACGCTTGGAGTTAGAGGGCTAACACCGATGCGAGTCCCGTCAAAGTGGGTAGTAGGTTAAGGCGAAGAGCACGTGACACTCCGAGAGCCGGCACACATTCAGCGTACATCCTCGTTGCACACTACAAACTTCCCGAACCTACACGCCTTGCAGGGAATGTTTTAGACATTTTTATTTTCTTATCTCGCCCCTGTCTGGCACGCAGCGAGACAAGTAGCTCAACTTCGTTTTTGTGCCTCGCGCTTTCGTCTGTGCCCACGAAGATAACCATATGTTCTTAGGTGAACACGAGGAAGCCGGCATTACACCGATGCCTGGAAGCACTCCCGTGGATAGAGGTACACAACCGTGCACTACGGAGTCGTATCCATTTTACTCGTGTAAATGTATCTTTTCGTACGCAGAAACGAAGCTGCTTGTGTGCGGTAGAAAATCGTACACGTATGCGTCTGCTGCCACATGTTTTTTTCTTTGTCCCAGCACACCTGCTTGTGCTCGCTCCTATTGACTGAGTCAGACAATGAAGACGCGTAAGAAGTGTGCTTTCCTGACCGTCGGCCGCAGTGGTATCTTCTGCAGGCGGCGCCTCCCCGTGGTAATCAGACACGAAAGCGTTTTCTGCTGCAACTTACAGAAAAAATCAACTTGTTCTCCTTGATCTCCTGCTGCGACGCAGGCAGCATGCAATCATGTAGCACCGTCGTGAAACAAAGAGCTCTATGCAAATGCCCGTACCTCCAGTGCAGGCCTAATTCTTGCCTGTGATGAGCACCTGACCGCAGAACATTTCCCGTACGTGCATATCCACGCGCCGCCCTGGTGATACACTCGTGTCACTCTATTCCCCCATATGTGTGTACACACATATTCTCGCACATGCATCTGCCTAGACATTCGCGTGGGACTACACGACAGACACATAAAGACGGAGTGCACACGACGTGCAGCACAGGTGTGCACGAACAGACACATACGTGGGCATGTACAGGTCAGGTGTATGTATGCCGGAGTCTCTCAAAAGGCAAAAATGCGCATATATAAAATGCCTCTGCGTACACACGTTCGGTAGTACGCCCAGGACTGCGTTGTGTGATCCGAAAGAAGCGTTGCGTATCTGCTGCAGGAGCAAAATCCGCAGAAGCTGCTGCTGCGTGTAGCGCAGCAACTGCGTCTGGTGGTTGGTAGATGACATCCGCCGCTGCTGTAGGACAGCTGGGTTGTCACGCTGCTGCCTGTCGGGCTCCCACCGCTGCATTTGGAGTACGCGCGGCGCCACCACTTGCTCCTGCCGCTTGAACTACATTCATAGCTGCTGCTGTTGCTTGCGTGTTCAACGGCAGCCGTTCCTGCTGCTGCTGCTGCTGATTCACAGTAACCGTGCCAGCGGCTGCTACATGGACAGCAACAGCTCCACCTGACTGCGCATGAAGAGGCAACGCTGCTGCCGTTTCTGTCGTAGTCCTTATGGGTGCCTCTTGGTGCTGCTGTCTGCACGGACGGCTCAGCTACCGGTGCCTGCTGCGAAGCAGCACCTGTTGCTCGCAACTTAGGGTCAGCACCCGCCATCTGTTGAGACACCACTGCTGCTGTCGCTCCCAAGCGGGCACCACCAGCAGCAACTGTCTCCTCTATTGCCTGTCCGCCAGCAACAGCAACTGTCTCCTCTATTGCCTGTCCGCCTGCAGCCAGACTCTCTTCACTTCACTTATTGGAATCTGCACCAAGCGAACGCATGCAGGGCACGACAGCAGCCACACAGCATGCAGCACACATGGTTCTGTGGAGAAACACATGCAAGAGAGCACGCACGCCAAGAATCAGCCGAAGCGAAAGCGGCAGCATGTGTCACAGTCCCGTACTGCCAGGTCTCGCCCTGCCTCCACAGGCACTGGAGTACACCCTAGACAAGCAGGCAAGAAGGCACGCCTCCCCCTGCGTCTCCTCTTCTCCTTTGCCTCTTCTGCAGTGTGCCCACATCCCACTGCTGCGGTGTAGATACACCCCACTGGTACAATGTACATACTTCGTACTCCTGCACCGTTCGTACCCCCAAAATCTGCAGTGCGGATTCCCCCCAGTTCTGCAGTGTACATACACCCCAGCTGTGCAGTGTTCATGCACCCTAGCTCTGCAGTGTACATCCCAGCTCTGCAGTGTGCATACACCCCAGCTGTGCAGTGTTCATGCACCCTAGCTCTGCAGTGTACATCCCAGCTCTGCAGTGTACATACACCCCAGCCCTGCAGTGTACATACACCCTAGCCCTGCAGTGTACACACACCCCAGCTCTGCAGTGTGCATACACCCCAGCTCTGCAGTGTACATACACCCCAGCTGTGCAGTGTACATACACCCCAGCTATGCAGTGTACATTCACCCCAACTCTGGAGTGTACCTACGCCGCAACGCTGCGGGCTGTCTATTCAGACACGTCAAAACCTTGTCAATCCGATCCACTTGGAATCCTACACTCTCAATTCTACACTGTTCTCCCCGTGGTAGCTGTAGGCACGCAGCGTTCGAAACTGCGTGACTGTCGGCGATACATGAGACTTGCTGTTCTGCTTCAGACACACGAGAGATCTAGCGAAAGACTTATTCTCCAGAAGAGAATCGCGGGGAGCAGCCGGCGCGCTTTATCCTCTCCTTAGCAAGTATATGTACAGCATGTAACTGCTGTACACGCATCTACGCGATGCTGCAGTGGACCCTATACATCTCAACGTTCTGATGGGCACGAAGGTAGTGTAGACGCCTCTTCAGCAACGCGTTTCTCTAAAGGAGAAAGAATCTGCGCCACTTCCCCACCACCTGCTGAGCTGTAGTTATTTACAGGACGCGCGTCAGATGAACGGCTGCTGCAGCCACTGCTTCACCAACAACTCCTGCGCCTTGTTCTGACTTCCCCGGACACCTGTCTCCTGCGTTCTCCCAGCAATTTTTGTCTCCCCCCATATCCGCGCGTGTCTGTGCGCCAGCCGGCGTCGCTGCCGCGGCCTGCCGCATCGGCGCCGTTGCACGCGCGTGCAGCTGTTCCAGTCGGCGCAGCAGACCGCCACGTTGCAGCGCGCGTGCAACTGGTCCGTCCCGCTGCTGCTGCTGAAGAGGAGCTGTCTAGTCCACTGCCTGCTATTGCAGCTTGCATGTACCAGGAAACGCATGCCGTTCTGCGGCCGCACGCACATTTATGGATCCGTCTCGCTGCACGCGCGCGCGGCCGCAAGGTATAGCATCCTGCCCCTGCCGGCCTGTGCAGATGAGTAAAAGGAGGCAGGCTTGTACACGCCTGCGTCTCACCGAACAGGAGAGGACTCACCAGAAATCGCCGGGAGGGCGCGGTGTCGCTTTTGTTTGCGCCGCAGCAGCGCAGGCAGCCGCAGGAGCACGTCGAAGAAGAAGAAGAAGGCGGGGGGACCGCTGCTTTCCGGCGAACAACTGCTACCAACATGATATCCACTGCGATTCCGGCCACAGAGAGAGAAAACAAAAGCAGCGTTGCAGACGCGTGTACACAAGGCGCGCAACAACCACGAACCCAGCCGTAGACGACGCTCACAGTGAAACACGAGGATACACACATGTGCACACACGCAGATGCGGGTACATATCTACACACACATACACATATACCCTTTGACTCTATCTATCCATATTTATCTACCTATATCCATCTATATCTATCTATCTACATATACTTGCTACTACACCACATCTGCACCAACATACCTCTGCAGGTGAAAGAAGAAGAAGAAAAGAGGCCAAGACATCCTCGAGAAAAAGAAGTTGCAGAGGAAAGGGCGGGGATCAGGAATCGAAGCGTATACAGAGAAGACAACAAGTGGCAGAGGGACGCTCAAAAACGCGCGAAGGTGGTGCGTGTCGAATAGACAAAAGACGCTGCTTCGGCAAAAGCGGGGATGCTGCTCGAAGAACAAAACAGGAACACAAGAAGAAAAGCCAATCCTACGTCCACATAAGAAAGCCCTAAAAAAAATGTCAGCCCGCACACAGAAATGTCAGTCGTCCCCTTACGTGTCACCTACGTATGGACGCATGCATACGTGCGCACGAAGATGCAGTATCTAGAAACAGAGGGACGCGTGCTTGACTGCTTTGTAATACACGTATACGGTAATTATCTCTGTATGTATACATATATATATATATGTATACAGGTACACTATATCTACAGGTAGATTGTATGTAGAGATACACTTATATGTCAGTACAGGTAGACTCTATTTACAGGTGGAGAGTACGTACAGATACACGTACATATATATATATATATATATGTATATATCTTTATCATCCCAGGTAGACTGCGTCTACAGGTGGGCTGTATGTAGAGATACACATGTATATATATAAATATATTTATATGGGCAGACTACCTGGCAACATAACGATAAATGTGCGTTTCCTCTATCATGCCCTTATGTGTACGGTAGTTATCTCTGTGTATGGAGATACACGTAGATTTATACATATATATATATATATATATAGGCAGACAGAGTCCTTGGCAGTACATGTGTAGACATACGTATATTTACGTATATACAGGCAGAGCATTTCAGAACACAACAGTCAATGTCCACCTGTATTACCTTTTTCTATGCAGGCGTACTACTAGGAGGGGAGTATATATTTAAAGGCATACATATGCACACGCAGATATCCACACATATACGCAGTTGACGCAGTGTCTAGGTACAGTCTTCTACACCCACACACGTAATTATATATAGATATATAGACAGAGAGACAGAACGAGGAAAATATACGTATATGTAGAGAGAGAAACACGTAAAAATACATATATAGGGAGAGACAAACGCATATAGAGAGAAGGATATACACGTATATATATACATATAGAGAGAGCGAGACAGACAACGAGAAGGGGAGAAAGGGAGACATACATATGTATGAGAGAGAGGTACACCCGAGGCATGCACAGACTTGCTGTGATGATCGCAGAGAGTCCCCCCCTTGGCTGCTTTAGTACCTCCACAACGTCTGCTGCGTTCGGGTGTACAGACACCGCAGCCGCTTCGCTGCGTGGCTGAGCGCTACCGTCGCATCTCTCTTCTCTGTCTCCATAGTACGTCCGTGCGAGCCTCTCAGCTGTTATATTTGCAAGTTATCTGGTAACCTGCCAGTGACCCGCCTGCATGTACCTTTCTCTAGATGGGACTGATCTGCTTGCCTGCGTTTTTTTCTGCTTGCATGCGTTTTTCTGCCTGGGTGCCTTTTCTCTGCGTGTATGCGTCTTGCTATCTCTAGGAATCTTGTCCGGCTGCCACTGCGTCTCGCGCGTCTCTCTCCCCGCCCGTCTTTTCTTCTCTGCGTGCATGCGTTTTCCGTCTGAAGCCGCTCCTATCGGCCTATAAACGCCGTGCCCCTCGACAGCAGCAGAGAGCCTGTCGCCTGCGCGCTCTCCGCGTGAGCAAGCAGGCGTCTCTCTGCTGCAGGCGTCTCTGCGCAGGTGCTGCGCGACCCCCCCCGCTCCTTACCAGGGAACGGACCAGTAGAAACACCAGGCACTGCCACAGGAAACGGAAGCCAAGTCGTGAAGCAGCTGCCCCGAGGGACAGACGCTGCCGTGCCTACACTTCTTTCTTTTCCTCCTTTGCTGCTGCTGCTGCAGTGCCACAGCTGCTGCTGCTCTCCGTTGTTCTCTGAGAAGTCAATGTGGTAGAATTTCACACTGGCCGTCCTCGTCGCTCTCCTGCTGCTGTGCCTGTCTTTGCTCATCAGCTGCGGCGAAGTGCACCTGCTGTCAAGAAGTGTCCTCGACCCAACGGGCAGCAAGGACGCAGCAGCAGCATCGCGCGGCACCGGCGTCTGCTTATCTCCACTGCAGAAGAAAGACGTGCTGCTGCGCACCCCAGCAACACGGCTGCTGCTGCTGCTTCCCTTCGCATGCAGCCGGACCCCTAACGGTGAACGACCTCGCTGCTGCTGTCGCCACTGCCCCTGCACTTCACCGTCTTCTTCGCATTTTTCCTCCTGCTGCTGTTGCTGACGCAGCACCCTCCGTGCTCGCGCTGCTGCTGCCTCCTCTTGACGAAGCTGCGCAGAGGCTGCCAACAAACACCGCGCGACGGAACGAAAGCCCAGCGAAGATTCGTCCGACTCGGCGCTCCGTTCGAACCAGCGGACAGCCACATCTGCCTTCCCTTCATAACCGGAGAAACTGCTGCTGCTGACTGCTCTGCTTGCTGCTGCCAGACCCGCCCCGTGCCCCCGTCTTGTGCTACTGCTGCTGCTGCTTCGTCTGCCTGCAGCCCTGCCCAACCTAGGTCTCGCATGTGCGCGTACAGGCTTCCCCATTGCGTAGAAGTCTGCAGCGCCACGAGCAGCAGCGTCGCCTCCAGAGGCAGCGACCTCACCTGCAGCAGGAGCAGACGCGGTACCAGCAGCAGCAGTGGGGTGTGCAGCAGCTGCGTGTCAGGGGGAGGTGAAGGACGCAGAGAGCAGAAGCAACCGGGGCAGCAGCTGCAGCAGCAGACTTGCACTTGCGCCAGCGATGACAGCTACGACAACGCGCGCGGCGAAGCGCCACGACCGCAGGTGCTGCACGGGGAGCAGCGCACGACACATAGCAGCGCACGCAGCAGACGCAGACGCAGCAGCAGGAGCAGCAGACTGAGCAGCAGCAGTAGGGGACTGAGCAGCAGATTGAGCAGCAGACGCAGCAGATGCAGACGCGGGAGCAGGAGTAGGGGACTGAGCAGCAGAAGCAGCACACGTAGACGCAGCAGCGCGAGCAGGAGACTCAGCAGCAGATGTAGCAGAGGTCGGGTCCCAGCAGCAGCACGAGGTGGACAGCAGCCTCGGCGCGACGCGTCGCACACCAGCAGCAGCACGTGGACACGACGCAGCAGCCGTCAGCCTCTGCGGCCCAGCGACGGCAGCAGTCCCTGCCACACGAGGACTGGTGCAACATTTCCTGTTTCAAGCAGTAAGAGATACAGGGCGGCACCTCCTGAGTACTCGGCTTGCTGCATAAAAGACGAGAAGAGGAAGACTTACGGAAGAAGGTGGCGTCGGCAGCAGTACTGAAGTTCATCAGGCAGCAGCTTAGGGCGCTGCGCATGCAAGCAGCAGCTCGCGAGTCTTCTCCCGTCCAGAGAGCGTTGGGCTGCAGCAGCTGCTGCTGCTGACCTCGCCCTCCCCAGGGTGCTCCTGTTGCTTCAAATCCTTTGCCACGTCTTCCTCTGCCTGTTCTGTCCTGGCTGAAGGAGTTCTTGCTGCTAATATCAGCCGTGGGTGGGCCCCCCCCCGCAGCCTCTGCTGCTGCTGAGTCAGGGCCCGTCCCCTCCTCTTTTTCTGCTTCGCCTTGTGCAACACCCGCTGCTGCTGCTACACCTGCTCGCTTCTGCTGCTGGAGGCTGCCGCTGCGGCTGCTGAAGAGGCGCTTCGCAGCCCTGCGCGTAGACCGGACGGCTACAGGAGCTTCGACTGCCTCAGGCATACGTACGCACATGAAGTACTCCTCTGCTGCTGCTTCTTCTTCTTTTTCTTCTTCTGCCCCTCCTCCGCAAGGCGACGCTGCGTCGACTGCTGCTGCTTCGGGAAAGGGACGGAGGTGCATCGCCGATGCAGCAGGTGCTGCCAGCGTCTGCCCATAGAGGAAGGAAAAACGAGTAGCCGGCGGCCCACACGAAGAAGCAGCAGCAGCAGCTTCCGCCTCTCCAGCAGCAGCAGACGCTGCTGCTGCTGACTTTTCTCTACCACGTGCATGTGCAGCATCAGAAGGAGGACCGGCGGCAGCAGGAGCACAAGCAATACTAGCAGCAATGCGATCCCCAGGAGAAGCAGCAGCAGGTGTCCTCTGCATCGCAGACGAGAGGAAGGGAGAAGCAGCCTTACTTTTGATAGCGCCCAACGCCGTGGGAGGAGGATAAGACGAAGAGCGAGTCAGTTCGTGTGGGGCGGGGACTTCGTCAAGAACAGCAGCAGCAGCGGCTGTCTTTGGCTTTTTGACGGGAGCAGCGAACGGCTGCTTCTTGCTCTCTGTCTTCCTCTTTTCTCTTCCTATCGCTGAGTTGACTGAACCGTGAAGCGGCGTGTGTTGCTGCTTCTGCTTCAACTCTCGTTCGTCTGCATGCGGCAGCAACCTGCTACGCACGGAAGACTTGTCCTCGTCCCCGGAAGTGTTCTGTTTCTTCCGTTTCTCGGTTTCTTGCCTCGATTCTTCTCCCACTAACTCTTGCATATTTCCCCCCTCCTCCTCCTCGTCCCCCTCCTCGTCTTCTGACTTCCGCAGTTCATTATCTGTATCCGTCTCCTCCGTCCCGTCCTCTGCTGCCGTTGCTGTCTGACGTCTTGCTGCTGCTTCTTGCTGCGCTGCTGTGCGCTTTCGTGATGCTGCGACTGCTGCTGCTGTGTTAGCGGCCTGCTCGCAAGCCGGTGCTGCTGCTGGTCTGCGGTATATGCAAATACGCGCCTGCAGCCAAGCGACGCCGCCGTCGGCGTTACATCCGAAGCGCAGCGGCAGCGGCAGCATGCGCTCGACAGCCTCTTCTGTAGCGCCTGCGTCTGTGTAGCCAAAAAGATGCCTTTTTCTTGCCAGAAAGCTAATGCCGGCTGCACCCCCTGGACAGTTGCTGCTCCTGCTACATCTCCTTTTCATTCTTCTTTGACCAGGATAGACGCCTACGCTGCCACCGCTGCTGCACGCTCCACCCCCCGCTCCTCCGCCTGCTGCGGCGCTGCTGCAGCTGCGGACACTCCCTTCGCGCCAGCTGCCACCTGCAGGAGGCAGCACCAGCGCCGCTGCTGACGCTGTTGCTGCTCTCTGCATGTAAACCTGCAGCTGCTCTTCCCAGTCCTCCTCCTCTAGGCAGCAAATGCCCCCCACCTGCTGGCCCTGCAGCCAATCGTCAAACGAAACAGCAGCGGCAGCACCAGGCGTCACGGCAGCAGTGGCAATGCCACCTCCACGAGCTCCCCGTCTGCTGCGCGTAGCGCGACAGCCGCCGTCGTCACGAGATGCAGAAAACGCAGAGCAACAGCAGCCGCAGGGGGACGCAGACCGTCCGCCTTTCTCTGTCGCAGCTTGTCTTCCTGTTGCTGCTGCTGCAGAGGACGTCGGCTCCCCCGGCCTGTTCCTGTCGCGGAGATCCCTACAAGCAACGAAGCTGCCGCTGCAGAGAGAGCTGCTGCTGTGGCTGACGACGTTGCTGCCGCAACACTCCACGTTGCTGCTCCTTCTGGCTCTGGTGCTGCTGCAGCTCCTGCTGTTGGCGCTGCTGCTGTTGGCGCTGCTGCTGAATTGGCTGCGTCTCGAGCTGCTGGTGGTCAGCCTGCTGCTTCTCGAGCCGAGCGACAGCCGGGAGACAATAAACTGCTGCTGCTGCTGCTCCACACTTGGTGGAAATAGGGCAGGAAGGCGTCGATGAGGCAGCAGCTCTGCCTGGGCGAGCAGCAAGGACGGAGCAGCAAGCAGGCTCGTCACGGCAATTGCTTTAAGATCTGCCGACACCTGTTCATTCCGATAGACTGCTGCTGCTGCTAGCTGGCAGCCTTTCCCCAGATGAGGTGTGGCTGCTGCAGCGGCGTGAATATCGCTCCCGGCGGGCCCAGCAGCAGCAGCAAACTCAAAAGCCGAGGACGCAGACACTGCTTCTGCAGCAGCACCGAGAGGGTAGAAAGAGTTGAGGAATGCAGCAGCAGAAGGAAAGGGAAACCAGAAGAACAAAGAAGAAGAAATAAGCGAAGGCAAAGATGTAGTCAACGACTGCAGTCGCTTGTACGTGTGTGCCAAGGCGTACGAGAGAACCAGTCCCTTCTGACCCTTCGTACGTACCTCGGCTCTCTCCTGCTTCTCTCTCTGCTGCAGTGGGTGCGACAGCTGCTGCTGCTCTTCCTCGTCTTCCTCCGGTTGCCGCTGTTCAGCTTGTTCCTCCTTGTCTGCTTCCTGTTCGTCTCCGTCTTCCTCACTCTTTTGCTTCTCTGGCCAACGCGTTTCTCCTGGGAGCTGCAGCAGTCTCCCCATCTCTAGCTGCTCTCTCTGTTCCTGCTGCTCCTGTTGCCGCAGGAGCAGAACCTGCTGCTGTAGCTGCTGCTGCAGCACCTGTGGCTGCAGCAGGCGCAGGAGTGCTTTCAACCGAGGATGCCGCACGTCAGCAAAGCGGCGTCTCGGCTCGAGAATGCGAGGCAGCGCCGCCAGGTAGGCAGCCGCGGGATCCCCCGACGCAGCAGGAGCACCAGCAGCAGCAGGACCCGCGGCAGCAGACCCTGCATCCGCAGGAGGAAAAACAGCAGCAGAGGAAAGTGAAAAGGCGCGAGAAGCAGCAGCGCCACCGCCGGTGTATGCGGACAGCTGGAAGGCCGCGGCTGCTTCATCTTCTTCTCTGGTGCTGCCGCTGCTCAAAAGTTCTTCGTCCAGATCCTCTGCAGCATCACGTAGCAGGGGAGCAGCAGCAGCAGCGGCAGCGAAAGGAGAGCCAAAGGGCGCGTGCAGCACACGCACCGATGCTCCCCACACCTGCAGCTGTCCTCTTTGCTGCTTCTGTTTCTCCTCTTGTGTCGACCCTGCAGGCGCGCTCCTCCTCCTCCACCTCCTCTTCATCTGCTCACAGCGCTCTTGCTGCTGCTGCTGCTTCTCGAGCCGCTTGCAACGGCTGTAGAAGAGTTTCAAGCAGATAAGCGCGTCCGCAGCAGACGGGTGAGGTAGCAGCGGCAGGGCCATCGGCAGATGCGTTTTTCTACCCTTTCTCTTCCGTCTCCGACTTCTCGAGGAAACGTCTTGGGCAAAGTATTCTGCTGCTTCTGTCTCACCTCTCTCCTGCTGCTGTTCTGCCTCAGACGCCGGTGGAGCCTCTGCTGCTGCCTCTGCTTGCACGCCTGTCGACGGCAGCCAACTACTGCTGCTGCTGTGGGCATCTTTTTCGGCAACAGCACTACCTCGTGCTGCAGCAGCAGCCGCAGCTCTCCACGTTTTCCCTCTGCCTCCTGCTTTTTCTCTTTCTTCTTCTCCTTTCCTTCCTTTGACACGAGCCACAGGAAATGACGCAGATCTCTCTCCTACAACAGCAGTAAGTTGTTGTCTCTCACCTCCTGCTGGAGCAGCAGAGCTCGCAGACATCAGCGACGACACTTTAGGCCGTCTCTGCACTGCGCTGCTGCTGCGGAGAGCAGGGGCTGTGTTGCTGACTTCTGCTGCTTGGGACGCAGCAAGTTCTGTAGCAGAAACAGTGGCGGATAGAGAGCGAGGAGACGGAAGAGAAGGCGCAGCAGCTGCTGCAGCAGGGAGAGCAGAAGGAAGGTTGGCAGACGCGGTACGAGAAACAGCAGAACGAGAATCAGCCGTTGCGACTGCAGCAGAAATCGAAGAAGCGCCAGCTGCAGAGTAGCACGAGACAGGCGCATCTTCGTCAGAAGACGAAGACGACGGAGCTTCTGTGAGCTGTAAATAGGGAAGAGAAGAAAGAAAGAAGAAGAACGAAGGCAGACGAAGGACCGGCTCGATCACACGTAAGCCTTGCCGCAGCACCGCATACCGGCAGGGGACTTCTAAGTGCAGCTGTCTCCACACCTCGCGATGCAGCAAATCTGCTGCTGTTGCTGCTGCTGTTGGCGTCGTCGCAGCCGACAGGTCGGCAGCAGCAGCAGCAGACGGCTCTGCAGCAGCAGTAGGACTGCATGAAGCCGAGAAGCTTCCTTCAAACGCAGCGGGCGGAAGGGGAAGCAGAGCTTGCGAGGCTTTGCCGGTAGCCGCACGAGAGGTGGGCAGCCCAGGGTCAGCGACAGCCGCAGCAGCAGAAGGCAACAACGGAAGACAGACGTCACCTGCTGGGCATGTAAACGCGAGGGCGGTGTAGAAGGAATCCCCAGGAACTCGTCGAAGAACGGGACGGTAGAGGAAAGATCTACGCGTTGCAGCAGGGGAAGCTGCAGCAGACGCAGAAACAGACGCAGCAGCAGAGGCAGCAGATAGATCGGCCACCGCGTCCTGTGCCGGAGCAACCGCATGGTAGGAACCAGCAGGGAACGACGAAGACGCGAAGCGCGTTGCGACGGAAGGAGGCAGCGGGAAAACTCTCGAACGCCCAGGAGACGGGAACCGCTGCTGCTGCTGCTGTCTAGGAGGAGCTTGAGAAACAGCAGCAGCCGTCGACACGTCTGAGGTACGACGAAGCTTCTTCGCCAAAAGCGCGTGATCTTCTGCTGCATGCGGTTCAAAAATTATTCTCCGTCGCTTCATCTCCACAACGGCAGTACTCACACGTTTTGCGTCGCCGGCAAGAACGTCTTCCTCCTCCTCCTCCGCTGACCTCTCCTGCTGCTCCCTCCCGCTGCTGCTGCTGTAGCTGCTGCTGCTGCTGGATGCGGAAATCCCTTCGATGCCGCTCAAGAGACTGTCGACCGTCATCATGTGCCACCGCATGCCGCTGGTCGGGAGAGGCTGCTGTAGCGCAGCCGCGTACTTCAACGCGACTTCAAAAACGCTGAGCTGCACGTCCAGAGGCAGCAGCTGCTGCAGTTCCTGCTGCTCCGCTGCGTCGAGTTCTGCCGCGTACAACTGCCAGAACACGGCCGCTCCTGCTTCCTCCTCCTTCTCCTCTTCCTCTTCCTTCTCTGCGGCCGCAAGACCAGCAGCGGCAGCACGAACCACACCAGCAGCAGTGCGCGGCACTTTTCTTCTGCTGCGTCCCTGCGCGCTCTTGCCGCCGCTCTCGCACTCCCTACTCTGAAGAACAGCTGCGTTGTCTCCGGCTGCTGTCGCCACTTCTCTTTCTACCATCGCGCTTGTCGCGCAGCCCTCTGACTCTGCTGCTGCTGCTCCTCCCCGCCCAGGAACCTTTGTCGCTGCTGCTCCTGGTAGGAACCCTGTGGCTCCCGGTAGCGGGGCTGCCGCGGCTTGGGCCGCTGCCGCTGGAGTTGCTGAGGCAGGCGCCTTCGCTTCTGCTGCTCCTGCGGCAGACGAGTCTGCCGCTGGTCCCTTCACCTGAAGAGTAAGTCTAGGAATCGGAGAAGCACTGCTGCTGCTGTGGGGCATGCTGCTGCTGCGCATGTAGCTCGTGCTGCTGCTGCTGCTGTCACTGCTGCGCAGGCTTCCTGCCTTCTGTTCCGCTTGTCGCTCTGAAAGCTGCTTTGCCTGCTGCTGTTCCTGCTCCTGCTGCTCGGCCCCGGTCTGTTGCTGCACCCGCTGCTCCTGCCTCGGCTCTTGTTTTTGTGGCTGCTGCTGTTGCTCTTTCTGCACCTGCTGCTGTTGTCCTTCCTGCACCTGCTGCTCTGGCCCTTTCTGCACCTGCCGCTGTTGGTCTTTCTGCACCTGCTGCTGTTGCTCTATCTGCACCTGCTGCCGCTCCTCGTTCTGCGGCTGCTTCTGCTGCTGCTCCTGCTGCTGCGCGTGCTCGCCCTGCTGCTTCTGACGCCTCTGCTGTTGCTGTTGCTGTTGCTGCTGCTGTTTCTTCTTCACTCTGGAAGCTGCTGCAGCAAGGTAGACGGAAGCCGCAGCTTTCCACCTGCTCAGCAGGTGCTGCCCGCCTTTTTCTCGATTCAGCCGTTCCACGTGCTGCTGCTGCTCCTCGTTATCAGAAACCGCTCCTTCCTCTTCTTCTTCGTCCTCCTCTTCTGCTTCCCCTTCTTCTTTTTCTTCTTCTTCTTCTTTCTGCGTCCCGTCCTTGCCTCTCCCAGCTGCCTTCGCCGCTTCAGTTTTTGCTGCTGTCTCTCTTGCTGCTTCCGGCTTCAAGAAAGGAACTCTGTTCAGCAGCAGACTCAAGCCTGTTCTCCCTCCCTTTGTACCTGTGTCCTCAACCACCTGCTGTTTCTGCTCCTGCGGCTGCTCTTGTTTTGGCTGCTCTTTCCGCAGCTGGTGTTGCTGCTCTTGTTTTGCCTGCTCTCTCTCGTGCTGTTGCTCTTGCTTTAACTGCTGCTGTTGCTGCCGTTGTCGTTGTTCTCCTACTTGCGGCGGCTCCTCCTGCTGCCGGCTCCCCTTCTGCTGCTGTTTTTCTTTCTCCTGCTGCTGCAGCACCAGCATCTCTCCTGCGGTCGAGCCTGTCTTTTCGTCTGCGTGGCTCCTTGTGCCTTCGCCTGCAGCTGCTGCTACTGCTCCTGGCTGCTCTCCAAGTGTCGCAGGACTCCTTCCAGCGGCACTTGCCAGCTCGGCCTCTGCGTCCCCACTTTCTTCTTCTACTACCACTACTTCTTCTCCTTGGCCACGCAGACCCGTTGTCTCTTCTTCTTCCTTTTCGCCCTGCCCTTTCTCCGCTCCTTGCTTCTCCTCCTCTTCGATCTGCTGCTGCTGCTGTCGCTCGTTGTTTGCTGCGCTGTGCGTGGCGCCTGCATCAGGAAGCGCTTTCCTCCTCGACTGGCTTTCTGTGAAGAAGCAGCTGTTTTTTTCCCGTCGAAGCAGCGGCAGCAGCCGCAGCTCCCACTCCCGGCTGTTCCACCCTCTGCAGTCGGCAGCAGGGTCTGCAGCTGCTGCAGCAAGAACCAGCAGCTGGGTCCGTTTGCGCGCAGCAGGGTCGGCAAGAACTTCAAAGACGCGCAGCAGCACGGCACGGCTGTGAAACGTTGACATGCTTGCGACGCATGCAGCAACAGCCTCTCGGTCATCAACGTAATACGGACAGGCCAGCAGCGCCTGCAGCTGCGCCTTTAAGGCGCGCGCGTTGAAGCACCAGCAGCAGCGCAGCATGTGCAGCAGCAGCAGACGGACACGGCGGTCCTTCGCATGCAGCAGCGGCCCCACAGCCCGGCGGAAGGCGCCGTCTCGCAGGGGAATTGACTGAGACAGCTGGACGACAACTGCTGCCACCGCTGCTTGCACGTGCAACGAGCCGTCGGCCAAGTAGTCCCATATAAGCTGCTGCACCAGGCTGACTAGCCCGCCCTGCTGAAGCTCGGTGGGGAACCGCTGCAGCAGCCGCAGCAGCACGAACATGCCTGAGACCCGCACGCCTGCTGCCGCATCGTCAAGTCCTCGCAGCAGCCACCCCACGTTTAACGCTGCCTCGCCTAGCTGCTGCAACTCTGCGCCTGCTGCTGTATGGTGCTGCGCATGCAGACGCGTCCCCAGCTGCAGCAGCGCGCTGTCACTTCCCTCACACTTCTCGGCGACCCGAGCGGCGCCTTCTCTTCCTGGACGGGTGGATGATGGATCGCTTCCTCCTCCTTCTGCTGCGGTTGCTGCTGCTGCGTTTGCTAGACCGGCATGCGACGACGGGGCGTTACGATATTGTACCGGCGCTGCTGTTCCTCCTGGTCCTCCTGCTGTCGCCGAGAAAACTCCTCCTTCTCCTGCTGACGTCTTTTGCTGTTCTCCTTCGTCTCCTCTCTCTCCTTTTCTTTGTCTTCTTTCTGCTGCTGCTGCTGACGTCTCTCCTGCTGCTGCTTCTGCTGCTGCCAACTGTCGGACCTTTCCACTCCACGAGGACCGCCCGTCCGTCGCTGCTGCTCGTGCAGCAGCTGCTGCTGCTGCTCCTCCGTCTTCCTCTGCGGCAGAAAGAGGAGCAGCAGCAGCCGGAAAATGAAGCCGACCACCCGCAGGCAGCAACAGCTGAGAGCCGGCGGTTGCTCCGGTCGCTGCGGAAAGAAAAGACGGTGAAGTAGGAGGACGTAGAGGAAGGGCAGAAGGCGGAGAAGAACAGGAGCCAGAGGACGAAGAAAAAAAGCCAACTGCCTTCTGAGAAGAAGGAGAAGCAGCAGCAGCAACTGCTTTGTGTGCTGCAGCAGCAGCCTGTATGGCCAAAGCCGCAGGCGAGGAACCGGCATCAGCCAGCAGCACGCGGTAGCGGAAGAGAGGACTTGGCGTTGTAGGAGGAAAGGAAGGCCGCTGCAGAGCAGCAACAGCTTCTTTGTGAGAAAGGTGCGGCAGCAGCAGCAGCAGGCCGTCGAACGAAGCCAGGCGGACGTACATGGACGCGTCACCTGCAGCAGCAGCAGACGCAGCAGCAGCCGCACAGCACTCCTGAACAGCAGCCCACAAATGGTCGCGTCCCACACATCCCGCGCAGTGCTTTATCAACACAAACAAGTTCACTTACATAGGTGTCCTCGCATATAAATAAATATACACATACAAATACATATATATACATATATGTACACATACGTATGCATTTACGCGTTATAGAATATACGTATGTCTCCAAGTGTACCTGTACTACGTATGTACATATATACATATATATCTATCTATACATACCCGTCTCTACGTGTACAAACATGGACGCAAATCTATATATATATATATATATACACATAGATATACGATTAGACATGTATCTATCTATACCGGTGCGTATATACATATATATATATATATATATTTATATATGTGTACCTGCAGACACGTGTACGCACACAGACTGACCCTCCACAGGCAGCAGCAGCAGCAGCTCAGGCACCGCAACAACGGCAGCAAGGGAGAGACGTCTGCTGCAACACGGCCAGCAGCACACCCGAGAAGAAGGCGACGCAACCAACGCGTGTTCAAATATACACCTATACGTATATACATATACATATATGTGTATATACATATATACATATACATATATGTGTATATACATATAGACAAATACATACATATATATATATATATACCTATACATATATACATACCTATACATATATACATATACATATACCTACATGTGTATATACATATATACATATACATATATATATACATATATATATACATACATACATACATACACACATATATACATATACCTATATACATATACCTATATACATATACCTATATACATATACCTATATACATATACCTATATACATATACCTATATACATATACCTATATACATATACCTATATACATATACCTATATACATATACCTATATACATACACATATATACATATACATATATACATATACATATATACATATACATATATACATATACATATATACATATACATATATACATATACATATATGCGTATACATACACACATATACATATATATATACAGGTATACGCAAACACATATATACAAAGACACATACATACATATACATCTATATACGTATACATATGTAGACAACTACATATATACATACGCTTATACGTATACACATATATATATATATATATTGTAGACGCACAGACGTCGACGTCAGGGCTGTCACATGGGAAGAGAGTGAGAGGCACAAATATATCTCCAAAATTTGAATATACGTGAATTTCGGCCACGCGGAATTCACAAGTAGAACCCACACGTGGAGTTTCTCTGTTGAGTGGAACCTGCAGAGAAAGCAGAGAGCGGCAGCAGCAGCAGCGAAGCGAAGGAAAGCAGCAGCAGCGGCGAAGAGAAGGAGAGTAGCAGCAGCAGCGGCGAAGAGAAGGAGAGTAGCAGCAGCAGCGGCGAAGCGAAGGACTGCAGCGGCAGCAGCGAAGCGACGGAGAGCAGCAGCAGAAGCGGCGACGGAATACTTCGAAAGCTCCTCGGAGCAAAGAAGGGCCACCGAAGACGCAGCCCACGCTCTGTGACTTCGCATCAAGCGTAGCCTGCGCGCGGGGTGGCATCTATCGATATGTCTCTCTGTCTGTCTGTGTCTCCTCTGTCTCTGTCCCCCCTCTCCCCGTCTCCCCTGTCTCCTCCGTCTCCCCCGCCCCTGTCTCCGTCCCCCTGCCTCTGTCTCCTCTGTCTCTCTGTCTCCGCCTCCCCTGCCTCCCTGTCTCCGTCTCCCCTGTCTCCTCTGTTTCCTCTGCCTCCCCTGTCTCCGCCCCCCCCTGTCCCCGTCTCCCCGTCTCCCTGTCTCTCCTACTTCCTCCTCCTTTCCTCTTCTTCCTCTCTGTACTTCTCTTGTGCGCTTGTAGCTGTTCTTCCTTTCTTCTTCGCAGACCCCCCCCGTCGCCCTCCACCTGCTGCAACAACTTATCGCTCTCGCTCTGTCTCACTTCGAAGAGAAGTCTACGCAAAACCGATAAAACACACCCAGCAGTTCCGCGTAAACACACACACGTATCTGTATACAAATAGATATATATATGTACTCAGAGAGACACAGGAACGGAAAAAAACAGGAGGAGAGACACAGATGAACACAGGCAGTGCTCATCGACTTACGACGGCGCACTCTTCGCGGTACGGCTAACTGAAGAAGGGCGACAAACGCGAGGGGGGGAGCCCGCGAGAGAAGAGAGACAGCGAGACGGCGTGTGTGGGGAAGTCACCACACAGAAGCACAGAGGGATATATGCAGAGATGTGTAGACGGCGAGACGTCACCAGGCACGTCGGCGTAAGCAGCACGGATTCTCCTACGCCTAGGGGGAGAGGGACACATTCATCAAAGAGGCAACAGAGAACAGAAGCAGCAGGAGATGAAGAAGAAGAAGAAGGCAGGAGCAGCAGCACAGGGGAGTTTTTCTGCAGAGATACAAACCGGGAACTGGCGGGACTGTCACCTCCCCACACTCCCACGTACGTAGATACACTCCGGTCTGAGGCAGACAAAGCCGTCGCAGCAGCTTCCCCAACTGGCTGGCCCCTATGCGTGTGAATTATCCACACTACGGTACACACTCACGTGTACATATATACAAGTAGAAACGCGACCCACGTCCACACAACAGCAGCAGGAGCAGGTGCAGCGGCAGCAGTGGCAACAGCAGCAGGAGCAGCACGAGCGGGAGAAGACGCAACAGGAGCAGCAGCAGGTGCAACAGCCACCACTGCGTCCGCGGCGACCCGCCAGACGAAACCCCGTCTTCGTTTGCCCTTCGCTTGGGCAGCAGCAGCAAGAGCAGCAGCAGGAGAGACAGGAGCGGCCGCTTTTTTTCTGCTGGAGAACAGCTTCACGCGGAGCCCTACCTGCCGAGTGTGAGAGCAGCACGAGACAGCACCGGACAACTGCAGCAGCGGCATCGCAAATGTTTTTTTCCTTCGTATACGTATTTTCTTCTTCTTCGCCTGCGCTTGCTTCTCGGTCTGTGCAGCGCTCTGCTGCTGCCCTTCCTGTCCTCTCTTTGCCGGCCGCTGGTCCAGCAGCTGCTGCTGCCGGGACGTCACCCACGTGATTCCCTGGAGCAGCTGCAGCACCACCACTGCCTGCAGAAGCAGCAGCAGCAGAAATACCTGCGGCGTGTCGGGGCCGTCTGGCCGCAGCGGCAGCGGCAGCAGCGCGCAGAGCGCATCGGTGTGCGGCGGCGGCTGCTGGCGAGAGAGTCGCTGCAGCGAGCCGAACCGCGTCATGCGCAGCAGCAGCAGAGAGCCGTGCAGCCGCACCTGCCGCAGCAGGACGGAGATCCATCAAAGAAGAAGCCGAGAGAGGAGAAGCAGCAGCAGCCTCTGCTGCTGCAGCACGCAATGGAGCAGCAACAACAGCACAAGCTCCCGCAACAGCCGCTAACGCAGCAATACTTCGAACAGCAGCCAAACGCAGCTGGCCGTCAACAGCAGTGAGGATATCGCTTGCAAGGAGATGCAGCAGGCTGACACGTACACTGGTGAGCAAGAAGCCTGCTTCGTCAGCGGAGCCGCTGTTCTTCTCTTCGTGACGAGGCGGGCCAACTTGCATAACTACTCCACGGCAGTCTGACGCAGCAGCCTCTCCGCACGATTCCTGTGGAGCTCGTCCCTGCTCGGCTACGTCCTGAAGCTGCTGCTGCAGCTGCTGCTCCGTGAACTGCAACTGCCGCATCTGCTGTTGCTGCCGCTGCTGCTGTTGCTGCAACTCGCGGACCTGCTGCTGTGTCTGCTGCAGCCGGTGAAGAAGGTGCTGCTGAAGCAGAGCGAATCGCTCCTGCTGCTGCCGTTCGCATCGCAGCTTCTGCTGCTGCAGCACATGCATGCGCGACAAAGTATAAAAAGAATGTGTGAGAAGGGAAGTGAGAACTTTTAGGTGTCGAAGCTGCGTGTGGCTCTGGCTCCGGTCGCTCAGCAGCGCCGGCAGCAGCTGCTGCATCACTGCAACATGGGCAAGCAGCACAGGCATCCGCGACTGCTGCTGCTGCCTTCTTTCTGCTGTTGGTGTTACCGGCTCGGTCTCGCCTGCACCGATTTCCCTCGCTGCGACGCCGCCATCAGCAACTTCTTCTTCTTCAACCTCGCCTTCTTCCGGCCCCTCTGCTTTCTCCTGCCGCAGCAGCAGCCGTCCCTCCCCTGCTGCTGCTGCGCTTCCTGCACGTCCCTTGCTTCTTAAGAAGTGTCGCCCGTGCTGCTTGCTGCAGAAGCCGGAAGACACGCTCTCCGCTGCACTAGCAGGCCGCAACTGCTGTTCGGGAGAACTCCCACTTTTCTTCTCCTTTTTCTTCGGCTGTTGCTGCCGCTGCTCCCGATTGTCTGCTGCTGCAGCTGCTGCTGCTTCTCCTGTCCCTTCCACAGACGGCAGCCAGCTGCTGCTGCTGCTCGCTCTCTTCCCTCGCGCGCTTCCCTCCCCCGGCTCCGCATCGGCGACTACCGGTGAAGGTGCTCCTGCAGCAGCAGCAGCAGCCGGGAGCGCACGCAAAGAAGCTGCACTCCCTTCGGAGCGTTCGCCATGAAACTTAGCGTGCTGCTGCGACCGCTTGCTCGCCGCTGAGCCCCGCCAGTGCGTTGCTGCAGCCGCACCAGCGGTAGGAACAGCTAAGAAAGTAGGAGGTGCAGCAGCGCGCCCACCACTCGGGGCCACTACAGCCGCTCGAGCAGCAGTAGGCGCAGCATCACCAGGAGCAGCACCGGCACCCGCAGCAGCAGGAGCAGCAGCAAGAGGAGCAGCTGGTGCTGCAGGGCGGTGGGCAGCCTGTCCTGCTGAGGGCGAAGAGGCTACGAGAGGAGAAAACTGACGACCCTCTGCGGACGGAGCGAAGGCCGTGCCGGTAGCTGCTTCGCATCCGGCGGGCCACACGTCACGCTGCTGGGCGTGAGCTGCTGCTGCAGCAGCTGCTAAAGGACCGACTGCCGCCCGTTCCTGCTGCCGGTGCCGCTTCTGTTGTAGCTCGAGCGGATCCAACAGCAGTCGCGTCGGCTTTGATGCCTTCCTCTGCGGCGCTGCCGAGGGCCGCAGTACAGTAATCATCTGAGGAAGAGAAGCTGCAGGAAGAGTAGCAGCAGCCGATCGCGCGGCTTGCTGCTGCTGTTTCTTCGTCGTGGGCGCTGCAGTACCTGCCGCGTCGTCGGCCCCCCGTGCACCCGCTGCTACACGCGGAGGCAAAGAAAGGATCTGCAAGCCCCGAGGAACTGCACCTACTCCCCCTCCACCTGCAACATCTCCGGCAGGTCTTGATAGCGCTGCTGTTGCCGCTGGTCGACCGCCTGCTGCTGCTGGTAGTAGTAGTAGGGGAGCTGCTTCAGCAGCGGCAGAGACGCCGCTCCCAGCAGCAGCGACGGCCTCTTTCCGCGCGACAGCGTCTTTCCGCCTTGGCTTATGAAGGGGAGAAGGGAAAGCAAAAGCTCCCCTTGGCGCTGCTGCTGTGTGCAATAGCAGCTCCTGCTGCCGACCCTGCGTCCCCGGCTGCTGCAGCTGTTGCTGCTGCTGCTGCTCCTGGGGCCGGATCACTCGGATCGCCGGCAGACCTCGCGGCCGCTGCTCTGGCGCGGACGAAAAGGGGCCAGCATTACGCAGCGAAGAATCGGCATGCGCAGACGCTGCTGGTGTTGTAGCTGCTGTTGCTGCCGCTGCAGTTGCTGCTGCTGTTGCTGCAGCTGCTGTTGCTGCTGCTGTTGCTGCAGCTGCTGTTGCTGCTGGTGCTACTAGTGCTGCTCTGGTTGACGCTGCTGCTTCCGTCTTGTGCCGCGCAGCAGCTAGGCCGCTGCTTCCGTCTGGTCTGTAGTCTAGCGCTACCTTTGGCACTTCAAGAATGACTGGCCGCGCGGGAGCCTGCCGCCCACCTTCTCCTCCTCCTTTGCCTTCTGCTGCTGGTGCTGCTGCATGCACCATAGGAACAGGCAGTCGCTGCTGCACGTGTGGGCCCTCCGGATGGACACTGGCAGCGGGTGAAGAAGAAAGAGAAGTTGCAGGAGGGAAAGCCATGCAAGACTCTTTGTAGCTGCCCTCCCGAGCAACGTCGTGTAGCTGCGGTCGAGGCTCTTGCGGTTGCGCAAAAGGGAAGGTTCCCTGCTGCTGCGAAGCCTGCCGCTGTTGCTGCGAAGGCTGCTGCTGGGAAGGCTGCTGCTGCTGCGCTGGCTGTTGCTGGCGCTGCTGCTGCGTTGTAGCGTTTCCCGGCTGCGGCGGCGGCAGCACCACCCGCTGCGACAGCTGTTGCTTTGTGGGCGGCGCGGTGACTTGCTGCTGGTGCTGCGGCTGCAGCCTCTGCTGCTGGTGCACTTGCGGTTGCAGATGCTGCTGCTGCGAGGGGAGGGGAAGCGGCGGCACATACCGCTGACGCTGCTGCTGGGGCTGCACTAGCGGCAGCTGCTGTTTCTGCTGCGGCTGCTGCGGTCGCAGTTGCTGCCAGTGCTGTTTCTGCTGCTGTTGCTGCTGCTGATGCGGCGCTGCAGCGCTTGCTGCAGGCACCTGAAGGATGTGGATAACTACCGAAGGCGCTGTGCCCCCTTCTCCCTGTATTCCCCCACCAGAGGGCAGTAAACGCTGCTGATCCTGCCGTGGGCAGGGCTGCTGCAGCTGCTGGTGCACCTGCTGCTGCTGCGGTTGCTGCACCAGCTGAGGCTGCTGCGATCCCTTCTGCGTGGGTTGCTGCAGAGGCACACGCTCCAGCGGACGTGCTCCTCCCTCGGCCTCCATGACGGCTGTTTTTAGCTGCTTCTGCTGCTGTGTGTCTGCGTCAATCTACGAGGGAAAATCGCCTGCTGGGGCTCGTTTGGCCAGCGCGCGTGGGGTCACCTGCGGCTGCTGGAGTTGCTGCTGGTGCTGCTTCTGCAAAAATTCAGGCCGCCGCGACCGGCCTTGCAGATTTTACTGCTGCTGCTTCTTCCACGGGGCTGCTGCTTCTTCTTCGCTTGACCTGCTACTACTTCTCCTGGGCTCCTGCTGCCTCTTCTCCTCCTGGGTTGCTGCTTCTTCTTCTCCTGGGTTGCTGCGTCTTCTCCTGGGCTGCTGCTGCTGATATGCGTCCGGCTTGTGTGAAAGCGTGGACGCTCGCTGTTGAAGTCCTCACCCACGCGCACACCTACAGCGCCTGGGCAGCCACAGCGACTTCAGCCAACAGCAGCCGCACTACATTGCATCTTTGTATGCGCCATATGTCACAGCAGAGGGAAGTTAGCGAAAAAGAGGACGCGGAGAGAACGGATGAAAAGGCGAAGGAAGACGGAGAAGAAGAGGGGAAAGACGAGGCAGACAGGACCAAGGAGAAGGAGTGCAAGAAAAGAAAAAGGAAAGGCACGAGGAAGAAGACGATAATGAAAGAAGAAGAAATGGGAAAGGCGGGGGAGTAACAGGCAGAACGAAGAAAGAAAGGAGAGTAGAGACTGCGACTGCAAAAGCGAGCGGGCGGCAGAGTATTCGTGTGGCGCGTCAGGGGAGGAGAAACTCGGAAGTTGTCGATGATGGGAAAATTGGAATGCAGAAATCGCCTTCAACGCAGAGAACTTCCGGCTGTACATACACCCCATTTTGGCGTACATACACACGGAGAGGCGGAGAAGCAAACAAAAGATGAGTAAAAGGCGGGAAATAGACTATTTCCCCGGGCAACCGGGGTTGACCCGTATATTGGCGGAGTCGCAGCGGCTACCTTCATATCAATAGCGGAAAAGGACGCGCCTTCCGCGAAGAAATGTGGCGAAGAGCGCGAAGAAAAAAACAGGGAGGACGACTGGTACGACATGCAGGCGTCGAGACTACGAAGGGGCCCACGTCCTTGGTCTGCCACATACGGTACACACCAGCGCGGATGAAGACTACAGTCCGCAAGCCGCTACATTATAGGTGAATTTACTTCTACAGAGAGATGCGCAGGCTCGCTGAGTCCACACATGGGAAGACAGACACGTGTAGCTGACTCGACAAGCAGGGAAGTTCTGCGGTAGCTCCCGCAAAAGAGCCATCAACGCGCCCGCGCCCGCCCAAGAAAGTCGTATATTGAGGGTGGTCCTCACTGTGGACGAGGTGCATAGACGGCAAGGGAACTCATAAGAAAAGTAGTACTAGCAAAAACATCTCCAAATTCTCGGCCGATGGCTCTCCTCTGGCGAGAGGGATACCCTCTCCGTAGCTGCTGCTGCAGCTCGTCTTCCCTTGGGAATGAGGAGGGTCATCTCGCTTAAGCAACAGCAGCATGCAGAAACGCAGCCCGAAAAGAATGCGTGCCTGTGCGCAGGAGGCATGCAAGGCAGCAGGAGCAGCAGCAGCTGCTGGGGCAGCGGCGCACCTGCTACGTCTGCAATAATTGCAGCAGCCTCTTGGACTCTACCTGCTGCCGGTCGGTACAGGACCTACGTCCTGCTGCTGTTGTTACAAGTGGACGCGTGAACACGCATCCGTATGCATGTCCAGGGCCTCGCATCTCCTTCTCTCTGCAAAATAAATATAGAAGTGTGTGCACATGTATACCCGTGTCACATACATAGAGACGTATACGGTTTTTGTGCAGGGATAGATACATGTACGTATTAGGCAATTCTCAGGAACAAAACACTTTCCAGTGTCCGGAGCCTCACGAGCAAACACACACGTGCTGCTGACAAAAATACGTACATACGCAGCAGCAAACAGCAGTAGGTGTTGCTCCTGCTACTGTTGATATTGCCGGTGTCGGCCTATTTTGTCTTCTGCTGCTGCTCTGTTGCTGCTGCTACTGCTGCTGCTACTGCTGCTGCTGCCACTGCTGCTGCTACTACAGCTGCTGCCACTGCTGCTGCTACTACAGCTGCTGCCACTGCTGCTGCTGCCACTGCTGCTGCTGCAACTCCTGCTGCTGCCACTGCTGCTGCTGCTACTATTGCTGCTGCTACTGCTGCTGCTGCTACTGCTGCTGCTGCTACTGCTGCTGCTGCTACTGCTGCTGCTACTGCTGCTGCCG
>KL647298.1:2368906-2428409 GCA_000727475.1 Sarcocystis neurona
GCTACTGCTGCTGCTGCTACTGCTGCTGCTGCTACTGCTGCTGCTACTGCTGCTGCCGCTACTGCCGCTGCTGCTACTGCTGCTACTGCTGCTGCTACTGCTGCTGCTACTGCTGCTGCTGCTACTGCTGCTGCTACTACTGCTGCTGCTGCTACTGCTGCTGTTCGTGCAGCTTTTCGTAAAGGTAGTTCCTGCTCATTTGCGCGTCCGCGGCGCATGCAGATGCTTCAGCAGTTACGAAGAGTTCTGAAAAGGCCGGCAACACATACAGACATGTACACAGGGAGATACATACCCATATGTACAAGCATACGTACACGTCCATTTCTTCTAGTGTACGTATGTACATCCTTACGAATTTTGACATAAATAAGTATGCAGATGTGTAGACTTGTAGATACCGTGTGCGGGTACACATACCCTTATTTCGTACATATGCACATACACAGACGCATACAAGGATAAATCGGAGTATATGTACGTGGATAATTGCGTGTGTATGTTGCAAGTGCAGATCCATATTTGTGTGTAGTAGTTGGACACGCTTATACCCGCACGTACACACGTACATAAGCAAGGGCGTACATACACAGGTCTTAAGTACACGTATGGAGGACGGAACTTCGTGGCTTGAGCAACGCTGCAATCGGCTGCCCGTGGCAATACTGCTGCGTCTGCAACTGCTAAAATTGCTGCAGTTGTTGTTGAAATCCCAGTTCACTGGGGCGAGTAGGTTGCCGCTAGCGCGTGAGGTATTGCTGTAAGGTGAGCTGCTGTTCCTGCTGCTGCTCTCCCTCCGTGTACTTTTAGTAGGAGTCCGGGTCAGCCGCTGTGTCAACACTGCGGCTACTGTTGGTGTAACTGCATCTGATAGCCTCCGCTAATTCCTCGCGCATACATGGCGTAAAACGAACGCTGTATACAGTCCTGTATCACAGGATCCCCCCAGCTGCTGCCCCATGCAAAGGTTGTAGCGTAGTACCGCGAGCGACCCTCTCTGTAATCTGGCCGTGTACCTGTGTATGCTTGAATATCAAGCGATAGACGTAGTAGTTCACGCACAGATCTGCGAACTGCGTTTGCAGTTGCCCTTCTTCCACTGCTGCGGTGCGTGTGGCGCAGACACGATACCTGCAGGTTGGTGGCATTGAGGAGCTGCGAGAACTTCTCTACTCCCCTGCCTTTTGCTGGTGTTATTTTCGTTACTCGTTCGTTTGTTCTGCTGCTGGAAGCCCATCTTCCTCACATTCTCCCTCCGTTTGAACGCGCTCATCTGCACCTCCTTATTATATTTTTCAACAACTCTAGCTTCCCACTTCTCTTTCGTTCTCCTCTCCGCACACCACCCTTTTTTTCGACTCCTTTCGTTCTCGATTTTTTGGTGTGGTGTCTTACATGTACACTCTCACTGCTGCTGTATGTCTCTCTTTGGCGGTTCTTCTCCCCCCGTCTTTCTTCTCAACGCATGTGAGCATTGCAAGTATTTGTACACGTATGTATACCTACTCGTACTTACATATTAATATAGGCATACATACGTGTGTGTACTTGCACACGTCGGTGAGCTGTGGGCGAGGTCCACTCCTAGTATACTCGTGCAAAGCGCACAGGTCAATTCTTGTGTCTCCTGCCCATTCCCGTCCACACTCTTTCCTGTTTCTTCTTCGCCTTCCGTTTCACGTTGTTTCGCTGTTCTTCTCCTCTCTCATAGAAACTGTCCCCATTCTTGGAATCATGAAAAGTCTGTGTCGCGTTTTTTGTTTGCTCTCTTCGTTGTAGGCTTGTTCCTTTGTTTTATGACTCAATTGATACCTGACGCCATTATTCTATATTCTTTTGTGGCATAGCTCGTGTGTCGGTAAAAACAGACGTGCTTATCTCACGCTTCAAAATCACCAGGGCTGGGGACGGCTAATCTCTTAATGTTGTGTCCTCGGTCTTTTTTGAATGAATGAAGATAGAGTAATCCACCGATGGCCTTCATCGTAGTCTTCACTCACTTTATGCATTAATGTACGTTGAGCGCGTGAACTATCACGGGAGAGAAAACTCGCCTTTCCTGAACTCGCACTTTTCCCCCCTTCCTCCTCCACTGCGGTTCCCAGGTTTTTCCAGGTATCTGACTAAGATAGTTTTGTCCTTTTCTGCACGGCTCTTTTTTACACCCTCTACCTGGTTTATAAGCGCCGCCTCACCGCGCTGCAGTGTTTACCACTTCCCTGTACAACGCACTTAATCATGTTGTTTCTCCCTTGTGAGCGAGAATTTTATGCTGTTCTTTGTTATTTCTCTCTCACGTCCTGCAGATCCACAACCTCCTCCCTATCCACACAAGTGGTGGTGAGGTGTTGTGTCTCGTGGCTGCTAACGTAACGCAGGCACGTTATCTGGTGTGAAATCTCCCCAAGATCTGAAACTGCCCCTGCTATCGAAACTTTTCGGGTATATCTCTCGAAACAATATTACTGTCTTTTGCAGGTTTCGGCTGCTATTGTTGTTTGCACAACTAAAAATATAGATGGTGGAAGAGCACCTGCTATATACACATATGTAGGAAGACAACTACATTCCCACGTGCAGTAATTTGTAGTACCGAAGCCACTTCCCGATAGAGGCGGAGTCTCACTTCGACATATATATACGCACATGCTTTTCTGTGTGTGCATATGCATATATATATATATATATATTTTTTTTTCTCCACCAGTAAACGTCCTCACACCTGTTGGCGAAGATATCTGTGTTCAGTTTGCGGCTGCCGACATTCGGTACACCACCACACTAGTCAGCGTAATGCGCACCAAAGAAGATAAGATAGGAACACCGCGTCGTACTGAGGAAGGAATGGAGTTGGGAAGTTCAGAGGCGAAGGCGGAGGAATCACCAGAAGAAAGGCAGCCGGAAGAACGTCCTGCTGTTCCACCGATCACTTTACCAAGCCGGGATAAGTTTGACTGGGGATGGATCTTTAAACAACTCGACGTCAACGACGAAGATGGGGAAACGCAGCATATCAGTGAGGAAAGCAAATATCTAGAAAAAACCGTCATGGACGCCCTTTTGCCGGTAAATGCCCGCTACCGCCTTCCTAAGATATACCTGTTGATGTACAGACGTAAACAGGGACGCACAGATGCATACATGCAGGTATAGAAGCGTACTGAAAGGCTCTCTTACTTCTAGACCGTGTCAGCATGCACACAAACATGTACAGGTATATACCCACACGCATATATATATATATACATGTGTACATATGTATACGTATATATATATATATATATATACGTCTACGCATCTTCATGTGTGGCATCAGTTACAGATATTCTTGCATGTGCGTACACGTTCTCACATAGAGAGGTACACCCAGAGGTACTGCCGTTCTACGCGGACATGCGGGGTGGATCTACTTTCGATCGTTTTCCAAACTAGATAGGTGCCGAATGTCCAAACTTTTGCACCTATGTAAAATAAATATATACGTATATGGTCAGAGATACATGGGATGTGTCCCTGTAGATGTAAGTGCACATATATGTATGTACACATGTATATATATATATATATTCTAATTGGCGCATATCTTCATCGACACATAGATATGCACAGCTTCATGCGTGTGCGTGTTCGTGTGAATGCAGATGAGTGTGCGTGTACACGACGCCCTTTACCGACAGCGAAAACGGCACTTATCACTAAAGCACCCCAAGCGCAGTATACGTGTGAGAAAAGGAAGCTGCGGCAGTCCACGTCTGACACGCAGACATATCCGTACATACAATATAGGCGTCTTGATTCCTGAAAAAACTGCTGCATATCACTGCAGCGAGTGGACGTGGGAGTAACAGGCACAGACGGCCAAGAAAGGAGGTCCAGATTCGCCTTTTCCACCGATAAACATGTGTCGCACATATATATACATGCCACTACACGCCTAGAATAACGAATTTGTAGTGCACATGCATTTTTTGTATGGGGAAAAACATGTGCGTACATGTGTATACATTTGTTTGAGTGTAGAAACTTTTACACACGTGTATCCATAGAAACAGGTCAGCCTCCGCATACGTGCAGAGAGACGTGCACAGAGGAAGTGAGGAGAGTTGCATCTACAAGCGCGTTCAACGCGGGTCTTCCAGTCTAGAAAACGGCATCGTTGTACCTGTGAATTACTAGCTGACTTGCGTGTCATGCAAGGACAAATCCGGTTCATCCACTTCCTTGGTTGCGGTGGTAGTGCGCGACGCAAAGTCCCACCCAGGCCCGTGTAGTACGTATGTATATGTATGTATATCTACATATATATATATATATATGCGTAGGTATACCTATACATAGGTGTCTGCTCCCAACCAGACGGGATGCGTGTGAGTAGCTTTTTTCGCTACCACTGAATCCACAACCTTTTAATTCTCGTACCGATCGCTGATGGCGCACAATTGTCCGCGGTTCAGGCTGTCCTCCCTCACGTCTACTTCCGCTGACACTCGTGAAACTCCACGAGCGCGTTATTGAGTAATTCTCGTGTAGATGTTCCAGCACGGGCGCGAGTGCAGACACTCACGTGTAGAACGCACGGACGTACTCGCTTTTTCATCCTCGAATGGGTACGCCCATCTGCGCTTACACCTGTATGCGCGTACATCTTGAAGTATCTACCCTGCAACTCGTAGCTGTACTAGCTACCGAAAGAACCGATGTAACAAATGTAGTCGTCATGTAAATATACATGACCTAACGCGTAGAAGTGTAGCTGTATTCATATGTAGTGGTACATAAAGAAGGGAACACATTGACAGCCTGTTATTTCCGCAAGGCTGATGACTGCGTACTCTATCTTCAGGCCCTTGAACAGGTGAGCGTGCAGAACTTTTTCCTCCGCGATACACCGAAGGAAACAGACGAAACGCGAAGACGCAGTGGTGGTACGTTTGCTCTATGTGGCTTGAGAGTGGGTGTCTACGCGTCTGCACAACCCAGAAATAGAACTGTACAAACGTAAGCATACACTCAAAGCCCCACGTGTATAGGTGAGGACCGTCGTGCGGGTTGACTACGGAGAATGGCGTGCCTTTACCTATGTTGCCCTCGGCTTCTTTCTCTCTGTACCCTGCGACACCCCGTACACAGTGGTCGATTACGCAGGCCTCTTTATCGATGTGCAGGGCTACACTCTTCTCGATACTACGTCACGGAAAGTTCAAGACAGCTGTGTCGTCAAAAGTACTGCCCTCCTTGACGTACTGTGGATTTGCCTGTCTGGCACGTGCGGCAAGTTCGTGAACTTGTCGGACGTGTCTTTTCCTGTACATGCGGCTACAAGCACACATGCATCTGGGCGGGGCTTTTACACGCATAACCGCATAGAACCGCGTACGCAGGCAGACACATATGTATGTATACGTATAGACATACACGAATACGTGCTTGCACACAACGATCTAGCACGTTGTGCAGGAATCCACGCACACGCATATATATTTGTATACGCATGTGTTCATATATGTACATCTATACATATGGCAATATATAGTATAAGCTCGCCACGTGAGCCCAGCGCAAGGCGGTGTGTAGATGTACGTCCAACGTGGTCTGGGCTCCTTCGCAGGATCTTATCCATTGGGGCAAACAATTTCGATTTTTTGCCATACTTGAGCTTGTTCTTTCCTAAGAGCTCATCACTATACGCCGACCGATCATTCACATGGGCATAAGAATAGCACTGCAGGTTCGTCGGTCAGTAAGTCCCTGCCTACGTCTGTGCTTGAAGACATATGCATATGTATACACATGTATGTAGTGCATGCGCATACGTACACTTGTGTGCTTCTGTGCGCATATCTGTACTGCCATCTCTCTCTGTAAACACCAGTCAAACTTCCCATCTACGTATATCTCTGTAGAACTGTACGTCTACATTCTTAATATGCATATCTGTGTATGTATCCAATTGTGTCGCTCCATAAAATCATGTGCACATAGAATCACCTGTACACACACGCATACATATGTCTGTATATCCCGCTCTCTCTTTCATTATCTGTGTATACTTCCCTTTCTTGTCTGTCTATGTAACCATATGCCTACTTCACGATGCACACGTGCGCATAGAGATACACCGTACCGCCTCTGTGTGGACACCTGTGTATGCTCTGTAGATAGATACGGGGTTCCGGGTGTAAAGTAAGAGGGGATGTTTATCTCTGCGCGTATCCCCTTCGATCCGTTCCGCGTAGCTGCCGCTCTCTGGCGTGGGCGTGTGCAGCTGCGCTTGTGAAGTAATTTAGAATTGACGTCGGAGAAATGACGCAAGGGGGTTTTGTCCTGAAATATACCACGTCACGGACACGTATACGTTGCCGACTACAGCAGAACTCTGATGGAAATTTGTGGTTTCGATGAAATGCTGATGCTTGTTTCAAAATGGTGTCTTCCAGAAATGCTCTGCGTTACGCCTGTGTCCAGTAAATAAGCAGAGCCGGAGAATGCGCCGCGTATGTTCATATGTATACTCGCTGGTACATTCTATTGTGAACCTTGCACCAGATGACTGATTGCAGACGGTGTAGCTTCACCTTGAGCCTAAAACGCCATTTGTTCTTCCGTCTGTCAGCTTCTTGTCGACGCCTACGTTCAAGCCAATGTGCGTCACGCAGTCTGTGAATATCAAGCACTCACTACGCAGTTTTCGACAGAGATAGATGCTCCTCCGTCCACGCCGTCCTCCGACAATTCAGACGAAATCGAGAACGAAGGCCCTCAATCTGCGGAAGAGAGACTGAAGCTTTTACAGGTAGAACCGAATAAACGTTGGAACATACGTCCAAATTGCCGTGTATGTGGCGAAGTTTACTGATGTACGCAGATGCCGACAGTCCTCAGAGAGGTGGCGCCAAGTTGCAAACGCCGCAGCTAATTGCAAAGGGTATATACCGAAACGAACGCGGGTCATCATTCGCGCTTTATATGTAGTTCAGCCTGGAAGAAAGCTGCATTGTCTGCGCATAAGGTCACACACTGACAGAGCAAGAAGCTCAGCATTAACCACAGTACCGCTACATACTGTTTAGCGTTTTCCTGAGACTTGCTGAATCATATGTAAAGTGAATGCTTCGACGCAAGCATAAGGTCCACTGTTGTGTATGCCGAAGTCGCAACGTTCTTTCAACCGCAGGAACAACCACTTTGAGTATGTACAGTCGAACACGGCAGCAAAGCAAAGGTCGAGCAGACACAGTATCCCTCTCCGAGTACGACGTACCCGCCAGCAAGCGCCAATTGGACTACGTCTACATTTTGTGTTTCTTAAGCACCATCCTACCCAAGTTTCATCTTGCGCAGCTTACAACGTAGTCTGAATTGTATGAAGTTCATGTAGCATTATCTGCTTGTTATCTCTTTCCGTGAGTGCCCGCGTAAACGGATGACTAACTGCACGTACGCACAACACTGCTATAAACAGGTGATACTTGCGTGTCCTCTGCGTAATAGAGTCATATTCCCATGGGTGGTCTGGTCGTCAACCAAAAACGCCTCCACACATGCGTAGCTACGTACGTGTAAATGCCCACGTATGCACGAACGCGTTCACAGAGAGGTAGAACACCCCACAGTCCACCTTGCTCGACAGCCGACAACTGGATGTGTATCGTCCCGTACGCAGCGAATTTCATCCACATATGTGTCCTCACGCATCCACATATAAAAGGATACATTCACAGACACAATCTTACAGTGTGTACACACGCCGCCGACATCAATGGAGACGTTTGAAATTCCGCCCACACATATATTGTTATATATATTTATATATGTACATACACAAGTATAACGTCACACAAACGTATGTCTAGAGAAGGAGGCTACTTTCACGGCTGTGTAAGCGGCTCACACTCACATAAAGACGCTTGTGCACTGGTCCTTCCAGCATGACCAAGTGCATATCGACTGTACCGAAGACACAAATGCAGACGTCGATTTCAAGCAGTTACAACTTTAGACCGGCGTCTCCGTGAATGTGTGGTATTGCTTTTGTTTCATAGGATACGACTCTCACCCCTTCAAGATTACGAAAGAAACCAGCAGCATTCAATCCGTTGTTGCGACTGGCGTTGATTTTGAAGTCTTCATCTAAAAAGTGCACACCGAGTGAAACACAAGCGTCGAAGTCCTGACTTCCCACTCTGCTGAAAGCGCGAAACGCATCATCTCTTTTTAGTCTGTGCGTACACAATCGTAGCACATACGTATACGTGTGTACAGGCAGTGGCGTACATATTCACCAGTACGCGCATGTTTATATCCAAACGTACAGACGTATACATATAAACAGGATTATCGCTCTGTCCCAAATGGGGGAAAAGCAGCACATCACGTAGAACGAACACCTTACACCGGCAAACTTTTCCAGCATACACGTCCTGTTGCTGGAGGTGTACTGCATTCAGACAACGTGGAAAGGGCGTACATTATGGTAACGGTGCGTATCTTATGGTGGAAAGATAGCACGGGCGTTAGTACTGACGCTGCGTTCTGTCGTGAGAAAAGAGTGTCTCCTACTGCGCGGCAGTGAACCACGCAGTGGTGCCAACGTACCAGACACTCCCCCGTCCTCCAGTGTTTGTTTCGCCTCTCGTAGGGTCAACGCAGTCGGGTCGGCCTCAGTGTCAGGGTAAATCCTCCCACGACATGTGTACTGGCCATCAAAAACATAGAAAATCACTCGTAATCTGTTTGCCGCTCTCCGCATAAATGCAAACGAGACTAATTCTGGGTGATTAGCTGCAGTGCAGAGTTTTTGTTATTCAATACCTCTGCAGGGAAGAGCAGCCTACGAGAGACCTCGAAAGCATCGCAGTCTGTCCATTGTTTCTTTTAAATGCTGGGATAACCAACTATGTACTCGATAATGGACAACTCGAGTATGTGTATGATCCTCCATCTCTGAAAAAAAACTAGCTTTCCAGATTTACCGAATTATTTGCATCTGTTAAGTTTTCCTGTAACAATAAAGGTGGCTCGCCCGAGAGCATCTGTCACTTTTCACTAACTACTGATAGGAACTTCGCGCGTTAAAAGTCGAAGGTCATACGGTGTTGGTGGGTCGATGGCCAACGTGTGTGGAAAACTACCACTCAGTTCGCACCGGTCCACACAAGGGCAAGTAACTTCTCTTCTATCGTCCTGATATAGAAACGACACCACCTCACTTAAGAAAATAGTTTGGGGTCTACTATCCCCGTGTCCTACCTGCCTGCTGAAATTGTGTTTTTGCGCTAGGCTGTTTGTGGGCTGCTGCTGATGATTGATGCACAGTTGACACGAGGTAAGAGAGTTGTCTCCACCGCGAGCTCGACAACTGAAACCATCTACCGTGCGCCGTACCTGTTTATGTGACTACACTCTTCAAGGGTGTATACTCGTTTTCCGCATGATTCTCTGCATTCGTATTCCAGCGTCCAGGTCCTCTCTTGTGCGTTTCTGTTTTCTTTTACACCTATTCGCCAGCAACAGTGAATATGCGTATGTATGCACAAACTAATCCACGCACATACAAATATATACGCGTAGATACGTCGTCATCGCGTTCGAGTTCCTGTACGTCTGCTCACACTGTGATGCCCAATTTACATACGTGGGAGGGTTGCGCGAAGAGGCACGAAGCGGGAAGGCGCTGCTACGTGTCTGTGAGTCTAAGTTCCAAGGAAAGTGTACACTCCTCATCTGCAACGTAGCTGCACATATCCGTCACAGAAAACGAGTGACAGGATTGACTACCAGCGAACAACTGCGCAAAAATCTACTGTTTAGAAAACGTTGCGCGTAGATATGTATATTCGGCAATGTACACGCCTACACACTTATACGCACAAGCTGCACCATGCCGGTTCACGACGTCAAACAAGCTGCTCAGCTTCACAGCTGCCTGGCGGTGGAAGTAGTAGGACGCTGCGAAATGAGATTACTGAAAATCTCCCTGGATTGGGTGTCCTTGAGAACCTGAGAACTCGTGTTCTCAGATCTAATTCACCGAAATCTCTAGCCGTACGCATGCTTGGGAAACCACACGTACAATCAGGGTGAAAACCGTGCTCATGCACAGGTGCAAATAACCTCAAAGAGAAAATTGTTAGGGCAGGAACGAAGTATGAAGTAATTGTCTTTGCTGTTAAAGAACACGCCTGCAAGTCACAAGCAACGGTGGCAGACGTACTCTGCAAAATGCTTTCTCTTCTACACAGGAGATAACGGCATCTCCGCCTCTGTGGCAGAATGTGCGAGAGTCCAGCTACGCATCGGCTGCGAGCGCAACCACAAAGGCGAATTCCTTCCTCGAGAAGTGTACATAGAGACAGACGTATTCATAAACAAACATGTGTATATATTTGTGTACAGGGATGTGCCTGTGCAGTGTATACGTAATAACGGGGTAGAGTGATGACGCTAACTTTTGCTTCATCACGATTTTCGGGGTAAACAGGCTTGTTCTCGTCCGGCGTGCCGCACCGACGCACTCCGCAGAATTTGACATTTTTCTCGAGTACGCATGATGCTACGCAGATGTTGAATTTAAGGTGCATTCTTCGCTATCGTCTCGCAGTCGTTGAAATGCACTATTATCATTAGACGTCAGTTGGTGGACATACGAATGTGTATTCATTGATCCCAAACCTGCAGAGCAATTTGCTTTAAAGTACACATGGCTTTTCGTGACGTCCTTCTGTTTAATGTGCCTCTTCAACACAGGTGCAAACCTGTGTATATATCCGTGGACAACGTGAACTTGTACATGTACTAAAAACACTCTTCGCCAAAGTTACACCGGCATATCACTCTCTCTCGTACTACATACATATAGGATTGACAGATACTTGTGTCCATGTCCTCTGTGGAGTGTACTTCCGATAGAAGTTGGCTTTGCTTCTTCGACTGTATGCCTCAGTTTCCGTGGTGTACGAATGTGAGTGAGCTACCTGTTCAGCTTAGGCTGTAGAAAAACAATCCATTTGGCACAGAGACTGCCTCTCTTATCCGTGTGTATTCCTCTGTTGTAGCAACACCTCCCACAATATGTGGAAATTTTAGGCAGCGACACTTCTTCACGAAACCGCCGACGACGACCGCCTTTCTTTGGAACCAGTGGGGGTGCACAGATAGGCATCAGCTGGTATGCACGCACTTCGGTGCGTATCACAAAATATACAGCAAAGCACTAGATCCACTTACGCATAGATACGTGGGTGACACATACGCCTTACCCGCGTAGATCTAATCACCTACCGTGTATACACCTGTAAGCCGAACTTGACCAAACACATTTTTACACTTTTCTTCTGACGTCGCACTCCTCTCTCCATACGACCCGACACGAGCAGATGCAGGAGGTGTGTGTCACGAGGAAGGCGTGCTCAGAGTAAGGGTTTTTTAACGGTCCACATTGAAAAATACCATGCACGTTGCTGGATTAGATTCACGTATACCCACGGCTGCTGCTTGCTTGGAGCTTTGTGACCGAGGAATGGCATTTGACCACATTTGTTCTACTTCAGGTTACTCAGTTCGTTACGCGGCGTAACTTTCAGACAGAGTGTACGGCTCGCATCAAATTTTGTAACTAGACAAAAGCCGCAGTGCAGCTCTCGACCAGGAGCTGAAGGATACCCCACTGCATTTATTCCGTACCGCCAGGCTCATGACGACGCAGGACATTGGTCTGATACGGGAGTGTGCAACCGGGGCAGTGTGCACATTCGTATCTGCGTGTGGACATATATATATATATATATATATATATAAGTAGAAGTATGTCCAAACATAGACGTTTGTACTGGATGCCTGGACATGTGGAAGACTAGCATTACCAGACGAGTGATGTCTGTGGTTTGAGCTCCCCGTATACTCGCAGGCTTCCCCACATATGTGTACAACGTTGGCAGGAAAATTCCTTTGTCACTGTGACAATGTTGCCCTCAGCTGTCAGGCGCTTGTTTGACGAATTTATCAAACTATTCTTTTTCCTCGCGATGAAGGCACAGTGTGGGGGGTGATATGCGGAGCTCTCTCAGCGGTGCTTTGATCATTTCAACGTGTCGGTGAACGATAGCACAGGTAGGGCTCGACCCACAGGTCGAGTCCTAGGGATATACTTAGCAAGACAGATGACCCAGAACCGTGGCGACGTACGGATGCGGGTGTATGTTCTCTGTGGCGATTGACCGTTCCCCTCCGCTTCTTTGAGGGCGTACATATACCGCAGATCACCTTCGCCAATAGCTTTCTTCACTATAATGTGTACCTACTTTTCTGTGCGTCCACTGCTCCTGCTACACTGCTCGCGTACACATATGTAGAGAATTTAATACTACTCAAGATACTGCGCAGATGTGTGGGAGGGGATCATATGTACCGCCGGCGGGCAACCGTGTTTACTTTAGCTTCTATTTCTGTAGCAGATGGGACTACTTGTGAGTTACCTTCGAAGCCGTTCTTTGCATTTGGACACTTAAATCTCTCGATACTGTTCCTTCACGGTCTTCACAACTGGAGCACGGAGAGTGTGAAGGCGCGACTGGTGTACCTCCACTATGCAACAGATGAGTCCCTTGTGTGCATTTGTTGCGTTTTGGGTCTTGCGTACACATCCAAGTGCACGTCTGAACTCGTCGCCGTTATTCCGAAGGTCGAGGTAACAGACAAACTGTAGCGCGAGACTAGTGCTCTGTGACGTCCCCTACTGCAAACGAGACTGCAAGCCAAAACACAGACGTGCTGCGTGTGTGGATATTCTATTGATATTTATTCTAGGTGTAATTTGTAGTTCGCCTCAGTATCGACTCATTCACGTATCTTTGCGCCACCGCAGTCTGTCTCCGAACTCAGTTCTAAACAAAAACTCCGGCGTAATGAAGTGACGACTTGCAAACGGAACTGTACAGCGAATTACTTCCGGACAGAATGCGGTTGTACGGCAAATACGCCACAGGAACGTCGGCACACTTCTACGTAACGGGTCCTTGCCCTGATCGAGCCCATGTTTTCACTTCACCGCTGTCGCTGCAGGGGTAAGGGAAGCCCACGATGTCGAGTGGAGCCTTCGGACCAAGGCATTCCCGATTGAAAGAGCGTGATTTAGGCTTAGTAACAAATTCACCGCCTACTTTGGAGTTCTAGCAATGTGTATGCTCTAGTAAACCCCGAACATACATAGGGAGATACATTATTTTTCCGCGTCGCCTACGTCATTTGGGGATTTGTCAATAAAATAGATGGAAAAGTCGGCAGAAGAGCTTTGTCGAGTTCTGACGCTATAGCCGTCTGCGCTTGCGCGTGCTTTTTTAACACCTATATTCCGCATACACCCACTGCATGCGCCCGCGCTCGTATGGAAAAAGTGACGTACAAACGTACGACATAAATATATATGTTTGTGTACCATGGACTTCTGCGTTCTTGATCTGTTACAGAACGCCAGTTGAGGACTGCAGGCAGTGCCGGCCGCAACGGGAAGTGAAGTTCACGATGTCGAGTGGAGGCTTCGGACCAGGGCTTTCCCTACTGAAAAAGCGTAATTCAGGCATGGGAACAAATTCACCGCCTCACTATAAGTTCTAGTAGATGACCTGAACTACAGCGTCCTTCCTACCCACCTCTGCCACTTTCTTTTTTCGTTGTCGAATCCGAGAGTGTTCACGCACAGTGCGTCTTGTTTGTGCCCATGAACGCTCTCTTGGTGTACCCATAAGAGAAATTTTGAATAACCCTTTTTCTACGGAGTCCATAACAGCAGATTTACCGGGCTGTTGACACAAATACGCTGCCCCGACACGTCGACGTGGCCATTTGTTTTACTTGATACCATGTGACGGTTCAAAGGTCCTGACCCTCACGCGTGGTGTTGTGTGTCACTCTACCCAGTCCCTCCTTTCGCAGACACCGCCCCTTACGTCGCCGTGATTCTCAGGGCCCGGGTAATACGGACCTCAAAATCTGCGTGTGCAAAAAGTCCTTGTTACCGTGAACAACAGGGTCCGTCTCAGTCCTATGCGGTTAAGAATACGTGTATTTTGAGACGCACGCACGTACGTACATACACCTGTACGCAGAAGTCAATTTCTCCATTTCTCGAGCAGGAGAAGTTAACAATGGCATCTTTGAACGGAACTGCGGCGCTGCGTTCTCCTGTGGAGACGAGGCATTCACCCGTTTCTCCTGCCTCAGCGGATACACAGATCCCTTCGCTTTCTACTGTTTCTCCCCCGTCTTCTTCCGTAGCTTCTTCCTCGTCTCCTACTTTACCTTCTTCATCTGCGTCGTGTACGTCCTCATTTGCCTATTCTTCCGGCTCATCTCCCTGCCCTTCGTCAGCTTCTGCCCCACCTTCGTCATCCCTTTGTTCGACAGCTTCGGATCGCACAGAGGGGGTAAAAACATCTGCAGTGCCTCCTGCTGCTGAAGCGACCCAGCAGGAAGATGTCGCGAGTACTTCGCATGGCAGGATGATAGCGCCAGCAGTGCAAGACGACGGTTTACCTGCTGACAAGGAAAAGAGTGATGACGCAGGCAGCTGCAGAGGCGTTGACGAGAATTCTTGCAACGTAGACTCTTTATTCGCTCGAGAATCCGTTACGTCGTCCGGTGTCCTTTTTTCAACACGCGCTTCCTCTCCTAACTCTCTGACGCCCCCATCTTCGAATTCCTGTGCCCCCGCTCTTCCGTCTTCTTGTTTTTCTCCCGCAGCCCAGTCTTCTTCTTCAACTGCATCGGTCCCCTCTTCCTCGTCGTCGTGCGTCTCCGTTTCTACGTCTTTGCCGTCGTCTGGTGCGGAGACCCCTTCTCACGCTGGTACTTGCGAGGAAACTGCACCGCAGCTTCCCTCTCCTCCGTCTGCGTCTCCTTCAACTCTGCAAGTCCGGGCATCTTCCGTTGCGTCCTCTCCCCGGCAGTCCTCCTCTGCCTCTTCGTCCTCCACGTCCTGCTCGTCCTCTGCTGCTTCTTCTCGCTTCACTTCGTCACTGTCTTCTTCTCCCTCCTCTTCCTCGCCTCCTACGTCTTCTTGTTCTTCTTCGCGTCCTTCAGTTTCGTCTTCGTCTTCTGCTTCTTCACGTGTGGCTCCGTCAGCTCCTTCGTCTTTTCCTGCTGCTCCCTCTGGTGGAGTCGCTCGCTCTACTGCTTCTGTTTCACCGTCCTCCTCGTCCCCGTCCGCCGCAGGGGTGGCGGAAGGAGAAGAACTCACAACACAAAACAAGAAGAAGAAGAAGCTGTCTTTGATAGGTGCCCTGCCGCACCCGTCCCGTGTTACTGCTCTTCGCACCGCTGCACTACGGCAGCATATCCTTGAGCGTCGCAGGCAGCAGGCGAGGGACGGCAAAGCAGCAAGCAGAGTTTCTCAGCCGACAAATCCGAGTTTATTCTGGAAAGAAATAGCGGTCGATTTAGACGACGATGGAACCCGCTGTGATATATGTGGCAACTACGACGCCACGCCGGTAAGTAGGATCTTTAAAACGCGTCAGTATGTCACAGCGCAAATGCCGAGGTGTCGTCGGTTCTCTCAACGCATGCAGAATTTCTGCTCTTCTTACTCTCTTGAACCACATGCCTCCTTTGGCCAAATATTCATCAGTCACCCACATCTGCGCAACGTCAAAAACGCTCGAGTTGCATGTGGACGCTCGTGAACTCTACTCGCGCAAGCAAGACCCGCCAGCGGACATCTTGTGGAAGTACACAAAAAAAGTTTCGGCGGCGCGTAAGTCGCTCGTGTCGCGCCAAGAAAATGTCTTTCTGTAGAAATCTGTACAACTTCTTTGACACATCGCGACGCCGCACTGGGCACAAGGAATGTGAGCGTGTTACGCCTCTGCGTCTCCGTCTCACCGGCAACGACAACACACACGTACACGCACACGTAGACGACGGTCGTCTCTTATCTGTGGCTGTCGCACGTTGGTGGACAGTCAAAATAGAGAGAGAGTATGTACCTTGTGTGCTGGGTGCTGGGTTGACCTGCTTATCGTTTCGCGACAAATGTGTGAGACAAACCTCGTGCGGTCTGATTTTGAGCTGTGTATCTACCTGGCTGGTGTATGCGATGAAAACGCTTGTGTAACAAAAGGAATACTACTAACGTAGGGTCTGCGTGTCTTTCTGCTGAGGAACTTTCTCGTGCAGGGGGATATCTAGTGAACCTTCTTCAGGTGATAACTGCTCACGTGTGTGGAGCTGGTTAGTGCGAGTCACGTGTGCAAGTGCTGCGGTGGCCCCGTGTAAATACGTGTCAGCTATTCGTGTACTCTCTCGACGTGTACCCTCCACACCAGGCGCACACGACTGTACCAGGTTTGCCTCCGTGCTTTGTGGGCGGTGCAACTGTTATCAAAGAAATACACGTGTCAAAATGCGTAGGTATGTGTGGATGTGTCTTTCTGCAGAAGGCCGACGCAACTTTATACCACCAATGAAATGTACATCTCAAAATTATTTGTGTGTGTGTCTTTTGTAGGAAGCCGATGTAACTCGGTGAGACTTGTAGTGGCGTTTTGCCACGTGTGTAGTAACGCGTGATTGTGCGTCACACTTCCATCTTTAGTGCTTACGCACCTCCAAGAGAAACACGTGTATCTTCCTTCTGTTCCAAAATCAGGCGCATGTACGTTCGTGCTGGTTCGTTGCCGTGTCTTGTACAACGTGCCTATGTAGAAATAGTCCCTTCCGCTGCTTTTGTATATACGTATATGTAGGTTGGCTGCGTTGTGTAGTACAATATGCGTATAGGAGAATAGGCCGTAGGGGTCATCCGCGGCACAGAAATTCTGCGTGTAGGAGGTGTACCCCTGCAGGGGCAGGTGCAGGTGTCATACATGTTTGTATATATGTATAGGTGTATACGTTTGTAGAAGGCGTGAGACACGGGTCTTTAAAGAGGAGAACCTGATGTCGCGACTTTTTTGCGTTACACGACGAAAATAGACTGTATTTACATGCTGTGAAGGGTCCTTGTGTTTCCTAGTTCGCCTTCTAGCGGGCTGAACAGCCAGTTTTAAGAAACTGAAGACAGAGGTTCAGGCCTAGGTCTTTCGTTACGAGTCTACATGTCCTAGTTGTACCTACTACTGCGTACTGAGGTAGACATCTTGGTACGTCTGTGCGTTCACAAAAGTGTGTGTGCCTAAGTACGTGTAAAAGTGTGTACCTATGTGTATACGTGTGACGACGTGTGTGCTGCCGATCGTGTCGCCCCTGGCAAACGTAAAGGTCTGCAGCGTCCTGCACAGCAAAGAAACGCATTCCCGCGTTTATTGGCCCTTAGTACTCCTGCCGTAGCTGCATCTCGTTGAAGAAACCGGTAGACGGTGTTCCCCTACGCGTACGCTTAGTCGGTGTGTGTGGGCTTGGTGTTCGTGCGGCTGACTAGCTTTCTGACTTGTGCTCTGCGGTGTAGCCGGCATATGATATGTGGTGTATGTATACTTCACTGCATGGCCCTCCGGTGTTTGTACGCGCGGAGGTGCTAGGGGCCTTTCCGGTGTATGTGGATTTGAATGCAGTGGATTGCCCGAGGATGGAGGGTCATGTGGTGGTTGCGTATGGCGCTGTTGTGTACATGCGTGTAACTGGCCGTATTAAGACGGTCTGGCATTTGTGCACCCCAACGGATATTCGAGGGATGCGTTGCTCGCCGAAAAAACTACGTTTGTACGTTTTAATGTGATGGGCGGACGCGTAGTAAACGAACCCGGACACCGCCGGTGTACGTGAGCGCCTTCTTTGTCGTTCTCTAGTGTACGTACACAGCTGGACGCCTGTGTTGCACGGGTGGTGCGGCGGGCTGCCCCGGCGTTTGTATACAGATATTTTTCCTGTAGACAGAGACATGCATCCGTTTATAGCGTCGAACACCCCACTGTCGGGAGGACGCCAAGTTGCAGCGTGGAGTCCACTGCTGGTGTACGCACACCTCGTCGTAGAGTGTAGGTGTCTTTTGCTGTGCATATGGTATAGTGGAGTTTGCATCTTCTGGTGTCTGTACACCAGGCAGTGAAAATCGACCTGTCGTGTATGCGCACGTCGGGTATGTCGCGCGTGTGGGTCTGAGTGTGTATACATAATTTTTGGGATACCTGCCGGCGACTTCCATGGCCAACCCGCGACGTAGGGAAGGCGAAGGTTTACATTTTTGAGGTGTACACTTTCCGAGGACTGCGTACGTTGGTGTAGGGCAGTAGGTTTTTACCAGCCGCCGGCTGAGCGACTGCACAGGTGGGGTGTACGTACACCTGCGAGTGTTTACCTGTGGAGCGCCATTATGTGTGGGGATGTGTAAATTTTGGCGACGTCCAAAGGGAGAAGGAGATCTGCTGTATTCGCTGCGTCGGGACAAAAATTTAATTTCGTTATTGGGGGGAACGTCTCTGCGTGTTTTTTGTGAACAGGAGGATCAGATTTTGCTGTGCGACGGGTGCGACGTAGCCGCCCATCAGACCTGCTACGGCGTCGCAGCAGTGCCGGAGGGGGAATGGTTTTGCCAGTACTGCGCAATGCAAAGACAGGTCCACTCGAATTTTCGGCAAATGCAGCAGATAGCAGCGCGAGCTGCTGCAAGAGCCGCTCCTCGGGACCGAAGCCACGTCGAAGGTAATTCCCGTGCATGCGCGCCGCTCTCCAGTGCATCTCTGTACACGCAGACGCATCTACAGATAAACAGGGGTCTGTATATCTATCCATCTCTCTCTATGTGTATCTTTATATGTATATATGTACACCCATGCATAAGGAGTATCTCTTTGTAGATGATCGTGTAATGGGTGCCTATCTATCTATGAGTGCGCACTCGTGTATAAGAAATGACTCTTTGTGCAAGTTCATCTGGAGGGTGCGTATCTGCCTATCTATCTGTCTATCTATATGTATATTAATATATATATATATGTATATAAGTACAGCCATGTATAGGAAGTATCTCTCCGTAGGTGGTCATGTGGTGGGTATCTATCTGTCTATCTATACGTAAATATGTACTCCCACATGTAAGAAGTATCTATCTGTAGACGGTCATTTGGTGAGTATGTCCGAGTGCCACGTACAGGAAGCATGAAACGTCTTGCAATTGTTTCGCTAATGTTTTACTGGAGGTGCTGCCTCTCTCTTCTTGCTCGTGCGCTGCCGCATATCTCTGTAGGGATACGTAGGCGTGGAATGTTTGCGCAATACTAAAAGGGACAGAATACGGTCCAGCGGATGAAATGTGTGGGAATGTGTCTACACTCGCGCAGCTAGGACGCTTTTTTGGCTGGCTGAGCATATACACCGACATAACACGGAGGCAGACGGGGGACGCGAGACACAGAGACAGAGACACCGCCGCCGGACACTGCCGGGGGGGCGATAGGGAGTCGAAAGAGAGAAACAGACAGCAGAAACAGCAAAACCTGCGAGACAACAGTTTGCGCCGCACTTGTGGGTATCGTCGTTTCAATACTGACAGATTTACTATAGACACATTTTCTCTTGTACGGGTATGGATGTGTGTCTACGAAGAACCGTTTCTCTGGGAAGGCAGCAGCGACTGGCCCGCGTCCACGTGAAGCCTGTCCGTGAGACAGAGTAGCGCATGGGCGAGGGCGCAGTTTTCTCCGCCGTATACATGTGTTCACGTAAGGATATGTGTGTGTGTGTGTGTTTGTGTGCCTGTGTTCGTTTTTATATGCAGCGTGTCTTCTGTGAATGAGGAGAGGCGTGTGGTGCTCTGCTCATTCATCTGCGTGTGTGTACTCCTGTCTGCCTGTAGATGCATACGGGATGTGACGGGCTTCTTGCAAATATAGCCGTCTGTATCTGTCAAAGTGTGTGAAGGCGTTTCTTCACACGTGTGTGTAGAACTACATACACGAGTGCGTATAGACCCCATGCACACATGTATACATGAGCAAAGTTTGTCTTTCCGTGTCTGCAGGCCTGTGTGGCTGTCCTGAGAAGAACATCTATCTATATATATGTTATAAACGCACATATATGTATATGTATGTATGTCTACGTATGAGATGTAATATCGACGTGACGCGGGGACGGTGTAGAGAGAAAGATACGGAAGGAGAAACCTGTGCAGATTCATGGCTTCTTCGAAGTGTGTGTGCTGCTTTGTTGCTGCAGCAACATTAAAGGGAGAAGTGGAACGAATGGAGAAGGAAGGCCGACCGCTGTGTCTGCTGCCCAAGGCGTGCCCCCTCTGCCCCAGACGCTTCGGCGCCCATATGCAGTGCTCTGAAGGCAAGTGTATTCCTCCGCTGCATGTGCAGCCATTGTGTTTTGCGAAGAAGATGTGTTTCTTCCGAACATGCCTGTTCTTTTCTCTCTCTCTTTGTCTCGGTCTGTCTTTCTTTGCCAACGTCTCTCACTCGTGGATACGGAGGACGTCGCGCGTTTCCAGAAATATAGGCATATTTGCACTTGCCTGCTCTCACATGCGAGTGTCTATGCTGGTGAATAGACGCATGTATATTCACGTGGATACACACGTATGACTTCTCGCTTCGGACAGCGTACTGCCGTCGGAGAGACGGGAACAGTGCTCGCTGGCAGTCGAGCTCCTGCTGACGACGAAGTTTCCTGCAAGACCCGTCGCTGCCAATTCTCGTACACATACGTGGGCTTGTGTGGGTGTCTGAGTATTTGCGGATGAACGCGTCTCCATGCGCACACACATATGTAGGTATGAAGAATGGTACGCATGCTTGCATATGCGCGCACGCGGAAATTTGTATCCACGCTCAGCAGATCATATTGTGTACGTGGACACATATAAAGACATGTTTGTCTGTACATCAAATTTTGTATATGTATATATATATATATGTCGTTGCACGCATATATGTACATATGTGTGTTAGTATATTACACGTGAAGACGTGCTTGTCTCTATATATGCATATGTATATGCAGCCACTGCTGCTGGCAGGTGCCAGTGTTCTTCAGCTGTTGTTCCGGCTGCTTCCGCGCAGCGTTCCTTTTTGCCTGCCTGGTAGTTTATCCGTCTCCGCGGTGTCGCTTCTGCCACCTTCCTCTTCTTTTTCTTTTGTTATGAAGTCGTCCGTGGCCCGTGTCTTCGTCTCGGCTGCCCCTGCTGCGGTCAGGGCTCGTCTGTGTCTGTTGTCTGGACTCTGGTACGGCTACTGCTGCTGCTGCTGCAGGGGGACATTTATGGGTGCACGTCAATTGCATCGTGTGGCTCCCGGAAGGATGGATCACAAACGTTGAAGACTGCGGAGGGATGATGGAGGTGGCAGCCTGGCGTCTTGAGGAAACGTGCAGCATCTGCGGCATAGATGAAGGAGCAGTTGTCAAATGCGCTGCAGCTGCCTGCTCCGCGGTGTTCCATCCCATCTGCTGCCTCATGGCTGGCGGTGGCATGAACCTCACAGGTAAAAATCAGAAAAGGAATAGTAATCACATTCGTATGGGTGTCTCTATATACGTTTCACGGCTACATATATATATATGTATATTTATATATTAGAGAGAGAGAGACTCTGTACGTCTTCGTGTGTGTGTGTGTATATATATATATAAGCGAATGGAAGCGTGTCTCTTCGCCTCTCTCTCTGTCCCCGTACATACGTACATATCCATATCGTCCTCTATGTATTTATCTCTGTGTGTGTAAGCATGTCCTTCTATCTATCTGTACGTGTGTATTTCCAAAGGACTCTCTGTAGTTATCTATGCGTATGTAGGCGTATAATCCCTTTCTCTCTTTTTTTTCTTCTCTGTATCTCTCTTTCGTCCTCTGCGTAATTGTCCATATATGTAAGTGCACACCACGAGTGCCACAGACAGAGAGATTACATGAGTATACGTACATACCTACATGTGTCTTGGTATGCGCGGAGAGCTCTGCGTGGACTCGCGTGTATTGAAGAAGAAGCTTGTAGCATATCAGGAATATGTGAGCACCTGGTGAGTCTGCGTGCGTGTGTACAGATATACAACTGTAGACAGAGAGGTAGTAATTCACAGACAGACATATATAGATAGATAGATGAATATATGCGTTTGTGTGTATTTGTAGGTAGTAAGTAGGGGGGAGGAGACGCCGAGAAGGGAAGGCGCGTCTTTGTTGCAGCGGGCCGGAGGAGGGCTGAGTCTGATCCACCGGTGCTGCGGCGTGGTGTGGTATTTCTGCAGGTGCTGTCTTGCCCGTGCAGAGACGTAATTTTTTACTGAGATGAATAGAGTGGAAACACGACTGACACATGTCTTTGTTTATCTATCTGCGCGTGTACATTTGCCAGACCGTGTAGACTGCCGTGTCGACCGCTCAACGGTAAAGATCTGCGTTTATCCGTTTGTGGACGTTATTATTAGTAAGGGAATGGGTGGGGAGCCACACCTACGTGGAAACATATATATCTATGGGCGCGTGTATGTGCGTATGGGTGTATATAGAGACAAATAGGTACACGTGACTGTTGTGTAGTGGAGAAGTACCCGCACTGAGAAGAAAAGCCACATAGGTCCGTCTCTGTCTATATCTGTATGTCTTTGCAACTGTGTGCCTGCGCGTATATCTACGGAAGTTCGTGTGTTCGCGGGTCGCAGAGATTCATGCCAGAGAAAAGCAGCAGACACAGGGTGCCCTCGCCGAGATGCTTCATATTTCTATGTACATCCGCGCATCTGTCTGTGTGCATATACAGAGAGATGGGCGTCTGTACGTGTATATGCATATACCTGCATATACGTATGTATAAAGCCCGCTGCGCGTGTGTATACCTGTACATATATATATATATACACACGTATACGCATATACGTATATATATGTATATGTGTATATGGCTCCTGGCGTCTGTGCAGTGTGTGTGTGTGGTGCGCATGCGCTTACTCTCATACATTTATGTACATAAATATATATGTGTGGCTCCCTGCGTCTGTACGTGTAAATGTCTATACCAGGGTATACGTATACATATATATGTGGGTTTTGGCGAGTGTGCGTGCATGTATGCCGCGCACGCGCTGACTCTCGTACGTGTATATACATATATACATATATGTCTAATAGTAGGTAGGTGGCTCGTTGTTTGTGTATGTATATATGTGTAGACTCGCAAGTTTTGATATCGGAGCAACTGCATGTCGTGGTCGTGTTGCAGATCCGGCTGGTCCGGGGCCCACACGCCGACGGGCGTCCACGTACGTGGAGCTGCTGCAGGCATGGGTGTGCGAAGGCGGTTGTAGCAGCGGCCGCTGCTGCGCGTGTGCAGCGTGTTGGTGCTGCATTTTTCCCTGTGCTGTGCTTGGGCAGGGCAAATTCCCCTGCGCCGCAAGAACGACTTTAGCTTCCACGCCTTTTGCGTTCGACATCGGGGAAAGGCTTTTGAAGAGTCTGTTGATGCGGAAGAGCCGCTGGAATTTAATATCCGTCATCCTGATGCACGGCACCCGTTCGTTCGTGCTGCCCATCTGGCCAGAAGAAACCGGGACATTCTGTTTGTAAGAAGGAGGAAGAAGAGAAGGAGCAGCTGTGCGAGGCAGTTAGAGAGAGAAAGGAGAAATAGACGTGTGTTTGTGTGAGAAAGGTTGAGGTTAGGAAGTCCTCGCAAGTTTGATGTGCCCCTTGTCCCATCTACTAACGGAAACGACAGACGCACTGATGTGTTGGCTTGTATCTATTTCTTCGTCTACGTGTGTATCTCTATGTGTATACGTATCGAAAAAGCGTGCATAGACATGTTTCTTTCTTCGAGAAAGTCACGTCGTTATGTAGACGCCTGTGTACGTACCGCAGGAGTAAACACGCGTGTGTGTGATTCAGCGAGCTGTATATATATATATATAAATACTCACACGGGTGTACGCGTGTGTATGCAAACCTAGGAAAGTGTCCATCGGGCGCTTCTGTATGCGTGTGTCTTTACTCATATTTGTGGAGTTGAGATTGCGCCGGTGTTCTCAGACGCTGTGTTAGCTTCAACCAGAAAACGCGCGATTCGCTTCATACGGAAGATTCACGAATACCCAAGACCTGCCTGTGTAGTTAGAAAGGACGGGTTTGCATCTGTACATGTCTGGGGGGGATTTTCTGTGCCACGTGGACACGTGTGCGTATTTCTGCCGTATCTGATCTCCGCGGTTCGCGGCTGCTGCGTTAATCTTTCTTTGACGTCCGGGGCGGTGGGGGTCGGTGTGCCTGCTCGGTCATGGAAAATATGACAACTTTTCCTAAGCTACCTGGTGCGCAGAACGTGTGGAAATTCGGACGCCTGAACGCAATGACAACGTTGAATACATACGTGTGTGCATATGTGTAGACAGGTCTTCCTATGTATATGTGTCTGTTGTGATGGAGAGTCGGCGCCAATCAGTAGCAGCACCACGGGTGGACGACTTTCACCGCACATGTGTCTTTAACTGAAGACTGGGTCAGTCGACGTGTGATTTTTTTTTACATTTCTCTTTGTGCAAGATGTCCTTAACGTACTACCCTTGTCCGTCAGCGCTGAACTGCGCCACGCCAGCGTACAAGCAGCCTTACTCTTGTGCAGGTGACAACGGAGGCGTGCTTGTGTGTCTCTTTATGTGTCCGTATGTATCCACACACGTGTAACTGTGAGCGGTCAACTTCGCAGTAGACAGCAGTGTTGCGTTCCCGCATATCTGTCAACGCGGTTGTGTCGGCTCGCTGCTGGTGGAATGTGTCTTGCGCGCAGTATGCTGCTCAGTGCCACAAGGAGAAGTCAACATGGGGACTGCGCATGGGCGCATATCTTGTACGGGTAGGAAGGTCCACTAAAACGGATCAGAACGACAACAAGTATCATCTCTTTATTTTCTCAGTTTGTCTGCCTTACAACACGTGTGCTCTCCAGCGTGTGTGTAAAGGTCTGCAGGACATTACAGATATACGAATGTATGTGTATGCATACACATACACGTGCGCCTGCGTACCTACGCAAACATGTGTGTACACACAGACACACGTGTTTGCGTACCCTTTGTTAAGACACGTATGCGTATACGTACGGGTAGACGTCTATATGTGTATACTCGTTCTCCTTTTTTCTGCCTCCGGGTTTTTCCACCTCTCTGTGATACGCGCTTGAGTATTCGTAGGTAAAGAGGAAGCAGCAAATTGGTAGCACAACAGCGATGGCAAGAAGACGAGTGTACTGACGCACGCGTCTCTCTGACCGCCCACCCAGTGCTCCGTTTTATATACGAAAGAAGCTGCTTGCCTGCGAACTATATATATTCACAGGAAAGATAACACGTGCGTACTCTCTTCGTATGAATGATTTTAGTGCATTCACACGGCAGAGAATAATTGGACATTATTTGTGGAGTGATGTCAGTACGTCTTCTCCAGAAGGGGCACGCCTACGGAACATGGCTGCGTCAAAGGAAGACAACGGCGCGCATCGTGGACAAGTGCGCATTCGCACGTTGTTTGTGGAGCACGTGTCACCCGTCATATACGTATATATAACGGTGGGCGTGTGTGTGTGTGGGTTTCTGTGTGTGTGCGTGTGTGTTTGTGTGGAGCAGTGGTTCTATTTTCCACGAGCCACCGTCAAAGTGTTTGTCTGACATACGCCTAATGTCCATGTGGTTTTGTTTCTCTTGAGAATGGCTCTGAAACTGACGGGTGTTCGCAGTGCGCTTGCCGACGTTATTTTCAGGAACTCAATGAGAACCTCGTTGCTTTTCGGATGCTGTGGCAGCGCTTGGCGGACGCATGTAATACAAGCGTGCCGCTTGCTCTACCTGCTGCCAGCGAAGTTGAAGAAAAAGAAATCTCGAAGGTCGGGGCGGAGTCCTCGGTGTAATTTGGTTGGCTACGTTTGTTATATCGATCAGGCCGTGGTGGGGAACGCTTTTTTTTTGCCGCGGAAATTCTGTTTCGACCCTTGAAGGAATAAACTTGGAGCGTTGCCTGTTTATTACGTCGTTGTCGACTGTGTATGTGGAGAGTTTTTTTCCCTGATTGTCTAATATCGGGTTAACCAACGGAGCCTGCACCGCTGTACGCGTATCTACACGCGCGCGTATTTGGGCAGTTTCCATTTGCGCTTGTTTCCTTCCCTGACCGCGTGTGCTTCTGCACTACGCACCAAACAGTAGAACTCATTCGATTGTTTGCGCGCTTTCCTCCATTCTGGTTGTGCCATCAACATCTACGCTGGATTCTCCGGCCCCAGTGTGGACGACCAGACCTGTGCGTTGTTGGTTGATCCTTCTGCCGGAAATTACGTAGGTATACCAATTGTGTGCACGCAGAACAAACAGACTTTGAGAGTACCGTGAGATTAAAAACATGCAGAGCTACAAGCGCATACGTAAATATATTCGACAGATGATACGACTGAGGTGGGAACGGGTCAAGCACTTTCTATATTTGCTCCGCTGGACACATCCTCCTCAGTCGACATCCTCGCACGAAATACCGGTGATCCAGGATAAAGTAACACGAAGTGACCAAGATGCAGGAGAGCTGTCTACCACGGTTCCAGCGGATCCGAAGAACCAGAAATATTCGAATTCACGCGACCTCTGTATTCTGACAAGAATTCAATTGTAAGCCTGACATTCTTGGTGGACACGGGAAAGGAGAACCACTCGAACTTTAGTCTGCAATGAATCGTGAAGATAACTCCAAAAAAGCTGTCAACCCTTGGTTCCCGTCACTGCCCACCGCGGTCTCTGCGCATTAGCTCTTCCTGCTGCCAGTTGTTTGGGTAATGTCTCAGTACTGTATCAAATGGTGGCTTTGAGTCGACTGAATCGCCTGCCATCCAAACAAAGTAGGCGGTCGGATTTTTCCTCATTTAAATCACCGAGGTGGGAACGGGTCAAGCACTTTCTATATTTGCTCCGCTGGACACATCCTCCTCAGTCGATTTACGTACGTGTGTGTATGTGAATGCAAGCGTTTAACTATGGTCAACGCTTTAGCTTGCCCCCTTTGAAGTCCGTGCAGACCTTGCATCCTTGGCTGATATTGCCATTTGCAACGCGCACAGCGCCTGATATCTTAGACGCTTAAAGGGATCAATACCGTCCGCTTCTTGTAGTGTCTGCTTTACTTAAAACGAGACTTGCTACGCGGGCCTTGAGGATGTGTGTACATCTCCCTGGAAAATTCAACGCTAGGGCAAACCTCACTCTTTCACAAAAGCTTTGGAGCACGGGCTACTGCGACCAAGCAGCCTACCGCTGTGTTCTCTATGATCCTGATGATAACAAAACTCGTTTTCGCATCGTAGTCTTCTCGAGGGGTGCACATTGGTGAGATGTGATTTTTTACAGCCAGTCACAGAGTTGGACTCTTTCAACGTTATCTATTGCTGAAGGCAAAGCTAGGTGGCAAAATAGTAACAGGTGGTGCTAGTGGAGAATTACTGAAAGAAGCAGCAGCATTGTACGCTGACAGGCGAGCAGATCGGTGCACTCCGAGTCGTCTCTCAAAACAGTGGAGACGGAACTCACACGAGGAAGACGGGTCGTCGCAAGATGCTCGCTGGACAAAAAATCGCATCGTATAAAACCTGTCCAGCTCCGCCGTTGTGCTCGAGGGAGCCGGAAATCGTATGACGGTATTTTCTTTACTAAGAGGCGAAAACGTGCTATAGTAGACTGCACTTTGAACAGTCTTCAAGTACTGGCCAACGTTACCATCGACGAATATCAAAATATACCACTTGAACCTGGTTCGAATCTCAAACGACGCAGGATCCAACTGCGCGCAGTTGGATCTCTTTCTGGCCCACCAGAGCGACTCTCTTGGGCCCAACTAGCAAAAAAGTTGATTGACATCGTGAATAACTCGAGCAAGCATCACCGCCTGACGTGCTCGCGATTGAAGTAACTACGAGACGAGACGAGTCGAGAGCGCATTCACTCTTCGCTATCTACGTCGAATCTGTAATATGACGAGCATCGACCACTGTGGAGCCCACCACCTGTAGCAAACGCCTGTAAACAAATGCGTCTGTGATCGCTACCATTTTAAAGAAGAAGTCGGGTACAACGAGAAAGCCAAGGTGTCCTCGTCTAGGCACGCGCCTGTTGCTGCGCTGTCTTCTTTCTTGAAGATCTCGGGGTACTGACGCCATACTGTTTCAAAGCGGCGATAAAATTGACTTTCTCGCTTGCATCAGATAGCTTTATCGGAATGCAGCTATCTGTTTTTAGCAAATGCAGTCCAATGACGCTGTAGTAAACGTGGGCACACAAAGAATTCTGTGTTACATGAGCACGCGTAACCATAGCTATTGAAATCAACATTTTAGTGGAATATGGGCGTTGCCATCCCAGTTCTCGCGAAGACGAGCTGCGCTACCATGCACAAACTTCTGTGTGCGTTGATGGTATACGAGCAAATGGGGAACTGCCGACAGCTGTCCGATTTTTACATAAGTAGACGGTGAAATTTTTGTGGTTCCACCTATACGTGCAGAAAGCGGCAACAGTCAATGTCGTATTCGTACAAAGCCGCATAATGACATGAGTGTAATTCGAGTTCTGCAGGTACCGATCAACTCTTGAATGATACAACGTGTTTACGCGAATAGCTTTACTCGCATAGGATAACAGACGGTGCTCGTCCGTGCACGTTTCGCTCTTGAAAACCACGTCTTGCCTGTGAGCAGGCTTGCTTACCTTTGCTCAGTCGTCAAGTCTGCTTTGGTTTCAATTCTTTTGAGCTGGTTAGAAGTAGACAAGATATTTTTTATTCCGCTCAAGAAGATGATCCTGTATTTCTCCTGCGAAAGCCACATCAGTTTAATTGCAGTAGGCGTTCTAGCAAAGCTTTCAAAGCACAGGTGCAAATGATTATGCGCACCCGTATGTGCTATGGGGTCGGGCGTTTAATCCATTGAGAAACTCCCGCCGTTGTGCCTTCCGCTGACTGCAGGCGCGAACGGACACGGAGATGTCAAAAGGATCTTACTTCGCACTTTATCGTGATCTTTTGTTCAACTGTGTCGATAGAGAGCACGCACTTCAAATCTGATCCGTCCTGCAAGGTTCAATCGTCACACAAAAAAAGACATGAGTCTTTTCACTTATACGTTAGCCTCTGAAGCAATTCAAAACCAGGCTGTTTTGCAAGATACAGTAGCGACACATGAGGAGATATGAGTCCTTCTACTTAGTGTCTAAAGATGACAGACACATTGCCTCACGTTACTTGACGTCTCTACGGAGGCACTCAAGCTACTGCAGTGGTTTCCACAGTACACAGGATTCCACACGGCGTTTCTGAGAGTCTACTCCGTCTTAACCCATTGGATGGAGTTTCTGATTTTTTAGTGGATGTTCCGTTTTACTTGCAAGATCACAGTAGTCTCCAAGCCATTTGCGGCTCTGGCGAGGAAATCTTTGACGGCGGCATCGCTGCCCTGCAAGCAGAAGAACACAGATGAATTTGCTTGACCATGCAGATTGCTTGTTATCCTGTGTTGCTCTGCACATGGTTACGTTGTTTTAGGCCGATTCGGACATAGGCACATAGACGTACACCCATTGGAACTGCTGTATGTCTGCTGCCGGGTGAGTCGGGCGGCAGTTGACCTCAGTAACAGAGTCGCCGAAGCGATGAACGGTGCCAGATCACGGTTTACGATGGTTAAAAGGATATATCACGATCTCCCGCCAAAGGAGTTGCACAACAAAATACGCAAGAGCATATGATACCCAATTAGAAACGCCCAGTAACACGCGTGTCTGTACTATACTCATTTACAATCTTCTTCCTTGCAGCCTCAGTGGACGATGCTCACTTGTTTGACCTTTAAGATGAAGCTGGACGAATCCATCACAACGGCTCATCCTTATACAAGATAACCGTATCAGTGAACACTACTGCGTTCGCAACTGCCTGCATACTCTGTGGGGCGGGCGTCTCAGAGGTGCCAGGTTCTCTGCAGTCACTAAGTAAGAGCCCGTATGCAGTAATACATCAGCGCCCTGGCCTCTGATGGTAGTGATACGTATATGAAGTGCACTCACATCCAGCTGCGATTCAGACGCTACAGCTGCCAGTGTTGTGTATCTGCAGCAAATGTCTGCGTTGGTGGATTTTGCAGTTCTGCGTACAAGTGACGCCGTCACAAGTACATGGGCCTGTTCCTTCCTTTAGTCTGTCTGATACCAAGGCCTATTTCAATAAAAGTGTTTCTCCCCAAACAACAGAGCAATTTGTTCCACAGTCTACCCTCTTCACAGTGACGTCGGGAGCACACCCCAGAGATATTGTCAAATTTGCACATTTTTTCTTTCGCGGACGGCCGGTGAGTCTTACAGGCTCGAACTTTTCGATCGTGCAGCAAGAGTTTCCCATGTTGTGGCAGCGACTCTGGAAGGCTGTCCTTCTGTTCTTGCGGTAGTAGTTCGCCTGTTTCGATTGTTTAGCTATCGCAGCAAAGCGGTCCCGTCAAAGGTAAAAAGCGCTGGCAGGGGCCCTCCAGGTTTCGCTTGGTTCGCTTTTAACGGCCTGCCAGTGACGAAGCAATGGGCGCCTGTAGTGGAACGCCCCCCCTACCCTCCTGAGATTGGGTGTGGTGTGTTACGAAGATATTGGCTTTTCAGCTTCGTGAATGTTCAGCAAATCCCCATTGAAAAGGCTGCACCCTGCCGCAGCGTGTTCTAGTACGCTTGACAAGGTTACTGTTCGGCACGTCCTTCTAGAAAAGCTCAATTCTGCTGCTAACGTGTCTACCAAAATTGTTTCTTCAACGTTCAGCTCCCACTCGTCTCCTAGAAACGGTAAAGAGACACACATGCTTGCAGCTGCCAAAACGAGTGTGTGTGCCCCACGAAAAGGAGTCAACGGGCTTTGGCGAATGGTCCTTATTAGGTAATCGACAATAGTTGCAAGCGCGATATGGTATCTGCCAGATGCGCTGGGTGCTTCGGTACGGCAGCCACCCCACAGACGCAGCAGCCTCAGCCAGCTGTCCAACTTGTCTTGCATCATGGACAACCGTGATAGAGTGTACAAGTAAAGGCAGCAGCATGGCGGAAAATATACGGCAATATTAGGGGTTCAGGTGTATGTCTGAACCGAGAACGTATGTATCACACTGTGTTAAAACACTTGCGTGCGTGTGAGGGATTCGTTTTGCAGGTTGGCCACTGACATGCACTCAAAGCTGCAGGCATATCCGTGAAGCAGTGTGACTCTTTTTCCACAGAGATCGACAGACACACTGAGGACCAGTTCTGGACATCGAGATTAGCTGCTGGTGTGCAAGCAGCTGTTGGTGTGCAACGCAGTAGTCACCTCCTCCGGTGCGATGGCCTCGACAAACGCACGGCCACACACGTCCTACACCGGTGTGCACGCACGTGCGGCAAAAATTTTCCGAATCATCTATATTAGACCTACGTACCCCTACCTCCTCGATCGCATGCCTGGTTGAATTTACGCATGTAGGCTACTAGTTATACTTCTAGTGCCATACAATAGGTAGGGATTCGCTTTACACAGAGTGCATTCGTGTAAAACGTGGGTCTCTTCCTTTCGAGCGACTGTCCGATTCGTACTAGAAAATGCATTATTTCACATGTGCATGCACACCTTCATTATGAAATTCTCTTGCAGAAAACTTGCTGTATGTGGAGAAGTTTTGCGCCACGTGTGCGGGGGCGTCCGGCGTGTATCTATTTCAGAACACACTCAAACTCTGCTGAGAAAACTGAATTGGCGAAAAGCGAACTTCTTTCCTATTTCTTTCTTAAAAAACAGGCACACTAACGAGTCTACTACTTGCATACGAGACGACTGGTACAGGGCGTGTTTCGCTTGTCTAGCCGTGGAAGGTGGGCAATACGCTCTGTTGCATCTTCGCTGTGATAGTGGTCATTACACGCCAGAACCTAACCAACTTCATGCAGAACACTAAAAAAGACTACCTTGCTTTCAAGGGGTGAAAAAAGGGGTGTGTTACTGTATATTTGGCAGTAATGCCTACTCATTATTAATCGAGGTATGTCATTACTGATTTGAATGAACAACACAGGGATCCTCTTTTCTCATGCTAAACTGTATACACTTTGAGTCAAAGCAGAAACACACGATCTGATGAGGGCAACATAAGTGAAGCCTACGCGCGGAATTATTCGCGCTTAAAGATAACCACCGCAGACCCCTTCACTGATGATTTGTATCGGACGATGCAGTTCTTCATGCTGTACTCCACTGCTATTCTCCAGGTCGTCCCCCTTGATTTCTATGGCTCACCCGTTGTAGCCGCTACGACAGCTTCAGCTGTTCTACTGTTTTTTTGTGTAGCTCCATCCTTGTGACAACCGCTTTCCGCTGGTTGTTTGTTTTTTACGCCTACACTGTTCCACCAGCTGTTGCCGCTCAATTCTTACAGCCTTGCGTCGCTTACTAGTGTGCGCGTTCTTTCAATTGTACTACTGCGTTTGACAGCAGACAGTGTCCTTGCTTTACAGTTTTAGAATCAGACATCAAACAGCACTGCAACTGACTATTACGTAAAGATGTATTAGCACTCTCTTATGACCTGTTACGTAGAGCGTAAGTTCAATGTGGGATTTCCTCACGACCAACACACTGCTGCACCACAACTGACACGCGCTCGTCTGTGCAGTTGGCTGCAGATCAGCCGTAACGCAATAAATACACCAAAGTGTGCTACTCATCGTGCAGTGACGCCACGTATAACCAAGGTTTCCTCATCCGCCTCACATAAACTATACATAATGAACTAGACGAATATACGAACACCACTATGCCGGACTTGACTGTACTAAATGATTGAACTCCCTACGTAAGCTCAACGGTCTCTATAAGCACGGCAGACAGATGGTCCTCGACGCCACCGTAGTAATTACTGGTAACAACAGCGTAGACCAACAGAAGCCGTTCCGCTGCATAGTATGTGGACATTTCGACAAGTTAATTTAGTACCTGCTTCTCCTGCGTGCCTTATAGAGCGAGCGGATGGGCCAAAAATCTTTAGCGACCGCGAAGGAAAACACCATACGGCAGACAAAAGAGCAAGCAGAACAAAATACGGAACGAATACCCTGCGCAGGTATACCGTGCGCAGTGACCGTTTTTCACACTGATGAGCCGACGCGCTGATTTCTCTGGAGAGCCCAGCCTTTTCACGGCTTTAGCGCTCGTCTGCACGCTTTCGTCACCGGTTTCAAGGAAATGTAATTGGGAGTATGGTGCGCATGTGTACACCAGGAGTACAGCGTAGCGAACACGGGCACTGAAGACACACAGACGCGTCCGAGTCCACAACACAGGGAGTCCCAGATTATTACACGATTCAACTGGGAACAGTAGCTGTCTCTGTTGAGGGCACTATCCTAGAAAACACAACATTTTCGGGTAAGATTGTAGCAATGCAGTTCCGCTACTTCTGGTGCCGGACAGTGATAAAATTCGTCTTGCCGCAGACGAGACGCCTCTCGTGGAAAACATTCGTGAAGCGGGCAATGGGAACGTCGTGCTAGACTCTGGCGCACAGCTCCGTGACGTCCTACGCAGATGACGATTCGAAAACTGGGTGGCATTTGTCAACACAAATCTGGCGTGCTGACAACTTGTGTATCCTCGTCGGAGAGGCCGAGGTAGTTGGCTGCGAAAAGAAGTTCAAGAGCAATATCACTCTCTACCTGAAACATTCCGCTGTGTCCGCGGTCTCGATACCAATTATGGCGAAACTGTAAGTATTCGACAGTTTTTTGAAGAATACGACGGCGTATGGTCGGCAAGTTGATTTCAGCTTTGCGCCCCTCGCTGAAGCTTGTTTCCCCTTGCTCGCCCCTGGCCAGCATTCTCCGGAATAAGTCGCACTCGGCTGCAACTTCCCTCTCAATGAATATGGCGGTGCCTTCCGCGCAAATCAGTTTGACTTGCGTTTCCTTATCCCAGCCTTTTTCCTTTTTTCGTCGTTCTTTTGCCTTCTTATTAGTGTCGCCAGCGAGCTGTTGATGTGAGTCAACTACGGCAGTGGCTTTATCTTCTTCCACGCCTACTTCCCCGGCGGGAGCGTCTTCTTCTCCATTCTTTACTGGAGATTGCACTGAGCTTCCTTCTACGGCTGAGATTTCACACCCTACCCCGCTTCTCGTAATCTCACGTTTTTCGGCCTCCTCGCAGAAGCAGACGGTTTTCTTCAGCACGTTTTCGTTCACTGAAATTGCATCCGGTGCTGCGTTGGCCGCCTCCGACGCTGCTCGCTGCCCTACAGAAGAATCCATATCCGCACTCCCAGCGTGTAGTCAGTCACAAGTGAAGCAACGAATCAGCTGTGCCTGTTAGAAAAAAAAAGTACTCTTCCGTTCCCCCCACGTCACGCATCCTTGCGATGTATGTGAGGAAACTCAGGGGTGACCTTAACAGTAAGGTGCGAAGCACGTAAGACGAACCACGTAGTCACCTCTGCACACATGTTAAAGTGTGTTGATTTGCTCTGTCCAAGCATACAAACGCCTATCATCGCACGTCTCCTTGAACTCTGCGGCGTCCCCATGTGAGAGCGCGGACAGATCCTTCAGACGCGCACAGTGTGCTATTCTGCTAACATGCTACATTGCTGTGGTATACAGGGAGCGTTCTAGCAAGGATATGTAGACTTTCAACTCTTGTCGTCATACAGCAACTGTGGAAACCGAAGCCTGGATAAAATGACGGCAAACATCACTCTCAGCCGGTGAGATATCCGGCCCGCCTACGTACACACGTAAAATGCCGTAGCTCCAATCGAGAAAGAGTTCTCATCTACCGGCCGTTTCTACCCTGTGCGAGTCAATAACGCCCAACACGCCGCAGGGCCTGCACAACAACTGTTACATACATCCATACACTTGAACACAGGCAACAGCTTTGCAGCCGGGCACACACGCTACAGTAGTGGATGGATCGAGAACAGGTGCACTATTCCTTGTTCTGCACCTCCGTAGAATGGCAAGGAAAAATCTCGACTAAAACTACTCGGCAAAAACAGAAACGACGTTCTTCTGATTTTGTCTTCATCAGTGTTGTGACGCCGTGTCGTCGTTGTGAGTATTGCTGCGCTGCATGCGTGTGTCGGTGACAGCGTTGTTGCTAGATGCAAATCGAATTGCAGGCAACGCTGAAGCTATACCATACATGAAATTCGACCTGGAATAATACAGCTGATTTCGACCAATGACTGTGCCACAAGCTTTTCATGTTTTTTCTTGCACGTCCTCACGTATTTTCATTAACGAAATCTCCAGCACTGGAACATACTTGCGGACAGCATCCAACTGTGTTCCATTTTAGTGCGCACAGTGATTCTACAGCCGAGTTCACTCGCAGCGCGGAATGCGTTTTCAAGGAGTCGGGTTGAACCATTTTCTTTTTCTTAGTTCTGGCATCTGCCCAATAATGTGTGACGACTCCTTTGTCACGTGGGCACCTATTTTAGCGTAGACATAGTCTTTTAAAGTGGCGCCACAGAATTTACATAAACACGAAACAGAAAGCACTGTGGTATTCCTTTCACAGAGGATCGGTCGATCGTGGAAAGCCATCGTATAGAGGAAGACGCCTGCTGCTATTGTGACTTCGCTGCAACAGGTTGAACGGTATTGCCTTCAGGAGATACGGAAGCTACATTTTCGAGTACGGTTTACACGATGAGCAGCGACATCAAGTACGAGCGCATCTTCTGCGCGGAACAAATTAACGTCCCTCCTCAACTCCCTCCCCTTCTGAAGGACTATTCGAAGCAAGTGCGTAGGAGGAGCTAAACGGTGTGGTAGCGATACTGAGTGCCCCTTGGCGCTCTAAATATGTGAATGTGCGTATGTGTAGCTGTGGACAAAACATGGGAAGAAGGGCCCAGCCGGCGTTTAGCTGTTGCCTTCTACCTCTGCCGGCCGGTAGTTGACAAGCGCACCACTCCATTGTGAAGTTTCATTTCCAAACGAAAAGTGTTTGAGACAAAGCTACCTCTCCGCTTTTGTATTATACAAGCTGAAAACTAGCGTCAACTCCAGTTTCTTTCCCCAGTTCACTTGTTCTAGGCGACACCCATGTGTCTACAACCACACCGACATGCCAGCGACTGACAGGTGTATGCACAGACGAATGAATACTCAGCACCACGGACCAACATCGACGCCGTGAAGAAGTCTACATGCTAGCATTCATGCAAATTTATACCTGAACATCAGAGAAGAAAGTGCCGCTTCTGTCTACCGTGCGCATTCTGACGAGGGGCAAATCACGTTATAGAAGTAAAGATGCTGAACGGCGACGTCCACTACATACATACAAACGCGTTCGTGAAAAGGGTACACACGTATATATCTGCACGCGACTTTTGTTTGTCTAGTTGCTGTCTCTGCTTTCTCGTTAGAAGGATCCAGTGGCACTTGCGCTGTAGATAAATTCGAGGGCAGCTAGACGATTAAAACAGTACTTCTAACGGATGCAAAAGGAAACTCTCCTCTGCCTCGCTCTCCCTTGTCTAGCACAGGGAAGTCCTCTGGATGTAAAGATACTGCGGATGTAACAATACTGCAGAATTAAGCTTGGTTGTCGTGCGCTGCGTTGACAGGTCATTCGAGAAAATCCTACAAGAGGAATGACAGGTACTGCGGTTGGCGCTAACACTGGATGAGTCCAAAGAAGAAACTTCTTCCGAATTTTGCTTCCGCCGTTTTCGAGTTACACAGTGTGGATCTGCAAAGAAGACACAGTGCCACGTAAACACAGGGAGACAGAGAGACACAGATGCACAAATGAAGTTCCGATACAACTTCTCAATAATTACGACTATTCAAGGTGCCGATCTTTGCGCGCTCAGTACAAAGTGGTGCACAGATGCTACATGACGCATATATGTGTGAGGCTCAAAGGCTACTCCTGTTTATATAGGCCTTGATATACATATGTAAATACACTGGCTTTGTACCGCTCTTGAAATCCTTCATAATTTAGTGTATTACACTCACACACACCTTCAACGCGAAACCCCACGTGCAACACTTGACACAGAGATTTACAGATATTCGAAAGTATGGGCATGCGCTTCAAGGAAGGCTCGTTAGGCGCCACTGTAGACCCACCAGATCAGTGGTGACGAGGAGGAGGTGCGGCTACAGCAGTCACACTTCCTCATCGTCAACAACGACATGAGGTATCGCCTGTGAGCGCTGAAGGTCGTGGTGTGAGGTTACCCTTCGATAGATTTTCTTTTTACAAGTTACCCGCCGAATGCAGTTTGGCTACGTCCTCAACTCGTTGCGAGCATTCCGTTCGTAGAATATAGAGACGATTGGATCCTTTCACTAGACGTCCCCTCATAAGTTCACACTCGTAAATAGTACCGGAAACGCACGACGAGATGCAACTGTTCTCGTCTACGAGGTCTGAATGACAGTGAAGTGAAGGTCGTGCTACTGAAATGCACGTGGTTTTGACGTATATTCGAAAAACGAAATGAGATGGACAACCACGTATGCTTCGGTGTCAATGATGTTTCAGACAAACTAGCTATCGAACAAAAGCTGTACGAATGGTCCTACGCGTTTTTCAAGCGCAAGCTACACACAGGTACAGGGACATTAACCGTTAACAGATGCGCCAGTAGCTCGGCTACACGGCTATGTGCATCTCGCTGTCATACTGCAACACAGTGAGCGCGGCGGCTTTTTGATGTGCTCACGTTTGGTGTCTTACTGGCCTTCTGTCAGCTTGTAATGTTCACACACGCACACGAATACACGCTTTTGGCAGGCGTGCATCCACGATTGTATGCACGCTTATGGTTACCACTGTGGCACCAATCTGCAAGCGTGCAAGCACATCTAAACGTACGTAGCCGCGTCTTTATTCACAAGTGTACTCATATAATTTGGAAGTATATATATGTACGCATAAAAGTGCACGTACGCCTACGTAACGTGCACAGGTTGCTTATACCAGCATCTACGTCACTCGATTGCTCGCGCAGTTACGTACCTGTCTGCGAAGAGCGGCTTCACGACAAGCTTCCTGCCCCGCAGAAAAACACTGCTTATATTCGTGGTTACGCAGCATTCACCGCATTCCGTACGAACAAATTTACTGCGTTCAAAGTCGTAAATCTGCCTTCTCCAGAACTACCTAGGCGATAAAACGGAGCCTGTTTCTATGCATGATATGAAAGAGACTTTCGTTGTACGTCGCAAATATCAGTAAACGTTTCTTTCCACGCACGGACGGGTATGGGCACACACGGAGGCATACACATACGTGCAGCCCACCAGTGTGCATACGTGATTAGTATGTGCTGCGTAATCAAACGTTCAGCTGATCTCCTAATCATAATCGACAAGTACGGCGTCCACTTGTGCTTCACAAGGATGCACCGTAGAGGCGCACCAAAACTAAGGGTATTCTCCGAAAATTCATCTTTCACTACGCGTTTCGAGTTGTGTTTACGGCATTTCCCCATGCATCGCAGGTCCGCACCGAAACTAAGAATATTCTTCAAAAATTCATCCTCCTCCACGCGTTCGGAGTTTTATATACGGCATTCTCCCTAGACAAGACTGTCCACACTTATAAGTTTGTCTGTGTGCAAGTGTAACCGTTCTTTCCTTTCTCCAGTGCAGGGTGTGAGTTTCACCTGATACACACGCAAATACATGTGAATGTTCACATGTGTGAGAACGCGTTTGCCCCTGCTGGGACGGCTACATTGTGCGACCACTGCGATTTGTTTGTCAAACAACTGGTTGACTACAGAGAAGCCGGAAGAACTGCCTAAAATTGACGGCTATTCGATCTCAGAGCAGTAACGAGCACGTGGCTGGGCACCGCGAGACGGCTTCGGCTGCCTCATCATCGGGACCCGGTCCTCGCTTAGGAAGATCAGCAGCATCTTTTCCACACCGCACACCACAGGGCCCCTAACTACAGCAGCGGCAGCAGTCCAAGTGGCAAGATCATCAACAACAGCCTGTGAACAGTAGCAACAGTAATAGCGTATCGGCACGAGCAGTAGCACTGTCTCGGCAGCAGTAGTGCTACGTTCACGCAGCAGGAGCAGCAGACGCCTTGCAGGTGCAGAGTATCTGTGTCCGCACCGGCGTCGCTGGGTAGTATAGCATGCAAATGCTTCTGGCAGCAGTACTACTTATGAGAAGCGCATGCAACAGATCAGCTTCAGCAGGATATGTAAGCAGCACGAGCTGCGGACCCGAGACCGCCAGTTCCTGTTTTGTTCTTTTCAGCCCTAGGAAAAAACTTCGAAAAGCCGGGTTTGCGAGCTGCGAAATGCCGCGTGGTGAAACCCGCGTCAGCAATTAGTCACCTCGACTAGCACTACGAACGGGATACAAGTGACACCAGAAAAACGCCACCAACTGCTGCAGCGATTCGTCCCCACCAGCAGCAGTTTTTTTTTTGTGCTGCTGGGAATATGGAGCAGCAACAGCAGTATATTAACGATAAGGTGGGTCAACAGCTGTCGCACGGGCGTGTCAATAACATCAGGCAGTCGATGACAGTAGGTGGATATGACACGTGGAGATCAACTTGAGCACCTGCCACTGCAGCAACAGCATGTTCAGATTACCAGCTGTTCGTTCGCAGGGCAGCAGTTCACGTTCAGCACGGGAGAGGTCGTTAGAATAGCAGCATTTCGTATCAACGGTTGACGTTGTAGGGGAGCTACAACGGCGGGCTGTTCGCAGCGGCGCGTGACTGTTAGCAAGAATGGGTTGGCGACTTCCCATATATTCGAGAACCATGTCAAATTGTGGACTGCAGTTGCCGCAGGTGCACCCGCAGCAGCAGGTTCATCACAGTAGCCGCATCAGTTCGCCAGCAGCAGAATAGCCCTCCCAGCAGCAACAAAATCTCAGATACCAGGTTCTCCTCCAGCCCAGAGGGGCTACTCCAGAGCTGAACTGAGATCTACATAGTTACCGGTGTGTAACGTATGGAAGGTGACTGGCTATATTTGTAATGCATACTTCTACAAAATGGAGGGCGAAACAGTGTTCCTTCGCAGTAGCCAATTTTCACTAGACCAAAGAAGGTGGGTGCAAGTGTTGAAAACGACGTCTACTGATCCCAAACAATACGAGGCGTATACCTCAATAGCAGGGCCATGCATGGCCTGTACGATTTCCCGCTAAACAGCAAGCCTGCAGCTTTCTGCGAGCCAAGCCAAAGGGTTCTTAGGTTGAACCCCAGAACTTTCCTCAGAAGCCAGATGAGAAAAAACGTGCCCTAAAGGGCAGTTCGTCGTTGCAGCGTGCAGCGACTTTTTGTGCAAGGCCGCAATACTCTTATGTGCGGAAAATCGAGACGTGAAGTAGCAGAAAAAGGCCCTACTAAGCGGCAGGTGGACGATTACAGAAGAGAATGCATATGGCATATGTATGCTGCATTTCACGCCAAATAAAAAGTGTGCCGCACACAGACAATTTCAAAAATAAGCCCGCCCCAGCGCACGTACGTGTGCAGCTCCGTTGGTGCCGACAAAGTTGCTGCCCGATGCAGAGATCTGAAGAAAGCGAAGCAAGAATGTGCGTACATCGGCGTGCAGTTGTTATACACAAACGTGCACACAAATGAGTACCTTTATATGTAGAAGCTGTTATATATAGGCACACATTCAGGCTTTGAGCGAGCTTTTTGTGTGGGTGACAGAAGACGGTACGAGCGAACTCTTATTAAATCGCCTTCTGAAAGGTGCTGCACGGCGTCAACTCAGACGGAATATCAGACAGAAGAGGCCAGAAAATGTACAGAAGGAGTTACCTCTCCCTCACCAACTATCTTTTAATTTTGTACCTAGCTGCCTAACACACTGTACCTGTCTGTGTCTACCGCTCGACCTCTCTATCAATCTAAGTTACAAGTGTTTCTGCATACGCACCAAGATGTCCGCGTCCCAGTAGTGTTCTCAGCTGCTCTTGCTCCACCTCTACACTAACGTCGGTGCGTCTGTTCCTCTGCCCTTCGCAGTGTGCGCTTTCTGCATGTATAAATCTTGGATAAAAATTACTCAGATAATGCCGTCCTTTCGATCAGTGGCAACAGCAGCCAAAAACGCGCACCCGTGCTACAGGCATGAGTCCTCATACCAATTTTCAGTCGCACATGTATATATATATATATATGCACACACACACACACACACACACACAGACAGAGACACAGACACAGATACAGGCACACACACACACACACATACACACACAAAAACAAACAAGCATATATATATATATATTTCTTTACCTACATGATATGTAACATGTGTTTTATATCGTATACAGTAGACGTCAATACATATAGATACGTACACACATACATACATAACATATATACATATATACCTAACTACACACAGTATATGCATATATATAGTTTACCTACCCGTACAAGCAAGAATGCAGAGCGCGTTAAAATTGAGACACCGCCGAAAGCAAAAAAAGTATAGACAGGGGGACGCACTAGGCATCCCGCTGAATCAAAAACTCCAGAGCGAGGCCCAGATATATTTCTCGTCCTGCGTCTTAACCTCTCGCGAAGAAGTCACTTGCTTCCAAAAGATATCCTGGGGCTCCACACGCACAACTGACGAAGAGAGAACGGAAGAAGAGATGACTTTGATCAAAGAAAAAAAGACAGACGGCGCGCGGTCGACCGTGTGGCAACCGTTTTACTCGCGTCTTCACTCCGGCTCCCCAGTGTATGCGCCTCGCATGTGCGCGATCAGCCGGGGGTCGGGAACGCTCTCCGCCAGCGCCTGCTCGCCGAGCCGCGTGTGGAAGTCCTGCGGACACCGAAAAACACATTAAATCCCCCTTCTCCTTCTTCGTCTTCTTTGTCCTCTTCTTCTCCTCCAAGAATTTTCTCTCTTAGCGTCCTGTGTCCCTTTCCTGATGTTCCGAACCATCTCCCTCTTTTCCTCCTCTTCCTCCTTCTCATCCCCTTCTACGCACACATATGTATATATATATATATATTGATTGACGACTTGTGTGTCTCGACATTCACACACGTGTATCTTCCCAGACTTTCCGGTTCCTCCTTCTGTCTTCATTCTGCTCGTATTTCTCTCTCTCGTCTCTCTTCTCTCTTGCCCTCTCTTCTCCTGACCTGCTCTCCACATCAACCCCCAGGCACATATCTTTGCAAACCCTCCAAACAAAGACGTACATACTACGCCTATGTATGCGTACCACGTGCCTATACACATTAATATAGAGAGACAGATAAATAAATATGTACAAGAAGACACAGACATCTTCGGGTATACGCAGCGGGTGCGCAGACAGGTGACCGATGCAAGGGACACACACTTCAAGACTCGTGTGTGCCAGAAGCGCTGGCATGAAGAGATGCCAAATATGCGTACCTCCTGCACATACCCGCCCGAAGAAGAGTACTGTGCGGCGTGACTTCGTATTTCCCACTTTCCCGCACGAGTTTCCACGACGTCTTCTTGTAGTCTCTACACGTAGAAGAAGAAGAGCTCCCTATTTCCCTTACACATACATACGCACATAAATATGCGTGGATACATGCATATATATACATACCTGTTGACAGAGGAAGACACACATGCATGTATGTATATATATTTCTCTCTCTCGACAGGTGTGTATGCCTGTGTGTGTCTCTCTTTCTCTCTCTCTATCTGTCTAATACGTGTTTGTCGATCTATCTATCGGTCTCCGTCTCAAAGCTTCCTCTCGAAGCTTCCCCATACGCGTCTACACTGGGAGTACGAACAACGATTTTCTTGGAGGAGCATTCCCTCCAAAGATAAGAAATATAAGATCGCTAGGCTCCTGTGGATGTTCTATCCTGCAGAGGCGCCGTGCCGTCCTGCTTATATATATATACATATACCCACCTATACGTGTTTACATATGTAGCGACCTGGACGTCGTGATACTTGGCGTGCTGCGGAGGACACCTATATATATATATATGTGTAGAGACTGCCGACCCGCACACGTTTTCTGTGAAAGCATTCGCTTGAGCAGAAGAAAGAGGCCACAGTGCGTTGCACCACTACGCCCAAGGCAGAGGTATTCGCTGTACGTACACCCAAAGCGTCTCAGGGCAACGCCGCAGCAGCAGTCAGACGACGCTGAATAGCCTTCTTGCACAGTTTGGTGTGTGCTGTATTATATTGTCGTCCCAAGTAAAAGCGAGTGTCGGCGAGAAGGCAAATAAAAGATGCGCATGCAGACGAATAAAAACGTCACACTCACATGCACCTATTTGTATGTAAATCTTTACATCTCTCTCTATCTGTCTCTTTCCCTGTATCGACCTATATGTAACACTCTATGCACGTATGTCTACATCTATCTATATATCTATATCTATCTATATATATATATAAATGTACAAATGTGTGTCTGCCTTTCTCTCTCTTCTTCTTATGTGTACACCTATATACAGGTGTTCTCACAGGTTAATGTGTGCGTACGTAGCATCTTCTCGTATGCAGAAGGTGGCGGCACACGCCGAGGTGGGACAGCAGCACCTTGCGGGGTGTGCACTGCACCCGCACCAATATTTTGCTCGCTGCATGCGGCAGACAACTCTACCTCCGCCACACGGCAGTGAAAGATGCTACACACACACATATATACACAAGTATGCAGTGTCTATCATCTGTTTGTGAGTATTTATGATGGTCCTAAATACGTACACGTATTAGCAGTGAAAGATGCTACACACACGTGTACAGATATGCAAGATCTGCGATACATATAGATCAATATTGAGAATGATCCTATACTGATATATATCTACATGCACATGTATATATATATATGTACAGGCAGTGAAAGATGCTTCACACACACATCCATACAGATATGCAAGACCTGTTATATATATATATATATGTGTATATATATATGCACCCCCTCCCAGGCACCCCACCTGTTCACAGGCACATACACACATATACGCACATACACACAAAGACACTACCAAGCATATTATCCTCCTCATGTGCAATACATTTGATGAATAACGCCTGTCATATATATACACGAAGAAGGGTACATACAAATACATTAATCACCATAAATTCGTAAGCACTCACCACGTCTATATACGAAGATTGCAGACACGAGGAAGCTGCCACTGCTCGGCGTGGGTGTCTAGACACCGGATTTCACAGACATCAAAGAACCCGGACATATACGTACGTATCTCTTTCTAGCCCCCTTTCTCTGTCTTTCTGTCTTTCTCTAGCCCCGTACTACATGCTTGCAACGCGTTCTAAAAAGGACGTCCACAGACGTAGATATCTATCTATGTATCTATCTATCTGTCGATGATCTATCTAGCTATCTACGTATCCATCAATCTATACCTACCTATATCTATCTATACCTATCTATATCTATCTACGTCTACCTATCTTTCTATATCTATGTTTTACCTCTATATATCTATCCACCTATGTCTACGTACCTACCTATATCTATCTATTTATATCTATCTACCTATCTATATGTATGTGTCTAGATATACTCTATCTATCTATCTATCTATAGTTATCTACGTATATCTATCCATCTATATCAACCTGTGTATCCATATATATATATATATGTGTAAAGACGGGTATAGATGTTTGTATATATGGATTATATAAACACGCGTCGAAGTGGGTCTGCGCACAGAAGAAACATATACAGATGAGTCATAGAGCTACATACGCATGATATCTGCTGTTGCTGCTGCTGTGAGGACCCTGCAGAGAAAGAAGTAGCAGCAGCGGCTGCCTTTGCTGCAGGATTGTTGCTTCTCTTACCGACGGCTGCGGCTGCTTCTGACCTACGAAAGGAGCCTCGAGCTCTTGCTGCACTTCTCTCTGCCGTTGCTGCGCCTTCGCCACGACTGACGGAGGAAACTGCAGAGGCTCTCCTGCAACCAGCAACAAATGGGTCAGCAGCCAAATTCAATCAAATACATCAAGAAACACATATACGTCTATATATATACACATGTAACATACACACGTACACATATACACGTACATATATATGTATATATATATACATATATATAACGTACACACATACACACATATATACCTACACATATACGTATATATATGTATATACGTATACATGTAACATGCACACATACACCTCTATACATGTATATATATATATGTAACATACACGTCTACAAATATAAATCTACACGTATATGTATAAGATACGCATATACACATACATACCTAATCATATACAAATATATGCAAGTATGGTGAAATGGGCAGAGACGGTGTTGGCCGCATGCGTACATGCATGTAATGTGTGTCTGCGGCAGGACGGCTGCAGCAGGGCGGTGGAGCAGCGCGACGTCGTCGTGTAGACCGCGAAGGGCGCTGCGGCGCTTGTTGGCATGCATGCGCAAAATTTCAAGAGAATCCTCCTACAGGGAGGGGCAGCAGGGCAAGACACGGGAGGAGGTCAAAGCAGCAGCCCAGCAGCCACACGTGCCCAGAGACGCAAAATCAACGCGTCGAAAAGCGACGCTCTTGTTCTATAGACGAACTAAGGAGAGGAGTGAATCTGCACCAGCAGCATCAGTGTTCCTGCAGCAGCAGCAGCACTCCTGCAGCAGCAGCAGCAGGCGTATTCCGGCAGCAGCAGCAGCACTCCTGCAGCAGCAACAGCAGTAGTATTCCGGCAGCAGCAACAGCAGCAGTATTCCTGCAGCAGCAACAGCAGCAGTATTCTCGCAGCAGCACCAGCAGCAGTGATCCTGTAGCAGCAGCAGCAGGACACTTTGTTAGAAGCAGCGCGACACAGAGCAGGAAGACCGGCGCAGCAGCGACAGTGCGACTGTCTGCGTCTCACTCGGGCAGCGCCTCCACCAGACAGCAGCAGCAAGGACGCAGCAGCCGTAGCAGGAGCAGCACCACCAGCAGCAGCAACAGCGACAGCAGAACAGCAACAGCGATGAGGAACAGCGGTATGTCGACAGCGAGAGGCAGGCAAGAGATGAACAGCTCTGCAACAGCAGCAGCTCGTGAAACTGTTCACGTCTGTTTGGAGCACGCGCAGCTGCAGGAGCAGCTAGGCTCGACCACTTTCTTCAGGCCCCACACCTACGAAGGGACTCTTTTCGCAGGGGGAACGTGCAGGCATCTCCACCAACCCTGCCGCTTACACCGGGTTCTTTGGCAGCCACACCCATATACATACACAGCAGGTGCACACATATAGTTACACATGTATACATACACACATGTGTCCATATGCATATACACATTTACATAGTTGCACAGACGACTATACATACGTATATGTATACGCATACGAGACGTATGTCTACTGGAACAGGCGTCTACTCGTGCGTGTCTATCTTCACACGCAGGCTTGCCGTAGCGAGTGCTGGGCAGCAAGCATGTCTGTTGACTTCTGTAGAGACGAAGAGGAAATAAGCAGCGACCACTTCTGCGCATGCAGCCCCCCCCGTGTGGCCAAGGGCTTATTAAACACTTGCTTCTGCTTCTCCCGCAACGACGACGCTGCCGAGCGGTCAGCCTCGCAGCGTGCGCATGCTGCGCGGGGGCGCTGGCGCCTGCTGCCTTCGGTCTCTCCAGTGCACGACACGTGCATGCACAGGAAAAGCAGCCGAGCAATAAATCTGTCTTTCGCCACACAACACGCATTCTCATACTTCCCACATATGCAGACGAATACGGTCACACATTTCTATACACGTGAAAACGTGAATCTCTGTATGTCCACATACATACACATATATGTATGTTTGCAGCGGCAATGTCTTACGTACACCGCGACACTCACGTTCACCTTTCTCCCTGTCTTCGCACACATATATACATGTAGACAGATGTAGCCGCAATGTTTTGTAGACACACAGACATGCATGTCTTTTTCCTGCCCTCTGTCTCTGCCTTTCTCCCTCTGTCTCGGTTTCCTCTCATCCCTTCCTCTCTTATACACACAAAGACACGACTCTCGGCATGTACAGATGAATCAGTACATATATATATGTACGTATGTATGTATATATGTATGTACATATGTATGTATGTATGTATGTCCGTATGTCCGTATGTATGTATGTATGTCCGTATGTCCGTGTGTATGTATGTATATATGTATGTATGTATATATATATGTATGTATGTATATGTATGTATGTATATGTATGTATGTATTTATGTATGTGTGTAGTGCCGCAATGTGTTATATACACAGCGACACGTATGTATGGCTCATTTTCTCTCTCTGTGTCTATACAAGTATATGTAGATGTATATGTACGTTCACAACGTCTGGTGAAACCAGAGACAGGAGTGTCTTCCCCTCTCTCTATAACTCTCTGTTTATCCCCCCCTTTCTTCGGTCTCTCTCTGTGCATGCGTCGCCACCATATTTTATATAAAAAGAGCGACACGCACCCCTTTGCATCCCTTTCCTTCTGTCCCTCTGTCTGTGTGTATACATGTGCACACATATACGCATATACGTAGGACGTCGACAAAGTCTTATACAGACCCACACACACAGAGAGAGACCTCTGTTTGCCTATATGTACTTGCTGCACATATTTATAGAAAGGCCCAGCAGTCTTTTGCCATTCCCTACTCCGGCTCTGCCAACCGAGATACACAGACAGCCCTGTCTGTCCCTGTTACCGCAGTACATGCACAGAGAAGGAGCAGCAGCAGCTGACCCTTCTGTCTTTGCTAGACACACACGCACACACCCCCGCACACATGCAGAAGCAGCAAATTGACTAGGAGACGAGCTGCTGCATGCGGAAGAGAAAGCGACTCCGAGGAAGCCTCCTCCCTGAGCTCTCTTCTCCCTTCCTACCTCCCCACGCGCGTGCTCATACCAAACGTACACGTCCACGGGCACGCGCTGCCGGACAAGAAATCGAATAGACGCTGCCGATCCATGCATGCATACGTATACACATACATGTGCGCACACACACATATATGCATGCGCCGCGCACATAGGTATATATGTGTATATGGAACATCCTTCGTACATAAATACACATGTATACGTATATATAGAGATGTACACACAAACACATAGACACATATGTATACACACAGAGACACACTTGCACACACATATATATATGTGTGTATATGGAAGATACATTCGTTGATAGATGCACGCAAATACATATATATATGTGTACACACAGACACGGAAATATATGTATTATATGCGCACGTAGGTACTTGCACACATATATATAGGTGTATATGGGAAGTATATGTGTACATATATACGCGTATACATATATATATATATGTACATATGTATTGTATACACTCATAGATACTTGCAGTGGAATATATATTTATATGGGGAGTAGATTCGCAGATAGTGAGAGGTGTCCGGCCAGGCGTGTGTGTGCTGCTCACGACTGCTGCTTTGAGCTGCCCTCCCTATAACATGCACTCCCACACACACTCCCATGCATACATTATTTTCTATACATACACACATACATACATACACATACATACACATACATACGCATACATATACATACATACATACACATACACATACATACATACATACATATACATACATACATATACATACATACATACATACTTGTGCTTCTCTGTCAATACGTCTGCCTCTCCACACGTATGCATATACACGTGTCTACACATCTATACTACATATACACATATGTATGTATGTGTGCGTCTGTGTGTGTATGCATGTGTGTGTATGTATTGATGTATGTATATATGTACGTGTATGTATATGTATGTATATGTATGCACGTTTGTACGTATATGTATGTATACGTATGTATAGGTACGTATATGTATACGTATGTATATATACGCATGTATACGTGTGTACGTGTACGTATGTATATGCAGGTACGTATGCACGTACGTATTTGTATATGTATCTATATGTACGTATATGTACGTAGATGTATGTATATACGTATGTATATGTATGTGTATGCATGTATATGTGTGTATGTGTATGTATGTATATGTATGTATATGTATGTACGTATGCACGTATACATATGTATGTATATGTACGTATACGTATGTATATGTATGTGTATGCATGTATATGTATGTATGTGTTTGTATACGCATGATTATACATGAAGTGTATAAATATATGTGTATGTATACGTATGTATGTATGTAAATGCATGTACGTATGTATGTGTGTATGTACGTATGTACGTACGTGTGTATGTATGTATGTATGTATAGAAGTACGTATGTATGTGGGTGTGTATATATGTATATGTGTACATGTGTATGCACGCATGCGTACGGAGGTATATAGGCATGTATTTATGCACATAAATATGCAGACGTACAACACACATATTTGTGCATGCCTGCAGCATTTTCACAAAGTTACCTGTACAAGAGAACTGCTCCTGGAGAACGTTTGGAGTCATGGAAGCGATTTCGTTATCAACAAACCGGCGAGTTCTACGAACGGCAGTCGCCCAGTACGTGCTGCAGGAAACGCTGTTGTACGAGCAATGGATCTTCTGCACTGCGGTCCGCGACGGCCTGTCCACGTCCCCCCCACACAGCAGCAGCACCAGCAGCAGCGGATCAGCAGCAGGAGGCGAGGGACAGCAGCAGAGGGAGGACAGAAACATGGGGAGGGAAAGTCGCTGCGACAGCAGCAGGAACCAGGCACAGGAGAAGAAGAAGCAGCAGCAGAACCGGCAGCAGCAGAAGGCGCGAACAGCAGCAGAAGGAGGGTAGGAACATGAGGAGCTAAAATAGTGGCGATCACAGCAGGAACCACCCAGAAGAAGAAGCACCAGCAGCAGAAACACCAAGAGCAGCAGCAGAGAGACAGAGACACAGGAGGGGTAGCGCTCGGTAGAAGGGAAGCAGCAGTTGAGCCAGAAGAGAAAAACGAAGCACCGAGAGACTACACAGCAGCTTGAGCAACACGACAAGAAGAAGGAGAGAAACAGCAGCAGGACAGCAACAGCAGCAGAACTCTACGAACGGGACAGAGGTGCACGTGCCACTCCACGCAGAGATGCATGTGTTTCCCTGGGTCGCGACACACACATATACATAGCTGTTGTGTATGTCGTTTCTTCCTGTATTTAGTAGGGAGATGTGTACTGTAGAGCGTCCTCCTCTATCCCTTGGTCACATACACATGTAGAGGAACACTTGTAGGCGTGCAAAGGGAACAGCAACTCCTCCGCAGAACGACGTGGAGGTGGGCAGGCGAGCTCTTCACGCGCAGCTACAGCCTTTCCCGGGGAATTGGTCGGCAAGTCTTCTCCTGCTGACCACATGCCCAGTCCAATTGTGTCTCTATTTACCCTTTTGAGAAAACAGAGAAGAACTTCCTTGCTAGCCGGAGGCGAAGGAAGCAATTTCTTGTGCTGCGTCTTCTTCTTCGTCGTCACAGACGGCTGTGCGCTGCTGCGGTCCCCCAGAGTCAGTGCTGCACCTACTTCTACGACTACTTTGCCACATATTTCTTTGTAGGGTGGGGGACTGCACCTCTCTTACTTTGCCCAGAGGAAGGAGAAGAGTCCCGGCTGTAGCGTGTAGGAGCCTTTCACAGACTTGAAGACCGCGGACGGAGCCGCCGCGGCTGCTGCCTCTGCTTGCTGCCGCTTCTCCTGCTCCTGCTTTTCCTGCTGCTGCTGGGGTCGCCGAAAAAAGGGACTCAAGGCCGCAGCGGCCGTCGCAGGAGCAGTCGAGGCAGCAGCAGACGCCTCCTGCTTCTCACCTCCTTCTGGCGCAAGCCAACGGACGGTAAAGCTGCGGAAGCCGTACACCACTCCCAAGTCGGTCACCACCTGCACACGTATACGACATTTCAGCATATACCCAGCAGCACTGCAACAGCAGCAGCAGCGGCGAGAGGGCAGCACTACGCGCAAGAGCAGCAGCAGCAGTGATGCAGCAGCAGCGGTGACAGAGCAGCAGCAGATGCAGGAGCGGCAGCAGCAGCAGTTGTGGAGCACCAGCAGGACACACAGAAGCAGCAGGAAGGCAGGAGCAGCAGCAGCGCTGCTGTAGCACCAGCAGCACACACAGAAGCAGCAGGAATGTAGCAGCGACGCAGCAGCAGTGGATCCACACCAGCAGTAACAGGTGGAGAAGTCGCACGAGGAGGACGTGCAGCAGCAGTAGCAGCAGCTTGAGAGAGCGTGGGTGAACAGCAGAGCTTCTTCACTTCTCCACAGAACCGCAGAGTTATCCGGAAGAGCGCAGCAGCAGATGAGGCAGCGATGGAAAGGGGCGCCATCGCATCACACGTGGGGGCGGGGGGAGGGGTTGCCAAAAGGCGCGTCTGTCTAGTAGATTCGCTGTGTATACCGCCCAGACGAAGAACAAGAAAAGGAAGAACATGGAGAATAAATGCCCTTCTGCTCTTTCGTTGAGCGACCCGATATCGATTTGTTCGCATGCGCACTGCCATATATGTATATATCTCCTGACAGCAAGCAAACGCATGCACCGGTGTGTGCGTACGTGTGTACACCCGAGAGCAGCAGAAGTTTGAAGATATTCGTAGGAGCATATACGCAGAGTCTCTCCTCCATGCCTGGAGAGTCTGTTCACTACTTCAACAAGAACGAAAAAGTCTGGTGGACTACATAAGCGCGAGCACCTGACCCGGAGGCTGCCTTCTTCCATGCCTCTATTCCTCTCCCCATCTCAACATGTGCATATATATATATATATATCTGTATATACATATATATATATATGAACATAAATAGATATGCGTATATATATATATACACACATACATACGCACACATATACGTATATACATATACACACATATACATACGTAAACACACATACATGTGTATATATATACGTACACACGTATACACATATAAATACACACACACACACACACGAGTACATGTACGTACACATATATATGTATAAATATATATATATATATATATATACACCCGCGCATTTACATATACATATCCGTGTATACATATATATATATATGTACAGTCCATATACATCCACATATATATATATATACCTACGTAGAGATGCGTATACGTAGCGGAATATGCGTGCACGTAGAAGCAGCACAACAGGGAGGACAGATATCTTGTTTCTGCATGCGTCAACGTGTTGCACTTTTTTGAATTCATGAGGAGCTAACTATTTCTGTGGATATACTTTAGGATAGAGCTGCTTACGACAGTTTGTCGGGGGCCGCATGCAATATCTTTGATTCTTCTTCCTTTCCAGAGTTCGTGCTGGACAACAGTAGGCGAGGTAATAGCCCTGCGGGTCGTCCACCGCAGCTGCTGCTGCTCTTTGCTTCCTCCTGCTGCCCCTCCTATCTTAGCAGCAGCAGCAGCCCCGGGGCCGACGCTTCCGCGTTTTCTGTCAGGACCAGCAAACTTCACTCCCGCCTTCGGAGCTCCGGCGAACCCCCGCAACTGCTGCTGCTGCTGCATGCGCGCAAAGATATTGACGCCGGCGGCCCGTGCTGCCGCACCTGCAGCAGTCTGCAGCGGCGCAGCCAGCACCATCAGCAGCAAGAGCACCGGCGTGAGCCACACCCAGACACGGCAGAAGAAGAAGCAAGGCCAAGCGCAGCAGCTGCATGCGAAAAGCAAACACGGCAACTGCAGGAGAAGGAAAAGCAACAGCCCCCTCCTCTACCAGCAAAGAAGAAGAAGAACTCGCCGCAGCAGCAGCAGCCCCCAGGAAGACTAGAAGGAATAGAAGCAGCAGCAGGAAGAAGATGAAAAGGAGGAGTCATGGGTGGGCGAAGAAGTGCCCACAGCAGCCGCCGCAGAAGAAAAGTGAAGCAGCAGCAGCAGCACCGCAGATGTCAAACGGTCGGCAGCAGACTGCCAGCTTCAAAAAAAAATATATACACGCGAACAGAAAAAGTAGACACAGACACATACAACAAGCAGCAGCACCACCAGCGGCAGCAGAGACACAGCCTCTTATGTGTGTGTGCACATACATACACATATACCTATATATATATATATGAGAGTATATAGGTGGACGTCCTTGCATCTATAAACGAATCTTTTCATCTATATACGTCTTCCAGACGTACGCATGCATCAGAGAAACGCAGCTAAAAACATGCTCCTTTCGTATATGTATGTATATATATGTACACGTACATACATATGTATATATTTATGAATATATGTATATGTATACTCATACATATGCCGGAGCAGCCAAGACACTGACGTCTACCCTTCATACACAACACACACATATATGTAAAGATGACCTGCTTCTTCAATATGTCCCCACATATATATATATATATATATATACGTCTCTACCTCTACATCAATATATGCAAACATGATGCGCGTCTTGCAGGACGCATATATATATATATACACTCATCAATACACGTGAAGATGACGCGGGTATTCGAATACGTCTACAAATGTGTCTATACCTCTATTTATCAATATATGTAAGAACGACGCGTTTCTTCTGAAATGTATATATATGTATATCTACGTCTCTATCAATATATGGAAAGGTGATGCACTTCTTCTACTACGTTCACACACACATATATATATATGTCTCTATCTCTCTCTCTCTAGCAATATATAATATGTGGGCGTGCAGGTGTAGGAGGAGATGCAGCAGGTGGACGGGAGTTCTGGTGACTTCCCCCTTTCGCTGGTGACTGTCTTTTTCTCTTTCCTCCTCCTCTTGTCCTCGGACACTTCTTTTCCTGGATATACGTGCCTTTTAAATCTGAGTCAGCGGGAGGTGCAACCTCTATTTCCCTTTGCCTTGTATTCCCTGCATGCATACATAAATATGCTCGCGCACGGGCACAGGCCCATGCATGTGAAGAACCACGCTTGTAGGCGCAAGAAGGGCGTCGGAGACACACCCACCAAACTACGCAGCTACGACAATTTGTGCGAACTTCTTCTTCCTCTCTTCTTCTCATTCTCCCCCTCTTCCCGTCTCCTCCCCCTCCTGCTGTCTCCCCCTCTCCTCCTGTCTCCTCCCTCTCTCTCTGTGTCCTCCGTCTCTTCCTGTCTCATCCCTCCCTTCTTGTCTCCTCCCCACCTGCCCGTCTCCTCCCTCTCTTCCTGTCTCCCCTCTTCCCTCTCTTCCTGTCTCCCACCCCTTTCCCGTCTCCTCCCCATCTGCCCGTCTCCTCCTCCTCTTCCCCCTCTCTTCCCTCTCATCCCTATCTTCCTGTCTCCCACCCCTTTCCCGTCTCCTCCCTCTCTTCCCCTCTTCCCTCCCTTCCTGTCTCCTCCCGCTCCTGCTGTCTCCTCCAGCCCTTCCCGTCTCCTCCTTATCTTCCCGTCTCCTCCCCCTCTTCCTGTCTCTGTTCCCTTCTCCTTCCTGTCTTTCGTTCTTTGCCGCTTTCTCTCTGTAGGCACGAAGAGAGGGTCGTTCACACTTCGACCGGAATACGACCTGCATGCAGTGAGAGTGTCTTCTTTTGTCCTCCCCTTTCTCTCTGTCCCTCTTTTGTCCTCTCTTTTTTCTCTTTTATTTCTCTCCCTTTCTCTCTTCTAATCGCTCTATATCTCTTTAGCTTTCCTGTCTCCCCCACGCTCTCCCTTACTTTCTGTCTCTGTGTCTCTTTTCTCTCCCTCTCTCTGTCTCGTCTCTTGTTCCTTTTCTGGGTGACCGATTCAGCAGCCACGCGTATTCCACCGCAACAGAAATCGCCTTGGGTATGCAGGCGAGAGAAAGTAAGCGTGTCGGCAGAGCCTGGGGGAAGGCGTGCAAGCAGAAGCGTGTGCATGCGCGTCTCACAGCAGCGGGAGAGACTGGCGCAATCGTCACGGTGTGTGCGCCCCAGGTGTACATACACCCCCGCGCAGGGGAGACGCAAGCGACGACGAAGTCCGGTCCTGCAGCAACCTTCTCTACCAAGAGTCTTCCCAGCGAAAAAAACGGGCCAGAAGAAGAAGTGGGGGACGAAGAAGAAGAAGGAGCAGCAGCGGCAGGCGAGCCAGAGGCAGACGCAGCAGCAGCACCAGCCGCCGGAGCGAGGTGCTGTCGGGCACCGCCTGCAGCAGCAGCAGACGCCGGAGACGGAGCAGCAGCAGCGGCAGGAGGAGGCCGAAGAGGAACGAAGACCGGCGCCTCTCTGCGCGCGCGTCTCTCCTCGCCGGTGCCGAGCTGCCCGCGGTCGTTATTTCCCCACACGAACACACCTGCGGCTCCACGCACCGCCAGCACGTTGAAGCCGAAGCCGCACGCGACCTGCAACGAAGCACAGACAGCAGCAGCAGACGACGAAGCAGCAGCAGCAGCGGCTGAAGACGCCGTCCGAGACAAAACGCGCCGAGACAGCAGGAAGACAGCAGCAGTCGCTGCCCAGCCAGCAACAGAGGCGCCTGCAGCAGCAACGCCACGAAGGAGCAGAGAAGAGCAGCAGCAGCGGCGAGGAAGGGAAAACGCATCATAAAATGGACCGGCAGCGATACCACTTATTCAAAATACACAGAAGCCCACGCGGCAGCAGCAGCAGAAGAGGCAGCAGCAGCAGCAGCACAAGAGGCAACAGCAACAACAGGAGACTCGCGTCCGCAACAACAACAACAGCAACACAAGGGACCGCAGCAGCAGGAAGAAGAGACTCTCGTCGGTAGTAACAGCAGCAAAAGAGGCAGCAGCAGCAGGAGACTCTCGTCCGCAGCAACAGCAACACAAGAGGCCGCAGCGGCAGGAGGAGGAAACTCTCGCTCGTAGCAACAGCAGCACAAGGGGCAGCAACAGCAGGAGGAAGAGACTTCCGTCCGCAGCAACAGCAGCATAAGCAGGACGGCCGCACAGACTCAGCAGTAGCGGGCGGCGGGGGGACCAAGGAGTCAGCAGGAGAGGATTGAGGAGAGCAGCAGCAGCACCAGAACAGAACGAAGTGCAGACAAAAAGGGCCCGAAGCAAAGAGCAGCAGATGTTGTATCACAACTGCATGCCCCTTACCATCGACACCCGCACGTCGCCGAGGAGTAGCAATCGCAGCTAATAAAGCATCAGCAGAAAAAGAAGAACAACCGCGGCAGCAGCAACAGCAGCAGAAATTACCCCCGCGATGGACGGGGGAGTTGCAGAGGCAGGAGCAGGAGCAGCCCGAGAAACACCGGCATCGCACCACCAGCGCATTTCCTGCCGCAGGAAGTCACGACGCAGCAGTCGCAGGGGAGGAGCAGCAAAGGCGGCAGGCGCAGCAGGCGTGCCAGGGGCAACTGCAGCAGCAGCAGCCGCAGTCTAAGCAGCAGCAGAGAGATAGTAGCAGCAGCAGCAATACGTTTGAGCAGCAGCGAATATGGGAAGGCGGGCGGCCGAGACAGCAGCAGCAGCAGAAAGCTTGAGGCAGCAGCAGAGGAGAGAAGGAGCGCGGCAGCAACGAGGCAGCAGGGAGTTGAAAAGAAAAGCAGGAAAGCGTAGATAGAGAGAAGCACCAGAGAGAGAGCAGCAGCAGCAGCAAGGATGCACCTAGAAGCAGCAGCAGATACAGCAGCAGCCCAGAAAAAAAGACGCAGCTGGAAGCAGCAGCAGAGAGAGCAGCGTCCCAGGAGGAAAGACCCAGGCGGAAGCAGCAGCAGAGCAGCAGACGAAGAACGGCAGCAGGCGAGGAGAGAAGACACACGTGGATGCAGCAGCAAGAAGAGCAGCACACAGAGAAGAGCAGCAGGCCAGAAGAGAAGATGGAGGTGGCAGCAGCAGAGGGAGCAGCACACAGGAAAGACCCGCAGACCAGGAGAGAAAACAAACGTGGAAGCAGCAGCAATTAAAGCAGCACGCTTGGAGAGACGTAGGCGAGGAGAGACGCATTACCTGCGTAGGAACTGCTGCCGGAGGAAGAGGAACAGCTACGGGAGTGAAGAAGTTGCTGCCTTCAGGGATCGTATCGAAGGCGACAAACGCGTGCGCACCCCACATGTAGCAACAGCCATCTGCCGTGATAACTGCCGTGTGCTGCGCGCCTGTTGCTGCGCTGCGAGCCCCACCACACGCGCATGCATGCACAGCAGCAGCATGCGGACGCATGCATCGCACCGCTCGTAGGCGGAGATACACACGGGGAGAGAGAAGGACTGCCGCAATTAAGACACGAAAAAGACAAAAAGAGAGAAGATGCTGTTCGATCCTTTTGTTATCGTGTCTCTCTCTTGTAGAGGTGCGTCACAGGAACCGATGTATCCACACGCGCGCGAATTCCTTCTCATCTGTTCTTTCTCGAAAAGGACGGGTGCAGAGAAAGACACACAAGAGTAGAGAGCAGCAGCAGCAAGGATGCCTTCTCATCTCCTCTTCTTTCTCCAGGAGGACTAGTGCAGAGAAAGACACAAGAATAGAGAGCAGCAGCAGCAGCAAGGATGCCTTCTCATCTCCTCTTCTTTCTCCAGAAGGACGGGTGCAGAGAAAGACACAAGAATAGAGAGCAGCAGAGAGAGCAGCAGCAGCAGCAAGGATGCCTTTTCATCTCCTCTTGTCCTCTTGTTCCTCCCCTCTCTCTGTCTCTTTCGTGTAGAGGTGCGTCATAGGAGCGAATGTATCTGCATGCGCGTAGCTTTCTCCCTAGATCTCTCTTCTTCTCTTTGAAGACGGGCGCACAGGGTTAGAACGGAGCCCTTTCCTTTCCTCGCCGCTGCTGCGGCCGAACATCCTTCGTCGAAACTCCACACAGACATAGACGTGCATGCATCCTCACGACCAAAACAAGCGACGCAAGGCGCTGGTCCCTTTCTCTTCTGCCCGTCTCTTCCTCCGTTCGTCATCCCCGGAGAAGATACTTCCGTCCCCTCTTCCTGCATGTCTTTCTCTCAGTCTTTCAAGCGATTTCTTCCTGCAGGCCAGAGACCTACGTCCACTGATATATTTAGGCATATACGTACATGTGTGTGTACACATACACATATATCTATATATTCATCCCCATCCATATACGTGTGTGTCTATAAACTCACGCGTATTTGCATACAGACATATATACATACGTCTATATATCTGTGTATGTGTAAACCCACACCTATGTGTATATGTACGTATATACACAAACTGAAGCCCATGTGCATGTGTACATATATGCACGCATATATGTATATACTCATGGGTATGCATGTATATCATTTTCTACGTGGACACACTCTTACGTGCGTATGTGTATATACATATATATACATATATATGTACATATATGTATGTGTAGACATGCATTTATGCCTCCCCATACCTCCCTCTCTCTATCTCTCTTTCTATAGATACATACGCGTATATAACACACATAGACGTCCACCGGTAGATCTATTCAAACATGTGCCCATAACTACATGTATAAACATTTGTGTATATAGACGTAAGCTCCACCAACATTTCCTAATATCTATGTGAAGGAGTCTATACACATATATATATATGCATGTATACAAAGCTAGATATGGATACACCTGCTGATAGACGTAGGCTCCATCAACAATTCCTGATACATATATATATATGTATGAACGTATGTATATGTATAGGCATGTGGATTTCTTTGTGTGGACAATTCAGGGATTTAGAGAAACGGGCAAAAGACAGATTTGCTTCCGTAAATTATTTGCTGAAGAAGACGGAAAAGACGCTCATCACCACATGCAGTTCGTCTCTTCTTCATTTAAGTGAAACAGGACGATGCAAAGGAATGTCTCTTCCCTCACATCTGTGGAAGTTTCCTCAAGAAGATACACATATCTACATATATATATATTTGTATATATATGTATATATGCATAGACATATGTATATATATGTATATATGTATATATGTATACGTGTGAACATATTGATGTGGAGATGACGTGGCTGCGTGTACTAAAAATCTCCCTATATATATCACTTTCTATCAACGTGGTAACTTCTTCCCGTTCTTCCACACTTCCATACATGAAAATGTATCGCTGTTCTACGCGTCTCCACTATACATATATATACCCGTATATATATATGAGTTGATGGATAGAGACATTCTTCGTGTTTTAAAAGTCTCACGTCTATCTATCAGTCTACCTACAACTATGTATCTATATCTATCTAGCTATAGGCATCTATCTATATATACCTATCTATACCTATTTGTCTATATGTGTATCTGTCAATATCTATATATCTACCCATCTAACCTATCTATCTATATCTATCTATATCTATCTATATCTATATCTATATCTATCTATATCCATATCTATCTATATATATCTATCTATCGATATATATGTATCTACATATATCTATCTATACATATCTATCTATACATATCTATCTATATATATCTATCTATATATATCTATCCATACATACCTATCTATCTATCTATATCTATCTACATATATCTAGCTATATATATATATATATATATCTATATACATCTATCTATATACATATGTCTATCTATATCTATATCTATCCATACATATCTATCTATCTATATCTACGTATCTATATATATCTGTCTA